>VZRR01011200.1:1146354-1560565 GCA_013398015.1 Oreocharis arfaki | reverse complement strand
GAGGTTAGGGCAGGGAGGTCCCGCGGGGGCGGCGGTGGCTGGTAGAGGAGCGCAGGTCGGGGAGCTCCGACCTCCTCGGTCCAGTTCCGCGGCTCCCGCTTAGTCACGGATCCTCCCCCGGAGTGGCATTGCGGGTCTCGCCCGGCCGGGGGGAGCGCGGCCCGGGAGCTGAGCGGGGAGGTCCCGCGGGCGGGGCCGGGCCCGTTGGGACTCGCGCCGGGCCGGTGCGGGGCGAGGCCGCCGTGAGGGGCTGCGGGGAGGCGGCCGGGCTTCGTCCTGAGCGGCGCCGCGCTGCGCATCAGGTACAGCTCTCGGTGCTGCTGCTGGAAAGCTCGGCTTTCCAGTATTATTTTAAGCGCTTAATCAGTCAACGGCGAGAAACATTTAGTAACGTATTTAAATTGGCCGAAAAAGTGAGTGGTTTTGGCAGAGACGTTGGTGGGGCTTGAATGCGGTTTAGACGAAGAGACAGGGTAGCGCCCCTTTGGGACAGTGTTGCTAGACTCGGTCGGGGTTTACTCTCACACCCGTTTTCTGTGGGAACGGGTGCAGAGAATGTATTCAGTTTAAAAGTTTTCCGTTCTTCTTTCGCGTACATTCTGCAAGGAAACCTGTATCACTGAAAGTGATGTCTTCAGAGTCAGTGATGTCTTCAGAGTCACCTTTTGTGCACAATAATTATTTCGAGGGGGGGGTTGTCTGGGGTTTTTTTTTGTCATGTCCACTGGCTAAGTGCACTGGAAGCATCCTTTCTTTCTTGACTGAATTTGTTTTTGCATTGCAAATATATAGGTTTTGTCATTCATGGGTCGTATTTGTAATAGCATTGAACTCTGTTGCTTTTACTGTGTTATTTTCTTGCATTGATTTATGTAGAAACAGGGAATAAATGTTTGTACACTAGTTCAAGGTGTGCTTATCCAGCAAATTAAATGTGTGACTGTACAAGCCTAGTCTGGTTTTGGCTTACATGAAATCACAGAATTGGTAAGGTTAGGAGGAACCACAGTGGATCATCTGGGCCAACCTCCCTGCTCAAATGAGAGTAACGCTGAAGGTGTGGTGGAATGGGCTTCAACATGAGCCAAAGTAGAGTTTACAACCTCCAGATCTAAGCGTTATCAATCCCAAAGCAAATTACTTGTGTCTTCAGTTCTGTCACTTGTACTGAAAGAGTAAATCTGGCGTTACGTGTGTCTTCTCAGAACGTATTACTCCTATTTGCTTGTATAGGCTAACAGTGCACATCGTCACTAGAAGAGATCTGCACAAGCTGATATTCCTGCTCTTAAGCTTTCAACCTTAAGGGTATTCCCATGTGGAAGGCATACTTCTGTAACTGTTTCCGTGGGGGAACAAGCAGGATTTGTTCCTCTGCTAGGTGACCAGTAGTGTTTGTTGAATTAAGCTAAAGAACAAAAAACATGTTTTTGCCTAGGAGGATCTCCAAGTACTTGTCTTCACTGAGGAAGCACACTTATAATTTAATGGTGAAGACAAAGCTCTGAAGTGAAATGCTTCGAAATAAGATGCAGGAAAGAAATTGCACATACACAGACTTTGCTCAGATATTAATTGGGGCCACAAAATTTTCTGCCTGCACTGTAAGATAATATTATGTGATATGAAGATAATGTTATGGTACCACATGAACTAGTATTATTGGTGTCTTTATTAATATTGCTTTAGTATCTTAAGGTAATTCTACAGATCAAATGGAGTGTGTTAGCGTGTTCCTTTTTTCTTCAGTGCCTTCCAAATTTAATGTTAAACTTATGTTTCTAACACAGTAACAGAAATTTGCTCGGATTAGGGCCAGTTGGAGAGAGATGAAGGACTAAATTCCCCTTCTCAAGTTAATTACTCAGTTTATACAGTTTTTGTGCTTTGAGTGCTTTTAGTCAGGTCTTCCACTAGTAACTGTAATATTGGCAGGTTCAGAAGGTTTGGGAGTTCATGGGAGAATAACTCTTGTTAAATTTGGACAATTCTTAGTTTCTAATGTGTAACGTGATCAGTATCCTTGGCAAATGCCGTTTAGTTTTACAACTGATCACTACACTTGAGTTTGAAGTTTTATGTTTTCAGTGGAATAATAGATTAGATAATTTGAAGGCCTAAGGGTAGCTCATGCAAGTAATCTCATGGATGTCAATGTAAGGATTAGCACGAATAAGTCATGTTATTTGGCCTGAAATGTTAGCTTTCTGATAAATGGTAAGTCTACCAGTAGTTTTGTATCTAGGTTCAGTTAAAAGCTTTGCTCTCTTACAGAGGCAAGGATTTAGAGAATATTAATTTGTTGGTAGGTGCTACTCAGCTTGTGAACATGAGTGGAGTTGATAATTTTGTTTGTTAGATAGGTGCTCATGATTTATGAGGGTCTTACTCTTTCCAGTCATAAATTCCTGGTGGAGTTACGGTTTGGAAAGGATCTATAATTGCTCTATGAAAAAGATAGGCTTGTATAACTACATGGTAATTAATACGACTCAATTACTCGTGAGTCTTGCATTCCTTTTGTGACAAAATACCTTTGAAATTTATTGTTGTTCAGCATGGACAAAGGGTCTTTTGTAGCTGACATTAAATCAAAGACAAAAAAAATGGATCTCAAACTCCTCCCTTCATGAGTCACATGGATTTGTCTTCAGCTGTGACCTGAATATTTTGTATGCCACAGGTACTCAACCTGTGAGTGCTACCTATATCAGCTTCAGGACAGTTTTATTGCGGGTGTTATGCAGTGGAACTGATACAAGATTTTAGAGGTGTATCTGGCAGTTCAAGTCCCAGACTCAGTGTTTTCTGTCTTTCTTTTATTGATGAGTTTTTTAGCACAGAAATATAAATGCTCTTTGACACAACAGCTGCTTTTCAGCTAGTGCCTTATAAAAATGTGATTTTGTTGTTCTGTTCTAGGTCCTTTTCTACTGGCTGCTTACAGTGTTCTTACCAGCTCATAGGAAAAGTATAGTTAGTAACATGATTAGCTTATTTTTGTTTGTTTTAAAGGAAGACTGTAGGATGTCAGTTATACTAGATGAGACAGTATATAGAAAATAAATACTTTATAAAGTTCCCAATCTACTTAAGACGCTTCTTCAATCTGTAGAATTTATAGAAAAAGTACTAGAACTTATCGCAGTATTTATGTTTTCTGAAATTTGCATGAGTACCTCCAGTGATGCCTTAGTTACCAAAAAAGAACAACCCTTCACAAATTAAACACTATGTTCTCATTTATGGTGTTCCTTAAAGGACTCATTGAGGAGTTAAGGTCTAAGAGATCTATCAGAAGGTTTGCTGGAAGTTGTCATCTTTGACAATACGTGACACGTTTAGAAATGGTAGAACTAGAAAGACAAGGAGTAATGTGATTATTATAATAATGGAAATGTTATTGTGCACACATAACAAAACTGAGCATCTTTTACTAATGCTTTTTAGTATTCAAAATATTCTCTTAATAAGTTCCTTTTTATAGAGAAAAAATTACTGTGCCTCTCTGCCTGGATTTATTAGACATCTGGGCATGCCTGACTGTGAATGCTGCCAAATTCCATGTTGAAGTTCTGAGTTCCCAACCAGGCTTTGAATATCTTTGTTTCTTTTGCACCAAATTAATTATGGGCATAAGCTGACTGAATGGGTTTCTCATGGGTTTCTTCTTTCTGACTTTGTTCCAGTTTGTTTATTCATAGCATAGTCCAAGTGTTCATATATGTTGAATTAAAAATGCTTTCTTTTTTTCACCTTCATCTATGTTTCGACAAGTCAGCAATGTTGTGATTGTGGTTTGTTTCTGAGAAGGTTAATAACTTTTTTTGTAGAGGTGGTGATGTTGAAAAAAGCCATGTGGAGTCTAGTTGTACAAAGTAAATTTTTTGAGCTGATACGTTTGCGAGGGCTGCACACAGGAATGGTTCAGGTTTAAATAAACTTTGCTGAAGTTGCTTTCAAGTCGTCTACTCACCTGTGTGATGACTTTCAAGTATTTACGAATGTTTGCTATTAACTAACTTGTTTCAGTTGTAGTAGCCTAACGTGGGCGATGGTACCATCTCCTGTCCCCCTGCAGAGACTTACATTGAACCCTGAGGAGAAATGCTAAAGGAGGCCCAGAATGCAGTTCTGGCATAACCCTGTTTCCTAGAATGTCTTAATAGAGGTTCTCTAAATATTTACCCCATGTGGAGACTGAAGTGCCAACATGACTGTGTTTCCTTAGGCTGTGTAGGGTAGCGATGCCATATTCTGTATCAGAGTTTTAGTGGGACTTTGGAAGATGCTTGCTTCAGTGCATCCGTCTTTCTAAACTGACAAGTTTTATTTCTGTGGTGCAAACTGCTAGTTTTGGTCATTGGGCTGTTGGCTGAAAAAGTCTGAGAGACTGTTATAAACCACCCCACACCCCCCCTTTCAGCCAAAAAACCTCCACTAAATACTGTGCTTCTTAGCTTCCAGAGAAATTTTAACAGCTCCAAGAGCAAGATCCAAGAGACCTGTTAAGTCCATAAAGTGAAGCTTAGGATGAAATCACAGTATAAGTTCTTTTTTAGGGTGTTGCTGTTCAAGCCAAGAGAGCTTGGAAAGGAGAGTGGGGAAGAAAAGTGTAAACTGAACAGAAACAACTATTTACTTTTTATTTTCCCCCATTTAGAGTAAGATGAAACTTAAGGAGCTCTTATTTTTTTGAAAAGTAGGAAAATTGAAAGCATGAGCTGGATGGTCTTCTTTTTGGCATGCCTTGTCCTCACCTGACTCCTCACAGCCTGCTTATGCTGTTCACGGATATGAACATTTGAGGTTTATAAAAGTCTTTGTCCTTCCCTCTTTCTCTCTGCATCAAATAAGTCCTGTAAGTGAATGCAAAGGTTTTTGAAAACTTTTTGTCTACTTTTTTGTGCTTCTATCTCTGTATACCTTTTCTCATGTTTTTCTATGGCTCAAGGTGCATGCGTAATGTTCTTTTAATCTTTTCTGGTGCACCAACCTTTGTGTGGTCTTCTACTCTGCAGAATGCATCTTGTTGTTTCCCCCTCCATTAAACCTATAGACTTGCATACCCCAAGGTATTAAGGAAAATGTAAACAACCTGTGTGAAGTCGAAATAATCAGGCTCGTGACAAACATAACTACTTTTATTGCATCTCTGTTTGTCATGCTTCATCAGTACTTTGTAAACTCTTCCAAGAGGAAACCTGCTCAGGCATTGTCACTGAAGGGCTTTTTAGTTTGCTCTAGGATTAATGGAGGGTGTGGGTAATACTGTGCTCTTGAGGGAATACACCATGCAGACAAGGATTTCCTGGATAGTGTAAAACTTTTATAAGAGCTAGAAAAAGGCCTCTTGCTCATCTCCCAGGTGACAATTGGATATGAGGAGGTGAAACATTTCTAGTCTAGATAAGAGGGAACAAAACTTCCTTGTAATTGTCCCCTGTCCTATTTTTGCACTATATAGGACACAAGTTGCTGTACAAGAGAATTAAGTACCAAAAGTGCAGGGTTTTTGGCACTGAGGTCCGCAATGGAGAGCCGTCCAATAGCACATTCCACCCTTGAATCCACTTACATAGGCCTAAGTGATTAAGTTAGCACTTTTAGATGAATCTAAGGGGAAATCTGTGAGTTGAACTGAAGGCAGACCTTGGCTTGCACAGCTTGGTATTTGTAAAACAAAATATATTGAAAAGTCTTTCTAATGGCAGTATCCTGCAACAGTTGAAAGGCTAAACAAAAGAATGAATTTGTCAGAGAGTTCATCCTCCTGTTCAGTTCTTGTAAGAACTCAATCAACCAGCTATGAGTTTTGCAGATGTCTGATGTCTGTACCTAAGAGGCTTGTTGCTCTCTGTAAGCCAACTTATTAAAAAGTAAAATATTTAATATCTTTGAAAACAGTAAAGATTTGAGTCAGGAGGGAGGTACTTGAACACGCTACCATTACAGTCTTAGAAAAAGTTGGTGTTCTACATAAAGTGACTACATGAACATGGTGACTATATAGAATACAGTTTTTACAGACATGATTAACACTGGAAAAAACTAATGAAAACCAGGTTATTATCAGACAGCAATAGTCCTATTACTACAAAAAATTTTAAAATTCCTCTTAAAAAAGGAATTCCTCTTAAAAAAACCCCCATGGAAGAACATTTTAAAATCAATGGTGCTACTTCTGCTGTTAAGTCAGTGAATACTGTATGTGCCAAGATTTACTGTGACACAAGAGTTTCCAACATAAGTGTCCTCCCTATTACATCTAAGTTGCTTCAGCCAAAATTTAAAAATAACATAAAAACTTTACTGCATTTTGGTTCCAGTCTGGAAAATATAAGGAGCTGATTGAGGGAGTCTACAGTCTTATATTTCTGAAAGGAAAGACATCAAGAAGTTCTCATACCTGGGCAGTATGATGTGTTTCTCTTGCTCTTTTTAGCCTTTTATCACCTGGTATAGACTTGAATGAGGCAGAATATCACAGAGCAGCAGCCAGAGGCTTACCATTCATTATTACCCTCTTCCTCAGCAGTAATTTCTATAAATTTGGGAAATATTTTTGTTGAAATCCAAAATCTTAGTAGAGGATGACTAGAGAAGACAGAATGATACCCAAAGACTATGGATGAAATAAGTGTGGCTTGAACAAAGCAGTTTGAAAAACTGCAGCAGTAGACAGCATGATTTGAAGTAAATGAATGATTGTTTTGGGCCGTGATTTCCAACGTAAGTTTCTGTAACCAGCTGTTTATGCATTGGTAGTGAAAACCTGCTCTGCCTAAAACTTAGCATAAAAGAACTAATAGTTTATTAAACATTAAAGACTGCCAGTAAATATGTATTTTCAATGGGAATTGTGAAATTTGGATGTATTTTTCCAAAAATGATTTAACAAAATACGCTTCAGAACACGACAGCTGTATTTATGTTTTGCACTTTCTTCATCTTTAGTCCTGTGAAAGTGTATCTGCTGTAGAACAAGGCAAGCAGTTGCTGAAGGTAAGTCCTAAATATCTTGATATAACACTCATGGGTGCACACTTGGAAAGTAGTAAAGTAAAATAGCATGGCATGAGCTAATTAATATTAATGATAAGAATACAGACTCCTTTTATACCATCTTCCTGTCTTTATTTCCACTAACCTCTTTAATTTGCACAGAATGTGATGTTAATGCAGAACTGCAACATGTATAACACAACAGACCGAAAAAATCCAGTTTTTCAAAGTATGTTTGTTCATTTGTTTTAAGAAAAGCTCTGTCAATTTTGGTTTGACTTTCAAATTAATAAGATGGTGTGAAATGTTGTGAGACCTCAGTACCAATGCTACAAGGTTGTAATTGGTCAAAATAGAACACTCTTCATGGAGAGCAAACAAGAGGTAACAAATTTATGCCTGAGCCTTTAATTTCTGTTTTCTGAATTTTCATTTTTTCTGCTGACCATAAAGAAATGTTTTATATTGTCATCTTCTTCAGACACTTAGCTCTTTGTAAATAAAAATGACTTAGTTGTAACTGAGAAAGTGGAGACAGCTGGTTACATCTTTACCTGTAGTCTGTGCATAGAATTCTTTCCCACACTTGGGTGGCTCAGTAACTGTTGTACTTGATTAGATTTGCTTGATATACAAGTGAAAATTTTTCATCCTACTGCAAAAACTATGCATATTCATGCTGGGATCTCTGAGTCATGCTGTATTCATCTATTCTGAAGAACAATACAAATGTTCGTTTGAAGAAATGAGCAAAATTAGTAACAAATTAAAAGAATCCCTTATGCCTAATTCTATAATGTCCACAATTATGTATCTGCAATTACTTTACTGTCCAGGATCATTAAGCGTAAAGGTTTAGTATTCTGATACAGAAAAGGGCTTAAATAAGTTTAAGAAGAAAATAATGGCCAAATGTTTTGGAATGTATAATATGATCTTAGTTTGAATAGATATGGTGAAATTGTATTTTATATCTTGCTTTTTTTTCTTAAAAACATATACCAAAGCTAGCAGCATCTTTTTCTTTGGTAGTGCCTAAACAACGTTGTTGCAAAAAGAGAAGAACACAAATGTTATTTTCCCAGTCCTTTTAATTGAATATTTTATCTGGACATTGGAACAGATCTTCTGCTAGTGTAGCTGTCCAAAGTCTTGCAAAAAGTCAGTTGAGCTGTGACCGTGTCAGTACTTCACTTTATACATTTACTCAGTTTCCTGCTATCTGGATTTTATTGCTTTGCCTGGGGTCATTAATTTTAATTCATAGCTTTGGAATAGTTTTGGAGTTCTTGATGTGACTATGTTCAGTCAACAAGAATCTCTGCCTCTGTCCCTATTTGTCTCTGCCAGGCCCATCTCAGGGAGTGAGAACAATGTCGAAAAACCTCAGATGAGATAAAAGCCTAAATGTACAGAAAGTATTTATTACAGCCTTTTATTTAAACACTGGACAAATACTAGCAAAGCTCACTCTGAAATGCTGGAGTTAGAGGAAGGTCCATTCAAACTCCTCAGGGCTACATAGTGCTCAGACAAGGCTAGAGTCAGTACCAGGAATTTCTTGGCTCCTGTACTCAGATTTTGACTTTTGTAATGCAGTTTTTATTTCTGGGGTATGGGACACTAACATCATTGTCTAATGAGGTCTGCCAAACAAAATAGAAGGCATGCTTGGTGGTTCAGGAGTAAACCTCTGTCCTAGTCAGTTCATTTAATGTGTATCTACGGGACTGAGGCTTAAGGGGAAAACTAAAAGCAGGGAATGTAGGAGCATTATGAATCGGTATCATATGTGATACGAAGCAAACAGCTTGCCTCATTACTTGCCAGCATCGATGGTTACACTTGTGGATGTCACTGAGTAATTTTGGGCTCCATCCCATTCGCATTTCAACTCTTGGTGTCTAGGTAGTAGAGACAAGGGATGCTGGAAGTTGTGTTTGTTGTCTAAATACCTCACTGTGGATAGATGGTTTAGCGTACAAAAGAAGAGATTTCCCCATAAGATGTAAGAACAGAATTGCAGCTTGGTTTTGCTTGGAAGTAACCTAATTTGAGACTAGAATGGGAAGTATGAGTAAGCAAAGAAAGGAAACGCAGTTTTTGGATGAGCCTCTCTTTTAATCGTAGGAAATTATGTTGTAGATGAACAGTCTGGAAGTTGTCAGAAATATTTAAGCACAACAGTTTTCATTGTTAGGTTCTTTGGATAATTAATGTAATTCTGCTGCTTAGTTTGGTGACGGAACAACTTTATTAATACATGATTTTTAGGCAATCAGAGAAGCAAGCTGAGACACAGGTTTGAACATGCTTCCTGGGGATCTTTAGCAAGCTAGCCCACCTTTGACATTTTTTCACTTTTTGAGTTTGTTTTTGTTTGGTTTTGATCTGTTCCTGCGTAGGATTGTGTATATTAGATATGACCATTGTTTTAGCATATGATTTATTTTCTGTCAGCTTTTTTTATATTTGTTAGAAGTATTGCATGTTGCATAATTCTTGAAAACACTGGCAGCAATGTTGCAGTGCTCTTAATTTTTAAAAAGCCTTTGCCTTATGCTTTCTGTGTTATGTTGTTATATGTCTATAATTTATTTGCATGTATGTTTAATCAATTTCCAAAGCTTCAACTGCTTAGCAACTTCACTGTTTCTCAGTTTATTCCTGTGACACTTCTCTTGCAGAGTTCAGCCCATAGTAACCATTGTAAATTAATAAATATTTACATTTGTATGAATGCTGTCAAAAAGTTACATTTTAGCCCTAAACTTCAAAAAATTTAAAACTCCTGAAAGAGTTGGCCTTTTACAGTGCCTGAAAAGAAGGGAATCTACTGCAGCCTGACACTGCATGAGCAAAAGTACAGTGCAGTTTGTGAGCAGTGTGAGTGCTAACCAGTGTACTTGCACATGCACCCAACTTGTGATGGCGAAGTTAAACTTCTGCTGTCAGGCAGAATGCTCTGTTCTACCCTAAGGCTGATTCATGAAAGGTAGTTAATATGTAAAGTTTACTGCTTTGCATGTTTCAAGAATCAGCTATAGAATCACTTGCCACTATGTATCTAAACCTTTTAATTTAAGAATTAATGCATGCAACAAGCATCTGAATGTTTCTTTCAGCATGCAAAATATTCAGATGTATGGTTTTTTTTAAAAGATCTTAAAAAATTATTTCATCGAATAATATCTCTTAGATAATGATATCTCTTATGATAATAGAAGGCATATCCTTTTTCCAACACATTTTATTTTGTTTTGTTGCTCACATTAGACATCCATCACTAGAAGGAAAGGTAGACAAACCAGGTTTTCATGATAGTGTTCATGAACTTGCTGCCCACAGTGATTTGTGGAATTTCTTTTTTTCTTCCTCAGTTGAGTAGCTTCTTGCCTTATAATGGGATGAGGATTGGGAATCAAAATCTTGCTTCTTACTTAAGAGTTCACAGTCTTGCTGTTAAAATGTCACATGAGAGAACGTGTGGGTAAAGAATGTGAAGAGATGCTTTCTTACATACTTACTGAGATTAATAAAGCTTTTGGATAACCTCTCCATGCTTGCTCTGTCAGCTTTTAGTTGGGTTTTTTGTTGTTGTTGTGTGCCAGTATTTTGGAGGGGTTTGTTTGTTTTTCAAATGTTGAAAGTCTTGCTTGTGCAAGGAGCCATGGCCATGCTCTGATGAATTTATAGTCTTTGGAGAATTAGAGCTTGAATAGGTTTTTTGGGTTTGGGGTTTTTTTCCTTTCAGTAAACATCTCTTTCTCTCTGACTGTCATGTCAATATACAGAGTATGTGTGCATTTCTGTGCAGTATATACCCAGTAGTGTAACAGGGTTGAGAAGATTTATGCTCGTGTTGGAAACATATTTTGTCATAGTGTCCACGCACCTACATGTTTTCTAGTCATTATGGTTTATTTCTTTATTTATTTCTTCTAGAATGGTTGCCTGGGGCAAGCAGCACTGCTGTGTTGGCAGAATACAGGACATTTTCTTGAGATTCAGGGTTGTTCAAGCAGTCTTTCTACTTCAGTTGTTTCTGGCTACAGCAAGCAAAGGTAAGTGAATTTTTTCCTGATTTGTCTAGTGTTGGTATTCCAAATAAATAACTTCAGTCTTGATGAATAGGACTTTTGAATATATTCAGAACAGGCAAATTTTTGCCTCTTGAAATCAAGAGGAAAAACTGTCACTAACAAGAAATTAAGCAGTTTGTGCTTAGCATTTTGGATGCTTTTTATGTTTTCATAAAAAATCATTGGTAGTAACTTCTTCTAGGCTATGGATGAGGAGAGAACCAAAACCAATTTGTAATAAGAAGACAAATTATTTTATTGCTGATTTTTTTGAACTGAAAGTGTTACTATTTTCAGAACTTGTTGTTAAATCTTTTGCACTGCTCTTTCAAAAACATCACAAGGTCCTTTGAGCTTTGCTGTATTTAGGGTGTGTGTGGAACATCTCCTGCACTGATCTTGGTTGTGGATCTGAATATGGCTAAGGAAAAGGTAATAAGGTCCAAAACATGTAGCAGAAATCATGTATTTGAACTTGGCAGTTCATGCTCTTTATGTAACAGTAAATGAAAAATAAATTAATAAAATTCTTGTACAAATAGGATAACTGACGTGGTGATGCTTTTGTGTGACATAAAGTCACATAAAGTGAGGTAAAATAGTTTATGTTTCTTCATGGCTATTTTGTAAACTGATGGTTAGTCTGTCACTACTCTGGACATCAGGTGATAAAGATAACAGTGCTTGTCATTCATAGAGTTTCCTTATATCAATAGCGTGTAATACATTTATCGTGTTAATCATGTGCTTAGAGTATTAAAAAATTGATGGTTATTTTAGTTATAAAATTTTGCCAGGTACTTACATAATGGCTAATTTCAGAAGCTGCATTCGTGGCATATTATTTTACTCTAGAGTGTCAGAACTTCTTGCAGTTCAAATTTATTGCCTGCTTTCTTAAAATTTATGTATGCCTGCTTAATGACATTGTACAAGCAATGAGATTTCATAGGTTACAGACTAGACTAATTCTTACTCTAATTCTCCAAATATAGTAATTTTCACAAAATGTTTCTATTGAGACAGAATCTGAGATTGAAGTGATAAGCCTGCTACTAAGATGGAGAGGTTTTAACTTCTTGTACGTTAAATAGTAAAAAAGACTGAGCTGCTCAGAAGATGAACAGATGTCATAGAAGAGTTTTTCCAGGGAAAATTTGACTGTATCTAAGGTTCTGAAGAAGCAAGCAAAGAGGGATTTAATTTTTCACCTTTGTACCACTTAAAACTGTCAGTAATCTTCAAGAAAAGCTAAACTGACACAAGAGTGTGTTTATGTTTTCCCCCTATTTTATTGGGGTTTTCTGGTTTTAGGCTGTTAGTACTATCAGCAGCGTCTCTGTTTGGTTCTCTCCTTATCCAAGGTGCCAAAATATGTTTGTGTTCTCTAAAAAATATGAAGAGAGAAGAACTTTTTGTGTTCTTTTTGGTGTTCAGGATGCTGGATAATGTGATGTTGTTTATTCCCAACTAAACAAATAGAACTATGAATGAAAAGGAGGGATGACACTGATTTTGAGGAATCAGTTCTTAGCTATAGATTTTCAAAATATTCAACAGAATCAAGTGACCCACACATAGAAACTTTAGAGTTTTAAACTGTATAGGAAGAACAGTTGCGAGCTGTGGATGGAATACATGTGTATACAAGAGTCTTTCGACGTCATTTTTATGGACTCTAGTGAGCCAAATTTGTCACATGTGGCAAACACTTGCAAGGAGGTTAATTACCATTGTTGTGACTAGTTAAAAGCCAGACTGTGCAGACACATCAGCTTGTGACTATTTTTTTTCAAGAGAATGCCTGACTGTATTAATGCTCAGCTATATGGATACAGTGGTTATTAGTAATACAAGGAAAATAACGCTGGTGCTTATGTACTGAGAGAATCTGCTCCTGTAGGTCTAATTCTTAATACCTGTGGTTGGCTACCTCTTGTAAAGATATCAATTATCACTATCTAAGAATGTTTAGAAAAAAGAAGGAGATTGCGTTTTTGCTTTATGTTGTCGTTCTCAGTTTATTTTAAATATTTGGAAGTATGTGCATACATTTCAGGATTTCTTTTAGAGCTTAAGAGAACATGCTTATTAAGTACATGCTTTTAGTTTTAGTGAGGGTAAAACCCCCAGGTTTTGCATCTATTAGAGATAAGCATAGTAAGAAGAAAAAAAATTGCATTTCTGAAAAGGCTTATGTGCCCAAATACAGCAAAAGACATTGGAAAGTCAGCCCATGATTACTATTGCATGGAGTGTCCTTCACTCCAAATTGTGGGGTTTTTTTAATTTTTAAAAAAATTTCTATCATTATTTATTTTTTCCTGATTTTTCGTACGCTGGAGATGTTTGAAGCATTCTTTCCACTATGCTACCTTTTCTGTGCTGTGGTGCTAAAGGTGTGTTCATGGCTACTTTTCTGAATGTATCATGTTTTCTGGATACAAGGACTAATTATAGAACAGGATTGCCACTGTCAGGGCACGGGCAGTTCCAGCTCCTTCGTTCCGTGGTCAAGGCTGGGTCGCAGCCCACAAGCATCATTGCTAGAGAAAATAAGTGATGATTAACAGATCTTCCAAAGGCTTTACTCTAATGTGATCTCCTACTTACATTGCATCCACCCACATATCGAGGAGACTTAGTCAAGATAGTACTGATAATTAATTTCTAATGTAATGCTATACTGCACTCACTTGGAACAGCGAAGTGCATTTTCTGACTATGATTATGATTTCCTTTCTGCTTTTCATCATTCTTTGGGTAGATAAAGCATATTAAAATTTCCAACCCTGTCTTGTAACAATTCAGATAGTATTGGTATCTATTCTCTTAACTTTGGCATCCCTTTTTGGCACTTTGTTTTTATGACTGTTTAGAGCAAAGTGGGCCAGCTTTCCAGTTTCCAGAAGGGTAGACCTCACTATGTAAACACTTTTCTTAGTTTAAATTGATTCTTCAGGCCTTTCATATTGACCAATAGCAGTCTTTTTGGATTATATAAAGCAGACCAGGAGAATCATCAGCAGATTTATCTCGTTTTGCATAATTTCTGTTGGCTACCTGTCTTATGACTGTTTTCATCTGCAAGTTTATATTCACTCTGGCTCCCTTGACAACTTTGAAGTGACAATTTCCCTAAAGAACGTAAGAGAATTTAGCAGCCCTTTAATTCACTCTTGGCACATCAACACTGATTTAATGCTTAACATGAAATCAATCCTCTCTCAGAATTTTCATTTCGAAAACCAAGTCTGCTGATGATACTTTCAAGTTTTGATTAGTATTTTTGCTCAAGACTGGAATTCTAGTCTGTCAATTTGGATAGTTAACAGTGACTTCAAGTTTTGAAGCAGTGTCAGGAAACTTCCTTTACCAGTCAATTTGGCCATCTCTGCACTCTTAAGATTGCTTACAGGAATTTTTGGAGGCAGTATGAGTCATGCAAGTATACTTCTGACATACACTGTCTGAGGAACAGCTGCTGTGCCAAGTCTTTCAGAACTTTCAGCAAAATTTCTATTTAAAAATGAAAGACTTGAGCAATTTTTTAATTTGGAAAGACTGTGTCACCAGTGTTGGCATGTCACTAGCTGCCTGTTTCCTTTATGAAAGCAGTTTCCTCATGATCTGTCCATGCTATAAGGTGGTAGATCTGTTTTCATTTTAATTAAATAGGTAGGTACATTTCAGCCTATACCTAAAAATCTTGTCTTCTGTGACACTTCCCCTTCCCATCCAGTCTTCCTCATCCAGCTTTTAAGTAATTTTAAAAATTAGTTTTCCATGCTGAAGTGTTCTTAACGGAGTATCCCAGATTTTGCTTTCAGACTCTGACAAGTGGCCAAACTGAATGAGTGAATTCACACTGCAGGGTTGGGCAGGGGAGGCTTGCTGTTGGGTCAAGTATGTCTTTCTTCTCCATTGCCATTTAGAACCAATCTAAGTATTAACTCACCATTCAAAATCCATTGTCTATGAGTTAGGATTTTCACCTAATTCAGCCTGTACCCAGAGAGTTTTTCGTTTGGTCTGTAGCCTTGCATGGCGCTTCCATCGTCTATGTTGAACTTCAGGAATGATTCAGGGTTGTGAAAAATGCCTGTGAACTTCTGTTAGTTAGCATCACAGAGAGAGTCTCAAAGTTATCAGATGCAACAAGAATAGGTACCACTGACTTTCCACGAAACTGTATTGACGTATTTTGTGTTTCAAACTTTTTCTGGTAGCTTGTACCTATCAAGTTGCACTTGGAAGTTAGGAACTTTCTCCTTGTTTTCACTTGTTGCTATTGAAAAAGAAATGTGAGAGCCTTGAGGTCAAGAGACAGAAAAGTTGTCAGAACTGATCTGATGAAAGCTGGTGCTCTGGTTGCTTGAGAACATCACAGAGGAGCTGGCTATGGTCTTGACAGCTAACTAGGACTATGAATGTAACCTATTCTGGAAAAAACCCCTGATCCAAGTTGCCTGGAACTTTGTCTTCTTACAGGGGAGCTAATGGAAAAGGATTTTTTCCTGTGTTGGCTGATCTTTTTCTGCTTTCCAACCCTGACCAATCATAAATAATCCCACAAGTCCTCTGGAGTGTACATAAAAGCTCTGCATATATTCACAAATAATGACCTCCTTAAAGGTGTCAGTAATGTGTTCTCTTGCACTGGCTGAGCATCTGCCAGGCTGTTTCATTTTTCTGTTGTTCCATTTCACATTCCAAAGGAATTTTTTCTTATTGTGTTGCTGATGTGTACACCATAAAGCAAGCAACCATGATAATGATTATGCAATTGGAGTGTGCATATTTCCACAAAATAAGAGTCGGCTCCGAAGAGTTTATATTTACAGCCACAAAAGTCTGTCCTTTGCTGTCCTGGGACAATGGAGGAAACAAGGCACCTACAAGAACTGAACAGTTACGAGCAAGTTTCAGTGTTTGGGGCATTGTCTGGAACTACTTGTTTTATAGGGAAGGTGCCCTGCTGGACCTGCTGTTTATGAACAGAGTGGGCTGGTGGATGATGTGATGGTTGGAGGCCTCAGCAATCACTAAATGATGAGTTTTTGATTTTTGGAGAAGTAAGGAGGGGAGTCAGCAGAACTGCCACCTTGGATTCTGGAAGGGAGACTTTGGCATGTTTAGGGAACTGTTTGACTTAGTCCCTTGGGAAGCAGTCCTGAAGGGCAAAGGAGTCCAGGAAGGCTGGACATTCTCCTTCAAGAGGGAAATCTTAAAGGGACAGGAGCAGGTCATCCACTGCTGAAAGATGAGCCAGTGGGGAAGATGACCAGCCTGGCTGAACAGAGAGCTTTGGCTGGAACTCAGGAATGAAAGAAGAGGTTATGACCTTTGGAAGAAGGGGCAGGAAACTCAGGCGGACTACAAGGATGTCTTAAGATTAGGCAGGGAGAAAATCAGAAGGGCCAAAACCTAGCTAAAATTTAATCTGGCTACTGCCATAAAAAACAAAAATGTTTCTATAAATAAATTAGCAACAAAAGGGCTAAGGATATTCTCTAGCCTTTATTGGATGAAGGGGGAAACTTAGTGACAAAGGATGAGGAAAAGGCTGGTGTACTTCATGCTTTCTTTGCCTCAGTCTCAGAGTACCCAGTACTCTGAGCTGGAAGACAGGGATGGAGAGAAAAATGAAGCCTCAGTTGTGTGAGGTTCAACAAGGCCAAGTGCCAGGTCCTGCACTTGAAGCAGCACTAAAGGCTTCTGGAAGAGTGGCTGGAAAACTGCATGACAGAAAAGAATATGGAGGTGTTGATTGACAACTGCTGAACATGAGCCAATGTGTGCCCAGGTGGCCAAGAAGGCCAATGGCATCCTGGCCTGTGTCAGCAATAGTGTGGCCAGCAGGACCAGGGCAGTGATTGTCCCCTTGTACTGGGCACTGGTGAGGCCACATCTCAAATCCTGTGTCCAGTTTTGGGCCCCTCTTTTCAAGAAAGCCACTGAGGTGCTGGAGCGAGACTAGAGAAGGGCAACAGAGCTGGTGAAGAGTCTGGAGTACAAGTCCTGTGAGGAGCAGCTGAAGGACCTGGGATTGCTTAGCCTGGAGAAAAGAAGGCTAAGGGGAGACCCTATCGCTCTCCACCTTAAAGGAGGTTGTAGCGAAATGGAGGTCAGTCCTTTTTCCTGAGTAATCAGTGATAGGACAAGAGGAAATGGCCTCAAGTTACACCAAGGGAGGTTTAGATTGGATACTAAGAAACATTTCTTTGTGGAAGGGGTTGCTGAGCATTGAACCAAGCTGTGGAGGAAAGTGGCTGAGTCCATCCCTGGCGGTGCTTAAAAGATGTGTAGATGTGCCGCTTGGGGACGTGGTTTAGTGGTGGACTTGGCAATGCTGAGTTGACAGTTGGACTCGATGATCTTGGAGGTCTTTTCCAGCCTAAATGATTCTAGGAGTCTACGTGGTCGTACTTGGTCTTGTGCCTAAGTTTTACTTCAAAGTTTTCATGAGCAGCCAGGATTTATTGACCGCCTCCAAATTTGTCACTTCCCTTCCACAAAAATAAATTCAAAGGAGTAGGTTACAAGATTGTTTCTTAATGTGTTGTTTTGGAAGTTCCTAGGAAAATGCCTAGAAACAGTACTATATGGAAGAGTAACTTTCATATAAAAGATCATTTTTAAGACTAAATCATTTTACAAATCACCTTTTCTTTATTTAGATCATGAGGATTTCCTAGGGCGGTACAAAGCTGTCTTTAAGACTGCATGTGAAGATCCTTGGAGTATGTCATCAAGAATTTCTCTGCATCCCTTGAAAGAATTCCTTGTCTGTGTGCACCTCAAGCTGTATTCCTCAAATAGTCCATGGACAGCATATGTATACGCTGAAAAAACTCTTCACACCAATCTCTCTGTAAATAAGTATGATCTTGGACTTACAGGAGATCATGGTAAATTGAAGATATGGTTGTTTGGAAAACAAATAAATACAACTGTAAGACTTCGTAAAAACACTTGGAACCAAATATGTATCCAGTGGAAAAGTGACGATGAGGAGATGAAGGTATTCATAAATGGAACAGAAAAATTACACAAGAAACTAAATGGGAAAGTTAATTTGCCTGGAAAAGGCCAGTTCTTACTTGGCTGTTCAAAGCTGCAAGGTACAGCTGCGTCACCTCGCCAGGGTATGACTGGGGAGCTGTACCTGTTCAGAATGTGGGACAAGGCAAATATGACACAATCTAAGGACTGCCAGGATAGTGGTGTTATACGCTGGAGAAAGGAGGATTGGACCTATAACACGACAGTAGAAGAGGATAACTCTTTACAATGTGGTAAGTACCATTGCATTGCTTTTGAAATAGTAATTCAGTTAAAAGTTGTTCTGAGTGTGTCTAGCATTTCTCTTCCAGATTTTACAAAGTCTCAGTCTATTAATCATTTCTAGCTAGATTCTTGATGAGATCATGTGAAGACCTGCAGATTTTGCTAGTTTTTATCCAAGTGAAAGTCCTTTAAAGACTTTCAACTTGCTTCAACTCTTCTGTCTATCAACCATTTGTGTAATATGAGAGCAGGTGCATGCAACTAAAACTCCTTGGAGTATTGGGGCATGTATCAATGTCATCTTAAAACGACACCTCTTCTGTTCAGAGAATAAATACAGGGGAAAGCATTGCTGGTTCTCATTCTGCACATTTGCTGAGCCAGAATTTCAATGAGTGCCACTTTTCACTGCTTCATATTACACCTGGCATATTCAGCTGGTAGGGTCTACATCTGCAAAAATTATACGAGGATCTGATTTCTTCTTTATTAGTATCAGTAGTGTCTCCTTTATTAAAATGGCCAAATGGTTTCTCACACATTTCTCAAAATTCCCCTCTGCCCTGAAAAAGAACCATAAAAACCTTTGAATTAAACCAAACCAAGATTTTATTTTCAGAGAAATTGAGTTCAAGCATGACAATAATCCTGTTTTTAGCCTTTGCTATCATACATGTTGGCAAAAAAGACAAGCTTGAATCAAGCTTTGGTGGAATACAATTTATCAATCATAGGAAATTATATTATTTCCTAAGAGATTTTAATTTAACTAGCTCAGTTATTTTTTCCTAGAATTTTTTTATAGCATCAGTGATTCAGTTTACCTGTGGCACCAGTCGTAATCTTCATCACCTTTATCCTTAAAGAAATGTGCCTATCTCTTTCATGCAGATTCAAAAGTATCTTTAATCTATATAATCTTATAACCACTGCTTGACTGGACTAGATTCAAAGTGTCTTAGTAAGGGCAGTGAAATAAGGTGACCAGATTTCTTTTTCTGGGAGAGAAAGAAATCTGTCCGACAAACCAGGACTCATGGAGAATGCTGCTATCTCTGGTTTGTAATGAATGAAATGCCTTTGCTGTCCCCGATGCTGTAGTTGGGAGAACATCTTCTTTGTTGAGTTGTGTGACTTGGGAGAGGAGCTGAAGAAAGGATGTCTTTCTTTTACTAGTGTCTCACTGTGCTTGAAGAAACACAGTCCTAAGGCTAAAAGGGGGAGTATTCTGGCTACCAGACGTAAGTTTGGTACAAAGAAAGTCTGAGGGAGCTATGTCTGGATAGTGGGGAAAAAATCTCAGTCAGAGTGGAACATCTGATTGTCTTTTACTGATGCACAGAAGGCACAACCTCCTTGTTTTCTGTTCCAGCAAATTCTGCCCTGAATATAGAGCATCCTTGAGCACCACAGGGCAGCTTGATCAGGCGATGCCCAGCCCCAAGCAATTAATGGTTTTAGAATTCATAATTTAGCCACTTGTGGAATCCTTTGTCTACCTGCTCTCTAGTGAGTGTGTAAGATGGATGGTTTCCAATGCTCTGTTGCTTAGCCAAACTGAATAACCATGCTGACAGGTGTTTGTTTCAGTGCAGAGACCATCTCTACTGCCAAATATAAGTTGTTTCCTCTAGATAACTTGGGGTATTAACAGCTTTTCAAAGAGAAGCTTACTGGAATTTTTTTACAGTTTATTTGCCTCTCTTCAGTAATAGATGCATTTTAGCTGATTACCTCCCCCAAGCTGTGCTGTGAAAAGGAAATACCAGTCCAGTAGATAACAAAGCTTTTACGGTAGGAGTATCTAATAGTCCGTGTCAGGTGATTTTAGTTGATGTTGCTACTACTCTTACAATCTGATTTCTTTCACTAAGTTCCTCTGATCACCTGTGTAAAAGTCACCTGATTTGGGAATCTTCTCTGTTTTTTGTTAAAACAGGAGAACTTTGAGTATCAAGTCTGCAGAAGGATGTAATTTTACATCTGCAACAAATGTAACTGGCAAAGGGCTGAAGTTTAGGAAAGTCCTAAACTTTGTAGGCACAAAAGGTGAAAAGGAGGTGGTTCATTACAGTCATAATTGTCCCAGAGGACAAGTTTCACGATTTTTTTTTGTGACCTGCTTGGCATTTTGTGCCTATGTAAAACAATTATTTGTAAAATGTTCCATCAAAGGTTTACTGTAATTTCTATGATTTCTTTCTGCTTAACCGCTCGAAGTCTTTGTGCAGTGTAAGCCATTGTCTGATTGGTGTCTCATAGGCAGTGATCCACTCCATTAATGAGTCTAGATTTACTTAGCATCACTTTTCCTGCCTTTCTTTTTATTGACTCTTCTGATTCTTTTACTTCAGTTTTTTTAATTGATTTTCATGCAAATTTTTCAGATTACCAAAAATTTATTTAATTTTTTTCTTAACAGTTTGAGGTCTAATAAGAATCAAAATCCTGATTCTGGTAAGATTCACACACATGCTCAGCATTTAAAGGTATGCTCACTTCTCACTGTCCAGAAGTAGCTGGGATTACCTTTGCAGTAGCTGCGTGTTTTATGCTTCTGAAAATTTGCAAGAAAGGACATATCTGAATGCTTCCCACTTTGTGATGAAGCAGATCACATTTCTTGGTCTAATGGTTCTCAATAGTGAACTTTTAGATCTGAGTTAAAGATGAAACTCTTGCTCCTTCCAGTGACAGAGTCTTCTGGTTCTCCTGCTTGGTGTGGCTGTTGCGCTCTGAGCAAGTGTAAATAAATACTGCAGGCAGAGCCAGACAGGGAAGGAGGCCACACACTTGGTGCGTCACTCGTCTTCTATGTACATTCTTCATGTTCCTTTGATAATTCCCTTCTTGCTGAGGGTGAGAAGTAGCATAATAGCTGAGATATGGAAGGAAGAGTGCAACAAGTTGAACGTGTCTCACTTTACAGGTATTTACCAGCTATCTCCTGGTATTTAAAAATATGTAATTGAAGAAAGATGTGCTCACCCTTCCAAATTCTAACCTTAGAAAATTTCTTTGTCTTGTTCCTTGATGAATGATTCCTTTGTATCTACATACTTTAATGTGGACGATATGAATGATATCACTATTGTCTCTGTATAATCCAAGAAAAAAGTCTACTAAGTAATCTAAAGTTTAGGGTGATTTAAGAGAACAAACACCCAAGAAAATAAATGAGTTTAAAGTGCTAAATCCTTGAAAAGAAACTTTAATCACCTGTGAGTACCAGCTCTTCAGTTGTCATTTTTACATGTGATACTTTCAAGTTGCCTTTAATAATAACTTCACAGTGAAGTGTACTGTTTAAACATTAATCATTTCAGTTATACATTAAACAGTAACTTTCATAACCCAAATACAAATACCCAAACTCTTACGCTTTGCATTTATGCAAGGAGCACAGATATGATGGGATATCTTTAACAAATTTCAATGAATAAATAAAGTAGGTCATTTGGGCATAACTGTAAATAGTATTACTGACAATAAAGCACTGCCATCTCGTTTGTGATATTGGTGCTCTAACCTTAAGCCTATTCCTTTTGATTGCTTTGTTATCCTAATTAAAATTCAATGAGTATATGGTGGCATTTTTGATTTTTCTAAGCTGTCCTGTCCAGCCTTCAAGATTAAGATGTTGCCCTCTCTTTTTCGTGTACTCTTTTGACTCTCAATATTGCTGAGCCTGCTGGTGGTGTTGCTGGAGGGGGTTTTCATGCTTCTGCATACCAAGCAATTTAATGCTGATGGGAGAAATGGGAAGTGACCAGTGCCCAGTGTGGCTATTCTGCCTCTCCATTCTCAAGGAAGAAGAAAACTTCAGTTTGGGCTTTTGTTGTAGTTTGCAGATGTGGGCAGTAGAAGGTGGGTATTAGGCTCATGTAATCCTGTTTAAAGATTTCCAACTGTGTGCCCATCTGATGACAGGATCACCTTTCCTGGAAGGGAGGGTGGAGTCCCAAGGCTTTACATCCTTAGGGAGAAAGTGGAAATGTAGCTATCATTCATCCACTCATCCAGTCTGCATCCCAGTGTGTTGGATACCAAACCTCGGGCCGTATTATTATGTTTACTGAGTGGATCATGAAAGCAGAAGATGAAAGAGTGAATTATTTTCCCCAATGCAGTTTGGTTTTTTTTTAAACTGTAAGGACAGAATATTAAAGAAACCTCTAGACGCTCTTGAAGGAAATGTGATGGGAAAAAATACCTGACTCTGGAGTGCCTTTTTGATGAGTCATGCATCACTTTACTTTGTACCTATTAACAGAACGCATGTTTGACCTTCCCTTTCTTTGCTCTTGTTCCCTCCCTCTTCTGTGATACCAAACAAAGTGGCTTTTTGGAAATCAGCCTCCACAGAAGTGGTAATTTGATTCACCTCAGTATCAGGAAAGTACAGCTTTCCACAAACAGATAAAAACTATTTATAACCTAATTTCTTACAACCAGTGTAACATCAAAGCTGAGTTAAAAATACTGAGCCTAAATTTTCTGTTAAGGGTACTAAAATGAACTGGCCAAAGTGACCGAGCCTGATGTGAGCAAACCCTGACATTTGTTTCTGTCTAATGGCCAGTGATAATTCATCCTTTCTTCCATGGTGCCACCACAGGGAGTCAGAGCAGATACAAGGTGTCATGAGGGGCACCAAAACATAAAAATAAGATTGCACTTAAGTTTTATCCTATAAACTTATATACAATGTGCCTCAAAATCTACCTTACTTGGAAAATCAAGATAGGCTAATGTTTCCACTGTACAGCTAACAGCTGTTAACTTGTGGAGGATTTTTTAGTGTTATTGTTACAAATGCCTTGTGTGACAGAATGGTTCATTTTGGCAGAACGTTTATTCAGCTGAAAGCTTTGTCGGATGTTAAACGGACCCAATCTCTTAATGAAAAATATGGATTTAATTTGAATAGGAGAATTGAATGTCATATTTTCAGTGCCTGTTTCTGCAAATAACTGGGCTTTAGAAGAGCACCATTTTGAAATTTTGCAGTATGACCTAATCAGTTTTGTTCATGAGCAAGTCTCGTGAAATGTTATCGGTGCTGGGCATTTTCATTTCACTGAATGCAAATAGAGTGCAATGGTTGCTGCACAGTTCTGGTAACTGCTGTAATAAACAGATAACTGTTGCCTGTAAAAATGTTTAGAAGAGGATGTGTATAGACTTAAAAATTGCAATGTGGAATTGACATTTTAAATGTTAAATGGCTGTAATTGCATAACCCAGAAAGTGATACTAGGTTTCTGTTTGGAATTCTGGTGGGAATTTTTCATGCAAATCAGTTCCACTGACTGAATCAGTTGAATTTTTGGTGAAAAAACTTTCAGCACTATAAGTGTGCTGTAATTTCTTATTTAGAAAATATAGTTTTTGTAAATGTCCTTGTATTTTTGTTTTTATTTGTAAGTCAAAACTGATCTTAGCAGCAATATACAGTCATGGTTATCTCATGTCATTCTGTGGTGACAGCCAAGTACTGTGGCTCAAGGAGACCAAATTGCCTAGCCACCAAGGTGTCCCTTGGGATTCTTCTACTTGCTGTCGTCTGTTTGAGAGCACTGAACATAGTCTAGACTACCTGTGCTTTGAAAGAATGGTCCTGGGTGCTAATACAAACTGTTCTTATTTTTGGCATGTTTTTCAATTAATATAAGTAAAATTTTAGTCACTTCATTCCATAAACCTCTCATCTAGGCCCTATACATAGAAGTCCATGAATGTATGTTTCTCTGCCAGGAATGTTGTTGTGCTTCTACAGCTTGGCAGGGCTATTGCTGTTCCTTACATTCAGTGTCTGTTTGGTGTCTGGAGCTGACTAGAAAGCAGCTGCCCTTGCATTTTCTCATGTGTTTCCTGAGAGAGAGGCCAGCTGACATAGCCCTTCTCACTGTGCTGTCCCCTGCCCCTCCTCACCTATCACACAGGCTGGCCAGGGGGAATGTCCATGGGGAGGCTCTAGTTCACTAAAGTTCAGGCTCTCTCCCCTCCTAAGAAAGCCCAGTAGTTGCTTGCCTAGTCTCAAGCTTGCTCAAAGGATGCTTTGTGCAAAGGTTTAAAGGAGATCGTGAAGTATTCAGTAAAACAGCGTTAGTCAGCAGCAGCACTGTTCCCCTGAGGCAGGGGAACGAGAAACTGCAGCCAGAAGTGTCGTTCTTGTGCAAAATTGTTATCGGCAGCCAGGTTCCAGGTGCTTCTCACTTCTCCACCCTGGAAAACCTGAACTGCTTCTCACAGACTGGGTTGCCTGAAGACGGGTGAATCAGAAACAGGGTTACCTTTCCAAAAAAATTAAGAAAGAGTGTACTGCTCAAAAGTTAGGTTGAATGTAGGGAGAAGAAAAGGATTTTTTTTCATTATCAGAGTTGGAGATAGAACATTGTGCACCCTTCATGCTTTAAGGACTTGTTCTCTGTCCTGTGCCTGATCTACTGAACAAATGGCATACTTTGAGTGACTGTGCCTTTGATGCAGGGACCAGAACCACCTGGTCCACTTGAACATCTTGACCACTGTGTTACAAAGCCTCCTTCTGCCTTTTTTCCCTTTGGCTGAATTGATTATTCAATTCTGCTTTGCTTTGTGGAACAGCTTTAGCAGGACATGTGGAGACCATTCCATCCTAAAAGATCCAGTAGCCAGAGAATTAAAAGCTGTCATGCTAACGAATGCTGTAAGCACAAGGCTATTTTTTCAGACAGGTCCAGGTACTGGTCTCTCTCAGAGCTGTATCAGTTTGTGCACCTAACGTTAAGTACTGTTAATAGGTTTAGTCTCCTGCCAGTCTGGAGCTGCTGAAGTTACACTGGTTCCCATTGTCAGACGAAGTCATTGGGAAATGAAGGTTCTTGGAGGTTTTGCAGCTGTGGTATGGAGCTATGGTGAGAGCTGCTAAACAGGTTTCATACCTGTGGAAGAATTTCCTCTGCCTACCCAGATGGGATTCCCAGGTCGTGGCTTAGCTAGCTGTTTGTGTCGGAACAGTACAAAGTGTTATGAAGACAGTAAGGGACTTGCTGCTTTTGTTTCTAATGATGCATGTTAGTAACAGAAACTGGTGCTTATCTTGTTTAATTGAGTTGCCTTTTCCCTCAGAAAAGAAACCGAACAGTTCTTGTAGGGGCCTATTCTATCTCCTTTGCAACAAAAGCAAAAAATAATTCTGGGTTTTGCCTATTTAATTACTGTTTGAATCTTCAAGAGTGTTTTCTATTAGAGAAAATGTAGCAAAGTATTATTACAATGTGTGATCCCTTGTTTTGGAATAGGATATGTCAGGTATATTGATTTGATGATCCTAAACTAACAGTGTTGCTAATGAAAATCCATAGAGCAAATAAATGGAAGTTTCACGCATGTGAGGGTTTTCATGCTCTTATCAATAGTAAACAACCTAAGGGCAATACATTTTGTGTTAGCTTGTAACTAACACATCTTGAGTTACTTACTTTCCTTTTTACTTGTCAACTTTAGGGATATTTTAGATTGAACTCTAATCCTTCTGCAAATAAACCCCATTCACTTTCTTTTCTTGTTCATAAACACAACAAAGGAGGAGGGTTAACAAATAAATTATGTATGAGTTCTCCTTCCTCCTTTCTGCATGCAAAGGTGATTCTGGTGAACGGCTTAGTTAATGAACTTAATGCTGCACCTTGATAACAAGTCTCATACCCATGGATAATTTCTAGCAACTGTAGGTATGTGACTATTGTGCTATAAGAGAAGTCATGGTTAGACTTCTCTTCTACATGGTGTCTGTAAAAAAAGTGCCTCTCAGATTATGCATGGCATCATCAGTTGCTGCATCTGCCAAGTCCATATTCATGGCTCATGTTTAGCTTATTTCACTCCCTGTGCTGCTGGATATGTTAATAAAAACGTTTGGCGTTTTTAGGGTTCACTGTCTTTTTACTAATCTACAGAACTAAATATATTAATAAACAATTTTTATACCGAGCTCAGGGTTCTGCTTGTATTCACAAAAATTCTCAGGGCAAGTTGAAGGGATATGGAGGATACACAAGGCTGCTTGTATACAGCAAGACTGTCAACACTGAATCCAAAAGAGTTTGTGAGAAAGATCTTAAAGTTAGATTCCCTGTACAGATTTCATTTTTAAGTGGGCAGAAGAAGCATCTCAGGTGTTTGCTCTGAGATGCTACATATTCAAGAAGTGGGTTCCTTTTGAGAATTTAATTTCCTCCAGGGCTTTTTTTGGAGATAAGGGCTTTTGCACAAGGTCCTAACCACTGATTAAGACAGGACTAGTGACAGGTAAACTTTTGGAGATAGAATTCACTTTCTGTGGTAGGAAAGTCAGATTGCCCACCTATGGAAGGGTGCTTCCTTCTCTAACCAGAAGTTCACTCAATTATTTTTATTCACCTCATTCTACCTTTAAAAGTAGAAAACTGTTCTGTTTAAACAATACAAAATAGTTTTATCTGACTACTGCTTCAGTTCTTCATATTATTTAGGTTGGTATTGTATTCTAAGGGTCTTCCCCAAGCCTACGCTAGGTGTTAAGAAAGTAATTTTATAGTATCTGTAATTCATAATCACTTCATAGTGTTTAAGTAACAGCACTTCTACATAAGAGCTCTAGAACACATACCTTACTGGTATGGTCTAGTAGGTGCATGCCAGGAATATGTATTTTATCTGGACTTACCATGTAGTGAGAAGTATAATAATAATTTTTCCTGAAAAATTACTATAAAAATTTAAGGTTATATCCAGATCTTTATGATCTATCAAGGTCAGTTCTAGATGTCAAAAAAAGCAATTGTACTTCTCTGTAGGCAGAATCCTAGTTGTCTCAAAGGAGATGTTTGATGTAACTTTGTTGTATCTTTCCTGAAGGAGTTTAAATTCAGTAGGCTGATATATATAAAGGTGTGAATTTTTACTTACACTTTTTACTTAATGGATATGTATTATTTTACTAAGAATATTGGTTCTCTCTCTCTCTTTCTTCTACATGAGAAAATTTCTACCCAGGATGCAAATTGACTAAAACTTACAGTTTTGTGTAAACTCCTAAAACAATTGTAGTGCAATTAATCCAGCTCCCATGTATTCATCCTGCCCTATTTCGGAGTTGCTGCTTTTAGCTTCATGCAGTGTATGATTTAAAAAAAAAATGAACTGACATTTTTCATCCTGTCAAGCTCTTGTGTAGTCTCTGACTTCAGATCATTGGTCTCAGTATCCCAGCACTGGGGTAGCCAGGCAGCAATCTGCTTACCTGGCTGGCAGCTGGCAGCTGTGTGCATCTCATGCCTTGCTCAGGAACAGGGACTGAATAATTTCTGTCTCTTTTATGATTTCTGTCATTTCCCTCTCCTGTTCTTGTGGCTGTCCTGCTGCAGACCAGGCTGCCTCTTCTGAGTTATCTTCCTGCATCACCTCAATGGGATCTTTTTCTTCCTTCCCTAACTGGGTCAACCTCCACTTCCATAATTTCTCCTTGACTGTTACGGTTAGGGTTGTGTCTCTGATTTATCTGCAGCATCCATTTGTTTGTCCTTAGATCCTATTGCCCCTTCCAGGGCATGGGACACTGGCCTGGTAGGCGCATGCCAGGACCCAACACAGTACCAAAAGTGTCTGTCTGTGGTGTATGCAAGACATCCTTCCTTCGAGTAGTCTGCCATTTCACCAGGATTCCTTGTCTGTTTGGGTGTAAACTCCCATGCCATTAGAGGTGAATACTGCTCTAGGCACCTGCCCAAATTCTCCCACATACCTTGCTACCCAGGAATTTGTTCCCTCAGAGCGCTCCCCTGTGTGTCATCTCCAAGTGATTGGTTACTGGAGGTCCCACAGAGATTTGAGCTTGGATGACTGGATTCAGAGTCTGAGGATGGTTGTGTAGACTACAGGTGCAAGTAGACCACCGATGATGGAAAAAGGAAGGTGTCCAGTGTCTGAGGGCGTTAGCAGTGGTGGAGGTAGTCTACAGCAACCTAGGCAACAACGAGGTCTCCAAGGGTATGGGTGATGTCCATTGCACATGGGCTGTGTGGCACAGTTTAGTACCTGCTGGTGTGACATGGCAATGATGGACTGGCCACATATCAAGGCATTACCTGCGGAGAAACTGTCCTGCCAACTCCACTAATTCAGGGAGAATCTCTCTTCTTCTGCTACCCCGTGGGCTTGAATCATGGCTGTGCTTAGTGTCCCACCAGGTTCAGTGACTTGTTTTTCTTTCTCCTTGCCCAATAGACAGGGTGTCACCTATTAAAGGTGCTGAAGTAGGTAACAGTGCGTAGGTGATGTTATGTTGCCGCTTGTTTTTCAAGGCCCAGGATGGTGTTTTGAGTGGTGACAGGCTGCAGACAACATTTGGAGCCATCTGCTACTTTTCCTCCACCACAGGAAGCACATAACACTTGCCTTCCTGGCAGGTTCGCTGCAGTGGTGTGATTTAATCGGTCTGCTGGGCCTCCTCATTGATAGCCCAGCCACCATCTTCTGTTCCAGGGAGGCTTTAGTCACTTGGCTTACTTGATGACATCATGTTTCTCATTCATGAGTGTGATAGCGTCAATTGTCAGATTCACCTCTTGATCAAAAGCCCATCTGTGTATTGCATCTCTCCCTGGGTGTCCCTGGGGACATGTTTCATGGGCCCACTGAGCTGGAAATAGCTCACCTTTTTGTCCTAGCCCAGGTCCACCTGAGCTGCTTCATTTCTGGCAGCCTGATCTTTCGTTGTTTAGATGTTCTTTGGCGGTGCAGCTCTTGGATGTGTGAGTGTGTACATGATGTGTGTGCACATCATGATGTGCATATACATGTTACATTTTTAGCTGCTGCTATTTTAGTCTGCTTCATCTTCACTCAAGCAAGTGTGCTGCATCGGTTTCTGAAGACACCGGCAATGGAAGAGAAGTGGGAAAGCTCATGGCCTAATCTGTATCTTCCATAAGTATAAAAAGATAAACTGAGTAAAAAACTGAACTCAAAAGAGTGTAACTTCCAGCTTTCAAAAAGTCTTGGCACATATTTCTCAGTGGGTGCAAAGTAGTTTTGCAAACCATTTTGAAGTGAGGTGAGTAGCACATCTAAAATGGTTGCGTTTTAAAAAGTGTGTGTATGTATATGCGTGTGGACAAATATATTTAAATCTTCTTCTCCTAAAAAGTCTTCTTATTTTGCAGTTGAAACTACTGCTACGCTGCCTGTAAGAAAACAAGTAACAGGTATGTTGGGGTTCTGTGGTATTTTGCCCCATTGTTCTTCTGTTTTAGAAAGTGTGTAGGAAGATTGCTGCTGCTGTTACTTTTTAATTCATGGAGATAGTTAAGCATATGCAAACATTTCCAAATTCGTTTTCCATATCATCCTTGTGTCTTTTTACCTAATTTTGTGGTGCAAATAGCGTCAGTAATTTTCCAGAGAAAATGAAAATAAAGTCACTGAGATGATTCTGATTCTCCTTTCAGTACAGAAATTGTATTCAGATTTATCCTTTGGAAAGAAGCTATTGCTAGTTTTCAGTAAGGCAAGCAAAATAGTCTTACTAGAGCAAGGAATTAATGAGTGATTAGCATTTCAGAAACTCCTTGTTTACTATTTTTAATTTCAAAAATCTAGTTTTCTTCAAGAACTTTTGGTATATCTGATTTAAGTCTTCTGCATCAGTAGGAAAGGCTTTACAGTATAATTAGTGTATTGTAAGCAACATTATAGGATGACTTTTGACCTTTGAGAAATGTTGAAATACCTTATGTATATTTTTAAAATAGTGCTTCATGTTTGCATCCAGCTGTTCTTTAGGTTATATTTCTGTGATAACTGTGACCTGTAACTTGACTTGTCTCTGACAGTATCAAAAAACACCCAGTGGCTGTAAGGGCCAACTTTAAAGTTGCTATGAGAACGAGAGATCAAATTTCCTAAATTCTTTTTGGTCAAAATACTGACTGTAACCACATCAAAAATCTAATAGCTAGTGTTTGGTGTATAAATAGTTGGCTGGTTCCTGTCAAGACCAGAGGTTCAAACTTGAAATGAATTAGGGTTTTTTAATCGCTGCTTTTTGCAGGATAGAAAAGAGAATACGCATGAATAGGATAAATTTTAAGTGGCAATTATCACTGTTGTTATAAAAAGTCTGAGAAGAGTTCTTCATACCCAGCTAGAGCCATCTTGTGTATGTTTGATTCCCATTCCCAGAATTAGTAGGACACTCAGGATAAGCATATAGCTTTCAGGCTAGTGTGGCACATATCTTGGGTCAATAATTTTTTATTTCTTAACATTATAGTATTCAAACTGTCCAGAATTTCTCGAAAAAAAATTGTGTTGCACTGAATTCTATTCGAGTGCATAAAAATTGTGATTTTTTTAAACCAGAGGTTGTTACAACAGCCTTTTTTGACAGTCTGGAAGTGTTGTTTGGAAAGAGCAGGTGTTGCCCTCTTCTGGTGAACACAGTAAACTTTTGATAATATAAAGAAAGCCTGCTGAGGATGATTATGTATGTGTCTGAAACTTCATTGTGGTTTTTTGTTTGTTTGTTTGTTTGTTTGTTTGTTTGTTTTAACCTGAAACAGAATCCACAGATTCAGAAGAATCAGCTGCAACAACAGTTTCTGGTAAGAAAGCCAGGTCTTTACTGATTTCTGCAATGTTTATTATTTCCTCTAAGGTAAATCTGCTTTTATCTGGGGTAATGCAGAAGGCTGTAATGCAACAGAGTTCCAACATTAAAATGTTTTCATTTCAAATTAATTGGTTCATTCTACTTTGTAATGAAATAGCTTACCTTATAGGATCACTCATGGTTTGTAGCAGTGGTGCTTGGGGTGAAGTAGGTGCAATTTGTTTGATCAGGAGACTTTTGTTCAGTTATCTGAACAGTGAAGAGTTTGCAGAGATGGCCGAGGAGGAAAGCTGTAGTGAGAGCTCCTTTACATCTCCTCCCACCCTGGCAGATGTGGTTTAGTGCAGTGTCTTACACTACACACACACACACACACACACACACGAGGCTCTAAGAACTTCTGGAACTGGATGTGATAAGCGTTATCTATGAGAGCATTTTGAAAAAATTAAGAATGAGACACACTGAAGTAAGCTGTGTGAAAGCCGGTTGCTTTCTTGCTTAATGTTTGCTGGCTTAGAGTGCTCTGGATAAAAGAAATAATACAGATGCAAACACACATGATCTTGTTATTTTACAGATATAGTCTCTCTTTGGGAACGGTTCATCTTTAACAACTGCATCACATTCAGTATTTGTGTAGTATATATAAGGTAATATAGGTAATCAAGTAATACAGGTGAAGCCAGCACTTAGTTTTCACTCTGATTGCTCGTATTTTGGCTGCTTGTTAGTTGCCTTGGAAAATTCTTCTGTTGTGAATCTGCTCTGGCTCATTTAAAAAAATTCACTAATTTGTCGTATTAAAGTGATATACAGTGGTCTTCTACCCGTTTTCTGTTCCTGTGCTGACACCTAAAATATTCCTAGTAAGCACAGCCCTTGAAATTTTTGTCTGTTGTCTTAATTTAATTTTTTTTCGTTTTGATGTTGCTGAAAAGAACTTTGCATCATTACCCTATTTTATTTATATATGTTTACTGACAAGAATAGCTTTTTTGGAGAGACAGTTTGCCAAGCCCAGTGTGTCATCTCTGCTTATGAATGCTGTGAGTTCATGCAGGAAAAGGTCTTTGAGGTTAAGCTGTTTTTGCAATTGGATATGCAAAATTTATCTGCATCTTCTGAAAGAGTGAAACCTGTAAAAGGAACTTACCTGAGGAAATTTGATTCCCAGCTGGTTGTATTCAGATACTCAGATTTTTGAAACAATGTGAATATAATTTCAATTATTAGTATTGAATAGTGTGAAGACTCCTAAGAGCCTCTGAAGTTGTTCTTAAAATGAAATTTAGGTAAATAATATCCACTTTCTGTTCAGCATTTTGCAGGCTTGATCTCTTTTCTGAAAAATTCACAGAAGTAATACACTTTATTAACACAATTTTTACTTTTATCTTTTTTATCCCCTAGAATTCTGTGTTGTTAATTTTATCACATCTCCAATTCGTTTTTCAGGCAAGATGTTATTAATGTTTCTCTTATTTAGATTTTGTTGGATTTAGACTTTTGGGCTTTTTAATGTTTTATTTTATTTTTATATATTTTACTGTTATGAATTTTTCTATTTCAGATATGTCTTCAGAGGAGACTACACAAAGTACAGGTGAGAATTTGCATGAAAAGAGTAAGGTTTCAAGGGAGATGTTTGTTGCATTTGTGTTTGTTGCTTTTTTGTTGGGTTTTTTAGTAACTGGTATTTGTTTATTCCAAATTATTTTCTTACATGATTTTAAAATTTGTAGTTACCTGCAATCTGTGTTTTAAGTCTATATGGTTAGGGCTCTGAAGTGCACTTAACTGAGCTGTAAACCTTTCTTTTTCGTTCAAAATATTGTATTGCTTACCAAAATCCAAACAGGGAAGATGTATTTTTTAACATGTGTATAGGGGGTTTTGTATATCTATGTAAAATGTTTTCTATGCTTTCTGGTACTATTCAAGCTATTTTACAGAACTAAAATGTACACCCCATTCCTTAAATACATGATACTTACATGATACACGTTCTTGCAAGGAGTTGCCAGATAGTATCAGAAAAGACTCAGTCAGAAGAACTTGCTAACCCCTTCCTTTCCTGATTTTCCCATTTGAAACAAGGAGTAGGTTTATTCCACATCAGTACAGATTCCTCCATGCCTGTATAGGAGCTGGACATCCTGCTGTTCTTCATTGGTGATTGAAAAATACATTTGTAGAACAAGATTGATCTTACACTAGATTGCTCGTGTAGAATGGGATAACTGGAACCACCTTAAAAGCATCCCTTTCTCCTCTGGACAGTGGGGAGCCAGGAGTCACTGGCTCAGATGGGGATATAAATATATAATTGGATGGATCTTACTCCAGTTGCTGGTTTTGCATTTCCCACACTGAAAGTAACTTTGTTTTCTTATAAATTGTCATGTACTTACACTTTTCCTGGAAAGACAGAGTCTGAAATAGAAATAACAGTTTATTTTTGTGACAGTGTTTTATAGATTTTTTAAGTTAAAATGTGAAAACTTTGGACTTCCTTTTTTTTTTTTTTTTTAACAGAAACCCTTACAACCACTGATTATTACTCTACCACAGTACCAGGTAGGATTCATCTATCACCACTGATACATTTTTGTGCATCTCAAGTTTTAAGTTTTTAGGATCGTAGAATCATTAAATTTGCAAAAGACCTCTAAGATCGTCTAGTCCAACCATCTACTTTATTTGACTCTAAACTGCTATCTGAAAAACTCGGGGTTTTTTCTAATAATTCGAATATTACCGCCAGCTTACAGTCTGTACCTTCTGATGGCTTATTTCTTGATGGTGCTAAAATTGATGAAGCATCAAACTTTTACAGTCAAATGTTTGTACCACAGAGAAAGTGAAAAACAAAAAAGTTCCTTTCTCATTCGATACTAACTAATGATAGCAGCAGAAAAAATAGAATTTGGTTTTTTTTCCATTAATAGAGGCCAATCCATCTGCTTAAGTAAGGAAAGTTGTGCTGCCACTTTGTTTTCGTGAACAAGTGTAGAAGTTTTGTCTTGAATGCAAATATCTTTCCAGTGTTTTATTTTGATATTATAAAACAGTGCCATCTGTTTACAGTACCCTAATTTAGGGTCAGTGTTGTTTCTCAGCAGTGTAGGTAGTATTAAAAATATGGAAAATATGGAGCAGCCAAAATCTTGCTGTAACTAAATGAAGGCATGTTTTACTAGGTGAGAGTGTTCGTGGTTGCTGTCCTCATAGTTTGAATTCCATCAGGTAGAACAGTTTTAGCTTCATGCTATCATATGGAGCCATAGTAGGATCCTCAGAAGCAGATAATATGCTGCCTAGTGATTGAATTCTGTGATATTTTAAGAGCTTATTAATTATATGCTGATTTCTGTTTCTATTTAAATTTTTTTAAAAAAAGAAAAAAATTGGGACCATGTGCATGAAAGTCTTCTGTCAAAACTGTTGCAGAAAATTATTCAAAATTATTAATCAAAGCCAGCATGAATACTTCTGAATACTAAGTCTTGGAAAGTGTCATGGTAAGAGCTGTAGAGAGGTGAAGCCTAGACGGTATGTCAAATACTTCCGTAAGATAAAGACATTTACATTTCAAACACTGGAATGATTGTAAATACATGTGTTAATACTGGATTTAAGTTTAACTTTTTTACTCAGTGGTTGTTTTTTTTTTTCCCAAAAAATCTATAGCAGGAGAAACCATTGTATGCAACATAACACGTGCCTGTAATTATTCAGGTTAGTGGTTTTCTTTTCCCTTTTATTAATAAAAATCTTGTCCAACTATTTTATACTCTGATTAATGAAGCAACATTTAGTTGCCATGTAAAAGCCAGGTGTGTAATAAATTTCCTTGTAAATTTAGAGACATTTTATATGAATTCTAAACATATTAAAAGGCGGGGAGGTTAAGCAGTGTTTAGACTATTGTACTTTTAATCTTTGGTTTCTCATCAAAGGCACGCAACTGCAGATAAAAACTATGAAAAAACCCGCAAGAAACAAGTATGCTATGGAGTTCTATTAATAGTAATGTACAGTGCAGTTTTTCTGTTTTGGGAAAAGATTAACTAGAAGGAATTTAGGGACAGCCATCAGAATTAAATATATGGAAAATAATGAAGCTATTGGACTAGTTTATTTGTTGAAATAGGTGAAAAGATGGAAGAACAATTGCACACTTAATAAGCTAGTGAAAGTGTTCTTATCTTCCTTGTATCAAAACACAAGACAGTAAAATCTTCAATTCTCAAAAAAATTTACATCCTGTGTTTTAGCATTGATTTTCCTAACTTTTTTTACTTTGGGTTTTAGTGTTCTATGTGGGCAAGGTAAAACTTCGGGCAAGTGAAGAAAATAATGCATCACTTAATGTAGAAATAGTAAGTATTCTTTCTCTTAAAACTTTATTGTGAGGAAGGTTGAAGTGAGTTTCTTTGTCTACATTTAAAAATACTGATACCTTAATGTGATTCTTACTGTGTTTGCAGTACAAGATACTGTTTGCAGTGGATGGAACAACTCTGCTTTAAGCAGCTGCTTTGCAGCTAAATTTTAAAATTCCACCTAAGTAAACTTCCTACAGTAAGGACCTGTGTTCTCTGCATACCACTGAAAGGAGGGGGAAGCCCTGGGAAATCTCGAGAATTTAGGCACACAGGATCATCCTTTGGAGATTAATTTAGGCACTTGCCTTTAGAAGATGAGCATCATTAGATGGCAACTATGTGGCCATAATTAAATTTGCGTTATATCCTGGAATAATTCATGTTGAGACTCCCATAAATAGTTCTATTTTTTGGTGTATTTTTTCGATTATGCTTTTGCATATCAATATGCTTTTGCATGATCATTCTATGTTTTTCGTTTGTGGTTACTGAGTTATGAATTTTGCAGTAGGGTTATCTGACATGAGTGTGTCCATGTATACAACACAAGAGAGGTTTAAGAGGACAGTGTCATGATTGCAAGGACCATATAGATGATTCAGTATCAAGATAATACCATGAGGATGAAAGTGTTTAATTGTTACAGATGGAAACTGAGGGAAGGAAAAGAGAAGGACCTTTTATGTTTATCCTACACACCCCTGTCAGCCCTCAGTCTGAGATTTCACATGCCAGTTCCTGAAAGCATTAGAGTAGTCAGCAGCATAACCACAGGGAGCTACTGCACAGCTGCACGTGGAGCATTGCTATGGGATGGGATATGCCCCTGGCAAAAGCCACCTCTACATTATGTTGTGTTTCAGTGGTGATAATGCCTACTGAAAGTGTCCTAGCGTGGTAACATTATGCCTACAGCTTCTGGAAAAACTGGTTTCCATCTCTTGAAACTCCTGCTTTTTAGAAGAGTATTTCTTAGGGGAAGTCAATACAACGTATGTTAGATGATGTTTTTCCTCATGGCCCTTGCTGCTTGCACGAAATGTAAAAATAACTGGTAATGCTGGTAACCAGAAGAGCACAAGAATGCATATATAGAAAGGGCTCTTAGATAAACCTCAGTGTATCCCCAGACCCTAATGCTAGATCATACTTATTTAGCTTAGTTCTACCATGTTTTTCACTGCAGTTCTTGACTTCTCACTGTCAGTATTCTGTCATCTGTTACTTATATCTGTTATGGAGCTTGTCTCATTGCTGCACTTAGTTACAGAACTCGTTCAGTGTCTAGTCTAAGCTGTCTTTGTTGCAAACTAAGCCAAATTCCTGTTTTTCCAGCATAGGACTTGGTGAGTTCACTGTTCTCTTGCCCGTATCTTTCACAAATCAGATTTTGGGGTTTAGTCTATATTAGATCAACAGTTCCTTCCATAAGTTGTGACAATAATTTCAGGGTAAATATTTATTGCGGTGTATTAATGAGAAAATGTGCTTCTTATCTTTGTAATTTCAGCCTATTAAAATGTGTGAAATGAACAATTTTCTTTTAATGCTAAAAATTACTGGTTGTACTTAGCCATGGGATCTTTTTTTCTCACAGATTAATAACATAACCACCCACAAACAAGTCAGAAAATTAATTGAAATTCCAGCACATACCCCACAAGAACTGAGGTAAGTAATTCTGAATAAGGATTGAAATCTTTGTTATATTTGAAAATTGAGCAGACTTTGTTTTATTCCTGCACATTAAAAATTTCACGAGTTGTAAGTTCTTGCACTTTAACATGAAGTTCATATTGGTTTATGTACCACTTAGTTTATGTACCACTAGACTTTCTTTAAAAAATGGTACACTAAATGTTTTTTATAATTTAGGGATTCAGTCTATCTGGTAGGAAATTATGAAAAGAACTTTCCTAGCTGCATGTTCTTCAATAAATATTCTTGAAGTCATATCTATGGTTTTATTTTGGTGTAGTTTTTTCTTTCCCAGTCTTTATAAGGAGAGGTTTGAATGAGTGAATATTTCCCAAACTTGCCCTGGAAGTCAAAAAGATGTGATTGGCCAACAAATCTTGTTTATAGAAGAAATCTGTGTTTCTTACTCATTCTATTTCTGTGGCTTTGAGTATAAATTTAGAACTCTATTCCAAGTAATGCTTGGCAAAAGGCAATGTTAAGATTTATCTTTTGTTCTTTTAAATAGTATTTGCAGTGGGTTAATGTTCAAATGTGATGACAGAGGTTTAAATTTAGTTTGTGTAGTGACTAATAAAAATCAGCTCTTTGAATGTTTAATGCTTTGAAAAGTGGTTTTACAGTATTAGAACTGGCCTGACTTTAAAAAATCACTGACTAACTGGAAAAATATTTTTTCTCTGTAATTGTTGGGGTTTTTTTATTAAATTGTTGTAATTGCTTTTAGAAGCATAACTAAAAATCCTCCATAACAGTAACATTTCATTTTAAAGCATTTCAGAGTTCAACAAAACCTTGCGAGCAGTAAGTGAGGTAAGATTACTGATTGTTATTACTGTTTGGAAAACTTTTTTCCAACTTACTTCTGGTAATGCATCATTCTTGATTTCTCCTTATAAACTGATTTTTTTCTGTTCTTGTTTGTCATTACAGTCCTCTGTTATGGAATGCAGTGCAGAAAACCAGAGGTTTGTTTTTAAATTTTTAAAGATCAAATATTTAAAAGCTCATATATTGTCCTGTGATATCTGAAGTATGCATGGCTCTGTAACAGAAAAAAGACAAACTTTCTAGGAAGTTCAGAAGTTCAAGAAACAGGCTGGAGGAATATATATAGGTTAACAAAGAAATTCTGATTTCATTATCCTCCTGGCATTAGTGATTTTGAAAAAACCTTTTAGAGTGTGTTGGTTTTGTTTAACCCAAATGTATTGCTTCTCATTAGCCTTCTGCTGAAGCACAGGCTTCCCTGCCATATTTCTTGTGCATCTTGGTATTAGCTGAGTCACTTAACTGGGAGCACCAGAATTCCAGAACTTGTGGATGCACTGCAATTTTTATGAGGGATTTCCTTGAGACATCCCAAGTTGCTGTTCTTCAGCTTGGGAAACCAATCGTCCTTGGGGTAGGGAAGCCTGAGGAAGTAACCAGTTCAGAGTCTGGAAACCATGGATTATCAGAATGGCAAAGCTATTACAGAGAGGTGATCCTGGAAACTCTGAAACATAGTTAATCTCTCTCAGTTTAATTGCCACTCACCATTAAATTGTCTTTTAAAATTATCAGCTTGGAAACACTGTATTCTAAAACAAAATGTGAAACTTTATTTCGCCAAATACTTGAATCTGGACTTTATCTTCCTGGATTAGGATGAACGAAAAGTCCAAAACACTCAAATAAAATAGACAGAAAGTAGTCAGATCACCTCTTCATTTCATATACTGGCGGTCACTAGGGTAATATTTTCATTCTTATGTGCTGGAAAGAAGCCTTGTAATTCATCTCTGTGTTTGCATTTGCTGAACATGAACAATTTTTACTGGAGGTTCACTAGTTTAGGCAGGGCTTCAAGTCATCGAATTGTAGTCATAAAGGTGGAGTTACATGTTTGAATGGGTCACTGAAGTTCTCTCCAAAGTCAAGAAAGAACGTTGGCTTCCCCAGGTGATGGAGGTTTCATAAACACTGGCATATTTACACTAACAGTGGAGCTTACATTGTTATCGGTACAAAATTATTACTTCTTTAATGGCCAACATTGATTAGGGAGGACCCCATTTAAGAATCGATGTAGTAGAGATAAGAGACAATAAGTACCACAAACTGATGTATTACGCTTCTAATTAGCCTGGCATGGTCGTTTACATGCATTGAAAATACGCCCAAATCTGACAGAGCCAAGGAAAAATGTGCTTTCACTTAGCATTTGTTGTTAGTTTCGTGTTTTGTAAAGATGAAGCAGCTGTTTCTCGAGTCTTAAGCTTTTTTCTTCTCATTATAGTACACACTGCAATTTCATAATGAAGCTGGCTGAGAGAAAGAATATAAGCAGTTTAACAGACAAAGCAAAAATAAGCCAACTTGGTAAGTTATGCTTTAAACACAATCTCATCACAATTGAATGTCTTTTATGTGTGGTCTTCAAGTAGCTGAAAAGACAAGATAGTTACTTACTTTCAGATCAAAATATTTTCGATTTTGAGCAATATAAATACATAAAAATGCAGCTTTCTGATTTTTGGGGGGGGTGTGTGATAGAAATGACTTTTAAAAATGTTTTGGTATAAAATTGCTGGCTACTTTAGAGCACACTTTGAAAGGATTAGGTGTAAAATAAGCTGAGAACATAAATGTCTTGCTGAAATGACAATCTGCATTGAAAGTGTTGTTAAACAGCCAAACTTTCTTAGTGATATTGTGACAGGATATTCTTAGGATATTGTGACTACTATGAGTAGTGGCTCATACCATTTGTCTCTGTTTCAAAAGCTGTAGTGTTGCATTTTGGTTTGTTTAAAATTTAAAAAAAAGAGAAATCTGAACTTGTCAGGCATTAAAAATCTGGGGGTATGGCAATATTCTGACTGGTCAAGAGTTCTTTTGTTTTGCAAAACTAATTTCTTAACCAAGTTCAAAATAAATTATGTTGTTTGAAGACATAATACTCATGGGTAAATATTCTACCTAATGATATTAGCAGTTGTTATGCTTTAAGGATAATGCTTCTTTGTCATCTCAGATCAGTGCTGCTGTTCATCACCAAAGTATTGTTCCTTGACTGCTGAAGAATTACAAATGTAGTAAGTATAAATACAAAATTTGACTTGCTTATTTCCTGAATTTCGTAATACATTGTTAGAGTAAACTTCCATGCTTTACTGTAATAGCCAGAAAGAACTCCACAAGAAAAAGCTGACAAGCATTTTCCAATGTAGCTCCCTCTTGTCTCCTCCCTCTTTCCCTTCCCTCCCTTCTTATCCGTTTTTTTTTTTTCATTTTTTTCCCTGATGTATCGAGGTTTTGTGTTAAACAGCAGCTCACCTTCAGAACAGGCAGCAAAGACAGTCGTAGTATTTATTTATGGACTTGCTAGTCAACAACTACTGCAGAATTGAATGTAAGAACCTTCTAAATATTAGAGCATGAAATATCCAATCTGATTGATTTTAAAATATAATTATTAGTATTATGTCCATATAATTCCTATGTATTCCTATATATTCCTCTATTATAACTAGTTTTCTTTAAAATAGAAACAATGTTAAACTTAACATGGATTTTTGTACCTTTTTTTCTTTTACAGTACTATACAAGTGCCACCTCATTCCATATGGGTTCCTTCCCCTCATTCTCCTCTACCTAAAAAGACTTTCCTCAGATCTAATTCTTTTATTCCCCCCACTATACTTTCTGCTAAACAAAGCCCCACAATTAGACCACTGATCCCACCATTTACAGAAATTTATTATTCTGGAACTCTATCCACATCTCCCCTTACAAACTCTCTCTCTGAAACTTCCATGTCTTCCACCAGTGTTACCACTACCCCTTCCTCTTCTGAGTCTCTTACTCAACCTACCGTGCCAACTGTTTCTTCCATAACTTCCAATAAATTCATCACTGTTCCCATACCTGCAACAAAATCTGTCACTAATGCTGCTTTCTCAATTGAATCTGATGCCGTACACCTTAACAAGACTTTTACAGTACTTCCTCCTTCTGTAGGTTTCACTAAACATTCTGCACTTTCTTCTGAGCCCCACAAACTTCCAATTATAAATCACCACTTTGAGGATATCACCAAATCTGTTGCACAAATTCCTCCTGCTACAACCCAACTTAAATCTCGTAGCAAAAATGTTAGTACAGTACCTATTGTTCCCCTTACTCCTTTCACAATATCTTTGACCCCTACTGTTAGTCCTGTCAACCGTTCTGTCTCAGCTTCTCGTCCTCATTCTACTGCTGATGGCCATGGGACCCCAGGTAAATATGACAAGTAAATAATTCTTTTTGTTTGAATGCTGTATACTGGATTTGCTTTGAAACTTCATTAAAAATGTTATATATATGAGAGGTGACTTTACAATTATTGTGAATTCCTTTGGGTGGGAGTGTTGATCTGCTGGAGGGTAAGAAGGCTCTACAAAGGTATCTGAACAGGCTGGATCGATGAGCCAAGGCCAGTCGTATGAGAGGCTCAACAAGGTCAAGTGCAGGGTCCTGCACATGGGTCACAGCAACCCTAGGAAGAGGTCCAGGCTTGGGAAATAGTGTCTGGAAAGCTGCCTGAAGGAAAATGACCTGGTAGTGCTGGCTAACAGTAGCTGAACATGAGGCAGTGTGTGCCCAGGTGGCCAAGAGGGCCAATGGCATCCTGGCCTGGATCATCAATAGTGTGGCCAGCAGGACCCCCTGTACTGGGCACTGGTGAGGACACGCCTCAAATCCTGTGTCCATTTCTGGTCCCCTCACTACAAGAAAGACATAGAGGTGCTGGAGTGTGTCCAGAGAAGGGCAACAGAGCTGGGGAAGGGTCTGGAGAAGAGGAGGCTCAGGGGTGACCTTATCACTCTGTACAACTCCCTGAAAGGAGATTGTAGCCAGGTGGGGGTCGGCCTTGTCTGCCAGGCAACCAGTGACAGGATAGGAGTAAATGGCCACAAGCTGTGCCAGGGGAGGTTCAGGCTGGACATCAGGAAGAATTTCTTCACTGAAAGGTCTGTTAAGCATTGGAATGGGCTGCCCAGGCATGTGGTGGAGTTGCCATCTCTGGAGATGTTCAAGAAACAACTGGACATGGCACTCAGTGCTCTGGTCTAGTTTACAAGGCGATGTTCAGTTGAAGATTGTACTCAGTGATCTTGGAGGTCTTTTCCAACCTAAATGATTCTGTGATTCTGTTCTATATGAAAACCCTGTGACAACTCTCCTTTGATGGGCATGTATTTTAAAATACATTCTGATGCCTTTGGCCATGGTAATACCTCACCCTACACACTGGTTTATAACTGTCCTAGGTAGATAGTGTGCTGAGTTCCCAATAGAACAAATGTTTTTTGGACAGAAAAAAAATAAGTCAGAGAGCAAGGCAGATTTTTTTAAAACTAATCTAATATTTGAAATATTGCAAAATAACTTTGGATCATCCTTAAAATATTATTATTGACTGGGAATATTGTCAGTGGCTGTGTGTTTTCTTATGAAGATTGTACAGATCTTTACAAGCTTCTTTTCAAATTTTTGACACTCAGAAATTCAGTGGCTAAAAATTCAAAATAATAGGTTTTAGAATAGACCACATCAGTGGTCTGATGTGAGGAACTTTGAAATAACTAAAATGTGGAATTAATGTTGTCAATTTGAAACTATGTCTTATGTTTCCATGAGATTTAAATTTCTGCTCACTGCAAAGTAGCTGATGGAGAGGAATTACATAACTCGTTGAGAAACCTTACAAGTAGTGATATGGTTTTTTAATCAAGAGAACTGTTTAATTTTTCTGCTTCTCCAAGCTTACTTCATTTGTTGAACACAATGTTTAACTTTTCATTTGTCACAGGAAAAACTCTTTCAGCCACCACAAATACAACTTCTGAACACACTACCATTAGTATTGCTACAGCTGAGCAAATCGTGTCCAAAATAGAAAATGATTTAGCAGCTGGAAAAGTAGAGCCAAAAGATGTAGAAAGGATGGTTAGTGAGGTGAGCAGTATCCTCACTGCTTCTCAGCCATTACCACCGCGAATTTCTAACAGGTAGGTCATTTTGGCAATAGATTACAGGAGTGTTGTATTTACTGTCTTGATAAATTGGCTTCAGCAAGTTTCACCTTTTCATAATCATAATCCAGAAGAATATTTCTTGTTCTTTATGTATTTAAAATGAAAGGAGTATCATTCTAATGTTACCAGCTGTACTATAATATAATGCCATGGAAAACGTTGGGGTTTTTTGTTGACACCTTAATAAGTGAGCATTTTACACTACACTTGAATTATTGCTCCATAACCATAACTTGCCAGAGAATTTTGGATGTATGTGCTTGGTAATACTAAGTATACTTTTTGTTTGACAGAATTATAAAACTGGTGGACTACATTGGCTTAAAACTGAACTTATCAACATCATCTGCTGAATTTGTCTCCCCTTCCTTGGCTCTGGCAGTTGTCAAAACCAACAGAATCCGCTCCAATGAAATGTCTTTTGCTGTCCAGGACTCAACTGATCTCCAGGTTACAAAATACAATAGTTTCAAATTGTCAAACGTTTATTTTAAAGTGTTTATGATCTTTTACTTATACAAACATGAGTTTGCTATTTGTTTATGTCAGTTTCAAGATCTTTAGTTCGTGTTAATTTCAGGCTTTTTTTTAAGCCATCCGTAGTTTTTCCTATAATTTTCAACTGCGTAAGTAGGTGTAAAAGAGCAGCTGACTTAGCAGAAACTGGCAGAACTGATATGCTGTTGGAGAGGGTACAGCTAGAACACCAGAATGGACAAAGTGCTCGGTGGAATAACTTTGCCTGAAACCCCCTGAATTATGAGTCTTTTGTTCAACCACCGTGACAGTGCTGAAATTTGTCAAGGAGTGTTACCAGATGGGTCCATCTGTTAGAAGGAAATAGTTGCAGAGAGCTCCAGGAAAGAACTATCCATGTATGTTGCTTGGATAATAATGCTCAGACATTTGTCACTGATGGCATCTCACCGAGAAAGAAGTGCTTAGAAAGTTTGGTTGGATCCCTTTTATCTCATTCAAAACCTCCCTCCTGGCAGAGGAAATAATAATGTGGACAATACCAGCCTAGGAGGCTTAATCAAGGAGAGATGGAAAGTTTTGGACAAATTTTGGCACATTCTGCCTCCTCAGAGAAGAAGATAGCTTAATGTATTGTGAGACATAAGTAGTACTGAAACTTTGCTGTGTTAATGAAAATGATATAAACGTTTAACATTTGAGTTATTTTCTATTTCTTAGCGATGTATAGTGCATGATTGTGAGGTGAGTAGGAGGTGGTAGTGCTGCCATACAGGTATTTGCTAAGGAATGATTTTTATTTCGTGGCACTGGCAATGAAACAATGAAATTTTTCAGTAAGTATCATCTACTTCAAACTAGAGCAACAGGAGTTTTTCTGGAATTAATTCAGGATTTCTTTAGGGGCTGTCTACACCAGTGATCTCCAAAGTGGGGTTTGAGTACCCCAGGGTGTGCACACAACAGTCCACTGCAGTGTGGGAAAATGTTATTTATATGATTAATAAATAAAAAATACATTTCCAAAAATAATTTTTAATCTCCTTTAAAAATTTATATTTTTATATGTTATAACTTGTGTAATATATTAGTACAGTAATACATACATGTAACTTCTGGATAAGTATATATTGGGGTTCATGCTCAAAAACTTTTAGGGGATGCATGGTCAAAAACATTTGGGGTGTGCTGGTCTAAACAGAAGAGTTAAACCACATTGTTAGGGGTGTTCATACTGTTGCTCTTATTACAGCCGTTCTTTGAATGCTCAGATAATTTCTTTCTGCAGTACTACTAATGTTTCACATCTCCCAGGAACTCTGAGGTGACGATATTTGTATGTAAAGGACTGATGTGTGACAAGAATGTTGAGACATTTTGTACTAAACAAAGCTCCCTGGCCTGTAAGCACAGCTTATAAAAGTTCAGATCCCTTTCTGTACAATATTAGATCACTAAGCTCTTGAAGTATCTGAATTGTAGCTTATCCAGTTTATTTTTGTTATTTTTGCCAGATGATCAAAAAGTTAGGGTTTATGTTCTTGTCTAAAAACATAAACTTGACCTACTGTACTTAAAAATGTATTGACAAATAATGGCTATTTACACTTTTTCTGAATTCTGACATATGTCCTACAGGGTATAAAAATTCTTTGTCTTTGCAGGCTTTGATGTTGTGAAATGTCGATCTCCCTACACAGTTATAGTTACATAGACCTATCTGGGTTGTTGCTCTTCACATTTTCCAAATCAATACAGAGCACACAGTGGTGTGTTACGTTCCTATAGGCAAATGGTTAAAGCCAGATTATTTTCAATGGTAGGCAGACCTGCAATGGGATGCATCCTTTTCAGTCCTGTAAATGCTATTTATGCGTTGGAACAGGAGAGGAATGAGAGCAGCAGTGAGTTTGTGACAGTGGTTAAAGAGATGTTTATTTTGAAGTTTTAAACTGAAAGTAAGTCATAATTTATTTATTTGGAGACTGAAACAAAGCATAATCCTCGTGTGTATTTTTCAGATCTCTCTAGGAGTTCAGGCAATTCAGAATTTAATTACTCTTGGATCAATTACACTTCCTTCATCATTGCTGACAAATTTGCGTTCTGAAGAGTTGGACTTGGCTTCTAGAATTATATTCAACTTCTTTAAAAAGACCACTGTGTTCCAGGTATTTTTTTGGCCCACTGTTCGTAAGGCTTTTAAACTCAAGCTTAGAGCAAAATATCTTTTTTCCCCACAAATCACGTTTTAAAACTTCTGACTTAAAAAGTAATTATTTTTGTCCAGTGCTTACTCCACATAGTAAATGAGCTTGTGAGTACTGTACTCTACTATTGTTTCCTTTAAGATTTTAAAATCTGGCTCTTTTTTTTGTCATTCCAGGATCTGTCCTTGAAGAATGCATCTTTAATCAGCAGTGTTATATCATCAAGTGTTGCTAACCTCACCATTAGCAACTTAAAGGCAAATGTTACTGTCATTTTGCAGAATATCAAGCCTAATCAGGTATGATTTACATTTTGGCAGACTTTAGGTTCAGTTTTGTTGCCTCCACTGAAGTTGTTGTAGTGGAAACACTGTACTAGGAATACAGGTCAGTTTGTTCTGCTTTACTAGTGTGGACATTTCATCTCCACCTGGACATTAAAAATCACTCATTTTTGCTTATTTGCCACTGGTATAAATTTTAGTTCTCAAATAGTGTAAGGTAATTTTGCTCTATCACATATGCATCCAGCTTTTATCTTTCTTACTTACCTTTCTGTTTTATTCTACAAAGAATAAAAACTCTTAGATGAAAGACTGACAGTGTGGGCTGTTAGGGAAGATGGTGCAGTCATGGCATTTGTGGGTGCTGCATGGTCAGAAAATAATGTAAGTCTTTTTCTGTAGAGAAGCTGAAATTTTCCCTAAGAAAATGGCACAGGATTGTATCCTCTAGAAGTATTAGGACTCTTCTACACCATCTTTTTCTGAAAGGAGCATCAAGGATTAAAGTCTTCTATCCTGTATTTTAACAGAGTTTAAAATACTAAATTACTCTAAACTAAAAAATGTAGGGATTCCACTACTGCACCTGAAGCTTTTTTCAGGAGCTGGCTTAGTGGCATCTTTACTTGTTTTGACATAATAATGAGTTTTGAGATATAACTGTAGAAGTATTAGTATTTATAACAATATAATGTGTATTGCTGCTGGTATTTATAGAATTTGTATGTGTGTGGGGAAATCAATACGTGAATGTTTAACATTGTGATAGTAGGAAGTGATCAAATATTTGCAAATGAGGAGGTTTTTCCTTTTCTGTGTGGTCATGACTTCAAAAGTTAAAAAGTCCGCAAGGATGAGAAATCCCAAGAATTTGTATAGTGTGGGGAGACAATGAAAGAGCATTCAAAAGGTTCAACCAGGAACAGAATCTTTGCATAGGCACGAGAGCTAGCTCCTGTACGGTGACTTCAAATTTGTTCAGCATATTTTTACATGCAGTTTGCAATTTTAATCCATTTTATGCACCTAAATTAATTTTTCATTCACATAGATCAGGCAGATTTGCTGTATATAGTGTTTATTCTTGCCTGCATTTTGTAGATAATTCATAAATCATTTGATCCTAAACTCACAGTTTAGTAAGGTTTTTTTTTTTTTGCTTTTTACTCCTAAACAGGATAATTCAACAGTCAGATGTGTTTTTTGGGACTTTAATAAAAATGGTAAGTACTCGAGATCACCCAAGATCCTGTGCTGTTTTAGCTATGTTAATTCATGTTAGTATAAATAAAGCCTTTAATGAATAACAAAGCTGCTTTTTTTAACAGGTGGACATGGAGGCTGGTCATACGAAGGTTGCATAGTTATAGAAAGTAGAGTAAATGAAACAGTCTGTTCATGCAACCATCTCACAAGTTTTGCAGTTTTGATGGTAATTATTTTAAAAATTATGCAATCTTACCCTTATTCAAGAACACATTTAACCTTCTGTTGTCTTAAGCAAGTGAGGACTCAATAAGCCCATACTACCTAATAAATAATACTCTGCTCTATTGACTTCAGTGTTAGTACAAATAGCATACAATTAGTCATATGCTTAAACTGTTTGTTAAATGGAGGTCTATGACTTCCACCGGAGGAAAAAGATTTATTACATGCTGCAGCTTCTACATTTAGACAGCTGTTTATATTCTAGGAAATAAAATTTAGGATAAATCAAATTTAAAACAGGGTTTTAATCAAATGGCTTTTCACAATTGGAGTCATAGAATCATAAAATAATATCTCAAGTTGGAAGGGACCCATAAGGATCATGGAGTCCAGCTCCCTGCTCTTTACAAGACTATATTGGCTTTTTTGTTTTTCATCTAACTATTTATGAGAGCCATGATGAAAAGAGTGGGTTCCTTTTTTTTTAAAATTGTTTTTAAATGCAGAGGGAAAGGTGCATTTTTGTTTATTTTGGTGGGTTTTTATCCTTTTCCATTAAATAAACATGTTCTCTGAAATTAACTTCTGTTTCTGTTTTAGGACTTGTATGGAAAGACTCCTTTGAATCCCACACAAGAATTGGTACTGACTTTTATATCGTATATAGGCTGTGGCCTCTCTGCAATTTTTCTTTCTGTTACTCTTGTGACCTACATAGCCTTTGAGTAAGTGCCCATTCAACTAAGCTCCCATTATTCTTCAACTGGGATTGATTATAGTCTTCATTGTGAAATTTTTTTCAATAATTAAGGATTCTGTCTCCACAAATAATGCACAGATTTGTCTAGTTCACCAGGAAGGTGTTGATTCAGTTTTCAGAAATGTTAATCTTATGAACAAGTGAATTATCATAGGGCTCTATGCAGTAAGAAGTGAAGAAGTAGCACTCTGAAGTATTTTATAATGGATTATCATAATAGAAGTGTGGAGGAATATATTTAAGATACAACCTATAAAAAGCAGGGCAGAATTTTAGCATTTTTTAAAACATTTGTATTCTTTCTTTATTCTCTCATTATTCTAAGACTGGGACTTGTGTGTACCAAGGCTTTAGATGCCCAGTCAAATGCTTGATCTAGTTTAGCAGTAAAAAACAGTCACATTTTGGGTTTGGGTAGCAACGTAACAAGAAGTCCAACATACAATGTAAAAAAAAGACCAAAAACATGGTACTAAACACTTGATCTCCAAGTTATTCTGTATTTATGTAACCTTTTCTAAAAAACTTTATTTATACAGACTTTAAATTTGGAAATATGTTGCAAATTATTCTCTCCATGTATAAGTGCAACACACAAAGCATTGTATATGAATGAAAATGTAAAATTTTCTTTTTCCTGGCGTTTCTGAATGCCAAGGATTGCAAGAGAGGAAGTAAGCCAGGGATCCATGGGCAATTGATGTCATGTCACTAATTTATTTTTTTTTTTTAGGAAAATCCGGAGAGACTACCCCTCCAAAATACTTATTCAGCTGTGTGCTGCGTTACTTCTACTCAACTTAGTTTTTCTCCTTGACTCATGGATTGCACTGTATGATACACGAGGCCTATGCATTGCAGTTGCAGTGTTTCTTCACTATTTCCTCTTGGTTTCCTTCACATGGATGGGCCTGGAAGCTTTCCACATGTATCTGGCCCTTGTGAAAGTCTTTAACACCTATGTGCGGAAATACATTCTTAAATTTTGTGTTGTTGGTTGGGGTATGTATTTTTTTACCATTTGTGTGCTAAATAGATAATTCCTCTTATCAAGTATTTCAGTGGATGTGATACAGGTCAGAAATGAAAATTAGGCAATCATTAAATGTTATGTGCTCCACCTTTCTGAGGCATGGAGTCCCTCCAGCTGCAGAACTGAAGCTTCTGCAATACAAAGTGATAATATGTTTTCCTTGTGCTAGTACAATAGAACCAATCTTGAATGTGCATGCTTCCATTATTTTGAGAATAAATGCCTATGAGTATATAGATTCCCTTTCTGGAATAGCACTGTTGCTAACAAAAAACAGCAAAAACAGATCTAACTGGATAGAGGATAAGGAGATTCTGGACCTGATTTTTATCTCTTATTTGTTTCTTACAACGTATGTTAGAAAGAAAATCAGTTATCTTGTAAGAGATTTTAAATCGGTTTGAAGACTAATGGTATTTGTTGGTTTATTCAGGAAGTTTTGGGGCTGGCTGTGGAGGACTGCTCTTGTTTCTTTGCAAGTTGTGCTCCTGAGCAGTTTGAATGCTGCAATTTTTCAGACAGCTAGTAGTCAGCAGAATTCAACAGATAAATTTCAGAAACAAGTTGTAGATTTCGTAGAAAAATATAATAATTTCAAGTCCGCATAATACTGTCTCTGTTAGGATTTTTACATATGTGTTTGTTCATAATCTTTTAGGGTTACCAGCAGTAGTTGTGTCCATTGTGTTGGCAGTATCACCGGATAATTACGGACTTATAACCACTGGAAAGTTTTCAGTAAATGGACCTGATGAATTGTGAGTTAAAGGGAAGTGCTCTTGGGGACATAGGGGTGGGGGATGGAGGAAGGTCCTCCAAACTGCTTTTGTTTAGAGTAAAGGTGGGGAAGGGAAGGAAGCAGTGGTAGTCCTTTGAAATGGTATAACTCTGCAGTATCTCATGTGTTTTAGGGTTATGGCCTACATGAAGGCTTGTATCCTTTGGCCAAAAAAATACTTTTTTTCTGAAAAGGCAGAAATAGTTTGCATGTGCAACAAACTAAAAGTTTGTCTCATGTTTATTTCACTTAATTTCTGTTTCTCCTAATGATTTACAGACTGTTCTTTTGTTCTAGCTGCTGGATCAAAAATAGAATTGTCTTCTATATTACTGCTGTGGGATACTTTTGCCTGATATTCCTGATCAATATCAGCATGTTCATTGTTGTGCTGATCCAGCTCTGTCGTATCAAAAAGAAAAAACAACTTGGTGCTCAAAGGAAAACCAGTATCCAAGATCTTAGGAGTGTTGCTGGCCTCACTTTCTTGTTGGGAATTACTTGGGGGTTTGCTTTCTTCACAGTAAATGAGGTATTTACTTACCTCTTTACCATTTTCAACACTTTGCAAGGTAAGTTTGTCCTTCGTATAACAGCCTCCTGAGTATAATATAACAAACAAAACATTTTGAAATGTCATTTTCTTGATTCAGCAATAAAAATTTAACTTTGTTAAGTGCTGTAACATATTAATTATATTAGAGATGATACTGCTTTACTGTAATCTTAAATTGCAGTTTTGTTAACATAAGGTACAGAAAAACTAGATACTATTTATATACATATGGTATATTTATAAATATTATCATTTTAAAAGTGTATGCAAACCAGATATCCCTGGAAATTACTGTTTCACTAATAAACAGATGAATTTTGAATACTCAGTTACTCTAAATGTTCATGTTATAATGAAATTAATGTAGTGAAAACTGTATCATTTCTCCAGTTCCCCTAAAGATTCTGGGAGAGGTTTAACATTTGGCAAAGGGTCATTGAGACAGGCAAGGCTGCAACATCTAAAAATTAATGACCCAACTTTTAAGCATGGCCTATATAGTACTTAAGAACATGTGGGAACTAGATATGAAAACATGAAGTTTTGCAAAGGTCAGGGTGCCACTGGACATATCCAAAACCAGAGTTGCTGCAAAGGCTTTTATATGAATTGAAGATATTGCAGCTGTCCACAGTTATCTAAATATACCTGAATTGCCCTTCTGAAGTGTGTATTCAAATTTCTGCTTAAATGGCACTTAGATGACTGACTGTATGATTTCCCAGAGAGACTAAAGCAATGTAAATTGCAGTTCAGTGTATATACCTCTCTCCTATTTGCTGTGCTGATTTACTGTTATTTATTATTCATTCTAAACCTAATTCAACTGTTTAATGCAGATTGGAAATTATGCAAAGACTGAGTGCCACTTTCCCTTAAAGGGGGCCAATTATGGTGAACTTTTGAGCAGGAAAAGTTAGATGCCACCCTGTGTCAGTCAGTAGTGAATGAGGAGTAGACAAAGAGACTGTAATGTGACACTGGCAAGAGATGGGATGAGAACCATCCCTTCTAGCAAATATTCGAAATTGCAGTAAAGGGGGTGCCATTTATTATTATTTTAGGAATTAATTATTTTCTTTGTATGAGTGCTCAAAATTTGGTAGCATTGGTGGTAACAGGTTAGCTGCTAATAAAAGATATAACAGTGTCACGCCATGTGCTAAAAAAGCTTCATAGAAATCTGACAGTGTGGTATCACACCCCCTCTTTGACATTGCTATGAATTCTTTTCCAAAAGCTTTAAGTAAATTTCAAGATCAACAGAATTTTTCCCTTTTTATTTGATAGAAGGAAACTGTATGCATTTTATGCATTTGGTTGTATTTGTTGTTTTTTCTTTCATGTGTATGATTCCTCTAATCTATGTAAGGAAAAAGTACTCTGCAGTGTTCAGAGTTGTAAACTTTTTCAGCAAAGAAAGGTGTCATTACTTTCTAGTAGAAATTTAAAAGAAATGAAAGAAAACCAAAACATTGTTCGTTAAAAAGCAGTAAAAGTGAATTTTGCAACAGTCTTTTATGTTATTCCTTTGCAGGGTTCTTCATTTTCATCTTTTATTGTGTAACAAAGGAGAATGTCCGCAAGCAGTGGAGAAGATATCTTTGTTGTGGGAAATTCAGGCTGGCTGAAAACTCAGGTAATTTTTTCTTTATTTAACTTCTGAATCCTTATATTCAGTGTTAAGTTCCTGATATTTTAAGTTTTATTTTGTAATAATTACAAAAAAAAGGCAGTTAATCATGTTGCTGCAGTTGCAGTTCTAGTTTATTATCCAAGATACAATAAACCTCCAAAATTATGCTCTTTTAAGTTGGTAGCTGGTGCAGTTCTTGCATGTTTACATGCTGTTGCCTTAAGCTGTTAACTGCTAAGAGTTGACCTCTTCCACTGCAGGGTAAAGGCATGTCTTTGCAGAAGACTTTTGGTCAGTTAGAAACGGTAAGATTTGTTCTAGCTTCTGGGTCAGCTGTAGTTTTACCAGTGACTTCCACAAAAACAAAGGGAAGCATGGTTTAAACCAAAAAAGACATTAATTACTCTATGTTATTTTGTTACTCAGTAGTTGTCCTGTTGTAAAGCTGCATACTTTTTATACACTTTCACTTAGAGGATCAACTGCACTTTAGTTATTTTTCTGATCTGGTCTGCAGTTGTAAAACTATGGCAGTTGGCTGCTTGTGTTTTAGAAAGGGACAAGAGAAAAGGAACTAGATTAAAATAATTTTAAACATCAAGCATCATTAAATTCTTAGGAGAATATAATTCTGTCTAGAGTACTGCAACAAGTGTGCAAAGTCTTGGTTTTATATCAATTCAGTTGCACTATTAACTGTATTTTATACAGTGCTTGTATGAGTTGTGTTATTTTCGGTGTCATGTATCTGTTGTAGACTGGAGTAGAACTGCTACGAACGGTTTAAAGAAGCAGACTGTAAATCAAGGAGTATCCAGTTCTTCCAATTCCTTGCAATCAAACAGTAACTCCACTAACTCTACAACACTGCTAATGAATAATGATTATTCAGTCCATGCAAATGGAAATGGTAAGTATACCGCAAAATATTATTTCTTTAGAAGTAAAATTCTCTGTCCTTCCTGTTCTAACGTAATGCTGTCCTCTGAACTGCTGCCCTCTGTTCCTAAGAAGTTGAAATGCAGGTGTAAGTAGCACTGCGCTCAATTTCACTTGCAATTTGCTGTGGCTTATTTGTCTGCTGAGAAAACTAGATATAAATCACCACTGAATATACTTATTAAAAACTGATCTTTTTTTGGTGAACATAGTCTAGTTCTTCACACACTTGCAAGGCACGTGGCATGCTGCTGATTCGAGCTCTCGGTAAAGACAATCAGTTTTTCAAACTGAAAAATAACTTACAAATCTGTAATGTATAAAACCCTAAGTCAAGCAAAACTCAGAGAACATTACTCCTGTGCACCTGAGGTATTTTTCCCAACTGATCAAGAGTTGAGGCTAAGAAGTCATGTCATCAACTAGAATGTTTATTATGAACTTGTTGAACGTGCTTGGAGAGGCTGTGTTGTCCTCATTTCTTGGCCTATGCTGTCAGAAGACAGCACATAATCAACAGGATAATATCAGCAGATAACCTCTCAGGTGTACAGAGTAAAAGCTACAGAATTCATATGTGGGTTAGAGGTTACTGCTCCTTTGAGTGTACTAACTGCATGTTGCAGAGAAATCACAACACTTCAGGAGATGGAGTTTGGATATGCCCTGAACAGCTTTCCAAATTGAGTTTTTATTTTTTTACATTCCTCTGTAAAATCTCCCTGTTTGGACACCACATAATGCAATAATTAACATACTTTTTATCTAACAGGTCAGTTGAGAACCAGAATCCAGTAACTCTCACTGTCATTAAGTACAAAGTAAGGCAATATTTTCACGTAGAAGTATTTCCTTTCAAAGAGAGAAATTATCAGGCACAAAAGCCTGCATGTCTTGTAAGGTTCTTTTTTCCATGCTATGTTAATTGCTCTGATGAAAGAAGCCATCTCTCCCTGCAACATTCGACATGCTTATACACAGCTACAAAAGCATTTTGGCTGCTTTTCTCAGCAGAAAGAAAGATAGCAGGAACGTTCTATTGAACTTGCTTGTCGTAGCAACCGAGTGAATGAGCCTGTTGTGGCTTTCTGGAAGAAGTTTTGTTCTTTTGGGTATTTTAGAGTGAGATGCTAAATTGATGATCTAAACCATTGAGTGATGCCAATTCTGTTGGATGTGCTCCAATTCTGTGCTACTTCAATCAGATAATCAGACCTTTCCAGTGTGAGGGTCTGTGTGTCCTGTGCCAAAAGCTTCTCAGACAAAAGCAGCTGAAAGAACTTTGATAGAACCTTTTTACTGTGCACTCACAAACATGGGTAGCTCAGGTGACCCACCTCATTTCCTATTTTATTGTGTATTTTGAATGCTGTGAACCTCGTACCACATCCTCTATTTATATCAAGAGGGTTGTATGATACCTTGCCTGCATAGTTTGACTAAATAATTCTTCTGGGTCCTTAGGGCTTCCATAAGAAGAGGCTAAACCTATGCCTTGATAGCTCCCAGCAAAGCTCTGAGGGAATTCCTTACACCTAATCTTTCAAACACGGGGCAGTGGGATCTCAGAAGAGCTGGGCTTCCTCCAAAAGGCATTAGACTGCTGTTAGATAGGGACATGGGGCCTTCTAATCTGCTGCACCTGATTGCTCTGCTCTCAAAGCTAGAACTTGAAAATAACATTGCAACACTTAATTTTAAAAAGTGACCTCCAAAACAAAAAACACTCTAGAAATGAAGACCTATGTCGTAAATATACTGAGCTGTAAACATTTTATGGTTTTGGCCTCACTGCTTCCACTGAAGTGCTATTCCAGATTCAGGATTGAATGACTTACCCTAGTAAGTTTGGGGTGTCTGTATAGCCTCTGGCTTTGCTTTCCTACTGGACTTCATTTTTTCATGGCATTCTAGTATTTCCTTATTTTCAGTTTTTTTCTTGCAGATTTGCATGTTTGGAAAACTACCATTAGGTATCACATGGCCAGACCTGCAGATTTCCTCACTGAGGAACACAAACCACTTTTCTGGATTTGTTCACAGAAAAGCCTTATTTTCTTCTCAGCTTTTGCCCTAACATTAGGGCACAGCTATTTTGAACACTCCTGAAATTAAACAGTTGTAGTCATGCAGGGGGTTAAACAACAATCACAGTGTCAGCAAGTATGGTTGTTTTCTGTAATTTCAGCCTTTTTCTTATATGAATTCATGAAGAAAGCTCTTCTGCTCATCTTACTCTGTCTACATTTGTGCCTGTTTAATTGCTTGATGGCTGCTCAAATTAATAACTAAATTTAAAAAAATCCGAACTGAAGTGTTTGCACAAATACTTAGAATAAAAAAAAAACCAAATTCTCATTAAAAATATTTAGAACATGATACATAAAGGCAAGAGATTTATCCAGTGAACTAAACATTTGTGGAACATTTCATTAAAAGGCTTCAGTCAGCAGTGGTATTATATGTGTTCGTTGTGGATTCACCTAAATGTGAAGATTCTCTGCAGTCTAGATATGGTTTTGACCCATGATTAGACCTAGGCCATATTCTGATTGTCCTTCTGAAGTAAATGCTTTCAAAGGCAAAAAAATTCCTTGTTTTCTCAAACACTTTCGTCTTTCAGTTGCATGGCAAACCTGAGATACCTTTAAATCTTAATTTGATAAAGCAAAGCATTAAAATGAGGAGTATTTTGCATCTTATCTAGTGATATTTATTCCAAGTCAAGTCTACGTTTTGAGAATTGTGACCTTCATTGCTTTAAATATGGAATCCTATTGTGCATAAATATATTAACATCTCTCAAATCTCAGGATTTCACACAGGAAAAGAAATGTATACAAAATATTTACTGAAAAATCCGCTTTTTAAAATTGTTGCAGGGATAAAATGAGAGTGTATGAACTCCCTATAGTGACTAAAAAAGCATGGAAGGCTTGATTCTGAACCTTTCTGAGAGGAGATGCACTTTTTTTGTTTCAACAGGCCATCTTTCCAGTGAGAAGAATGGTGTTTGTTTCAGCATACAGAATGGTGATGTGTGTCTCCATGACTTTTCAGGCAAACAACTTGTATTTCAAGACAAGGATGATACCAGCAGCCAAGAAAGCCAAATCTCACTCAGAAGGACTTCAAAGAGAGCAAGCCTAAGTTCTATGGAGAAAATGTGATTTCCTTTTAAACAGCACATTGTTTTACAGTGTGAAGTAGAGTTTTACTTTAGCAGTTTTACATAATGTGAGCAGACCAAGAACTGGTTTTATTTAAAATATATGGTACTGGAACTTCAAGGCAGCCATGCAATGGATCGACAAGGACAATTATTTAAAAAAAAAAAGAAAAGGAACCTACTATTTTGACAAGGTCTTGGATGTCAGATTACAGCTGGCACATTTCCATTTTGATTCTTCATCAGAGTGAGGTTTTTTGAGAGTTTTTCTTTGCATTTAAACAAAAACTTAGAACAAAACTTTTATTTAGACCTTTTTCATTACAATTAAGTTTATCTGGATATAATCCTTAGTAGAATTGTATAAATGTAGAAAGTTACGACTTTTGCATACAAACTACGTTAACTTTAAAAGTGTTAGCTACGCTGTCTTCAACTTTTTGTACGTTTTAGTAGCAAACTCTGCAGTGATGTACATAAGCAGAAAAATATCAACCTTTAAGCATCTCCATGATACTTTTTATATTTATTTCTTGTAATATAAATTTAAATATTCCTATATATAGGAAAATAATTGGTATTTTTTCTGTAACTGTTATTGTAAGTTTGCATTCTTCTTTAGTTAATTGACTTTAACATAAAATGATACAAAAGTTAATTTGTCCAGTAAGTGGATCACCTACAGTGGTTTGAATATATTCACTAGATACAGAACTGTAAATAACAACCACGATCGGTCTTGAGCATTTAGCTACCTTTTAGTACTCCAGAGAGGGACAGAAACTGAGTATAATTCAAGTAGAGTGCCGTGAATGGAGTGCTAAATAAAGTAGTCAGGAGGTTATTAAGTACAACGAAGTTGTGTTGGTGGTTTGAGTAAATTCATCAGAGTTTATACCATTGATTTCACCAGGGTTGGTATTTATCTTGAATGGTGAGATTAAACACACTGCCATTTCTCATTTGCAATGATGGAAGTAGAGAAGTTTGGGGGGGGGGGGGGGAGGGAGGAGTTGAAGAAAAAATAGGAATAATAAATGACAGCTGCTATATTTAGTAGCTGAGAAATTGTTTGTTTCATTGCATGGCTGTTTTTTATGGGACAGCTGTTGAGCTATTCTAGTATTTCTGCTTGTGCTTTGGCTCTTGGTTGGCAAACCAAATACTGAGGCTCTAGCTCAGTAAGTGCTGAAGAAAAATTTCATTCCCCTTTTGATATTTACCTGAAAATTGGGTTTTGGCTCTTCGTGTAATACAGCTGAAAGCCCGTACAACCTTGTAGATCCTCCTGAACAGAAATTGGCCTCAGCCCTGGTTTTACCTCTTCTTCCTCACACACATGTGTGGCTGTGGCCACTGCTTTTTTTAATTTGCATTCTTGGGCAAAGGTTGGATGCTCCTGGAGCGAACTAGGACAAACTAGTGCCAGACTGCTGAGTACCAGGCCCTGTAAAAGGGGCTGCATGAAGCAGGTGCAGGCTGAAGGGGAGCATAGGCTTTGCTTTCCCAGAGGGCTTGGTGGGGAGCCCTGAAAGACTCTCAACAAAAAGCATGAGTTGCATGCCTCTTATCTGGGGCTCTGTTGTGGTTTGTAATTGAACCTCTTCAGTACTCAAACCCTGTTGTGGTTCTGTGGGCAACACATGGGTTCTTTCAGTTCTTTCAATCACTCATGTCCCAGATTACTGTGCCTATGCTTTTACGGTGAAAATTTAAAGTATTTGTTGTGTTTATCCACAGGGTTTTAGCTGCATGTTTGTAAAAGCACATTCTGGAATGCTAGTAGCTGGAATATATTTCTGTGAATGCTTTAACTATTTGGCTAATTGCCTTTGCAGTGTTTCTTGTAAATTTATTTAATGTTCTTATATTTATATTTTTAAGTGTAAAAAAAGCAATAAATTTGCTGCAAGTGCAACTCAAAATATAGAAACTTTGGTTTTTAGATAAATGTGTCATTAATACTGGACTGCACTGCAGTTCTTCAGATTGCAGGATCTACAGTATGTAGACTCTTGGAGAAAAAGCTGATGCAGCTTTTGCATGTATTCTCTGCTACATATTTTACCTTCTGTGGTTCTAGAAGATCTGGATTTTAGCAGAGAGAAGCCTGATGTAAGTCTGTCCAGTCAATGCCTGCCCTCAAGTCTGCTGAAGCTCTCCCACAAGAATGCTATAAGCAAAAGCACATAGTTGAGTTTGGCTTCAGTAAATAAATTCCCTATGAATACACATATTCCATTGTCACTGACCTGCTTGGAGTATTCCTTTTTTTAAAATTATTTTTGTGCACTAAAATATGTTAGGATTCTTGAAATAATTTTTATTTTATATATTCCTAGGGGTGGGGGGTCCTTTCTGACTTTGCCACTTAAAAGCACGCACATATTGTAAAATTTTGCACTTACACCAGCATATTATTTTAGCTCAGTAAATAATTATCATCCTCAAAACAGCTGAAAATGTGTTTTTACATTGGGTGTTACAGTATCCTTCTGGTACATGGTCTCTCGGACATTGTTTAGCCACGACACCCGGAGCTTGGGGAAAGCTGCAGACACCTGCCCAGAGCACAAAATAAAATTCTGTGCATTAGCTTGTGGCTGCAAAGGTAACTTGGGGATCTGTAAGGAGGTTTTAAGCTCAGTCAAAGATAAACAGCAACCTGCCATGTACAGCTGCCATCAACCTGCTCAGCCAACCGGGTCCACAAGTGCAGTCTCTGTAAAAAGCAGTGCCGTGAAGGAGGAAGCGGGTGCGGAGTTCGGGGGAAGAGTGAGCTGGCCCATGTTTTGGCACGGTGCAGATTTCGCCGCGCGGCTCTGGCAGATGGAGATGGTGAACCTCCGAGCTCTGTCTTCTACTGCTGTGCAGAACCTGCAGAGGTTGTCCGGCGGCCACCAAAGGGACGAACACGTCTCTGAAAGCTGCTTTCTCAACCACGACTGTCAGTTAAGCAGTCAATGAAAGAAGCACAGCAAGGAAAAGTTACAATAGTAACTCTGTTAATGCTGCAATTTCACATGAGAAAAAAAAGGAGAAAAAAAAAGAAGACAACGGAAGAAAAACCTTTCCGAATTTTGAGTGGATCCCACGCCTTCAGCTACTCTGCAACATCTGCTCCGTGCTTCAGCACCTACGCGTACTTAACACTGTTTTTCTTCCTGCTGCAAGGAGCACAGAGGGAATGTGAAGGGTTTGCAACTGTATGTAACACATTTGTTGGTTTGTGGTTTTTTAAGTGTTTGTAAATTTCTAGATCTGGGTTCCCTTTGCCCGGCATCCCTTGTTCCTGCTCGCTCCCGTTGCGGAGCTGCAGCCTGCAGTCAGGCAAGGGCAAATCGAGTCAGAAGCCTGCCTTGCCCAGTGCCTCTCGGGACTGCCTGTGGGAATAGCAGGTTCATTTCCCTTGGAAATCTCCACGTCTTGTTTCTTTGCTAAGTGGGAAAGACAAGCGATATGAAAACATGATAAAGTCTTGCTTCTTTTTTTTTTTCTTTCATTCTATCAGATCTCAAAACGGTGGGGTTTTTTAAGGCTGGGAGAAAGAAAAGCTTCCAACAAGTGTTCTGGACTTCTCAGCTTTATTTTACGAATTTACGAAGAGACTGCATGAAGTCGACTTTTTTTTTTTTTTTTTACAAAGGCAGCCGGGCTTTTGTCACGCCAGGCGTCCCCTCCCTTACTCGGTCCCTTGTGTACCCGTGTCCCCACGGTGCCTGAGGGCGGAGGCCGCTGCCTGCCCCGCCCCGCTCCGCCCCGCTCCGCCGTGAGGGCGGGGAGAGGCCACCGCCATCTCCGGGTACTGCCGCCCCGGACAGCCGCGTCGACTGTGGGATCATGAGGAGCCGCAGCAACTCGGGGGTGCGCCTGGACGGCTACGCCCGCCTGGTCCAGCGGACCATCCTCTGCCACCAGGTGAGGAGCAGCCGCCGCCCCGGGACGCCNCCGGGGCGCGGGGCGGCTGCCGGGGCCGGGGGCTGCAGGAGGGACACGGACATCCCTCCTCCGGCCGGCGCACGGCCTACTGTCCGCATCTCCCGCTCCCACCTGCGGAGCAACGCGGGGAATGCTGAGGCCGTGCGGATCCCAGGGATGCTTGTATAAGTGCACCTTGGAAACCGTGTGGAAAACACAGCGAGTCTGAGCTTGCAGATAATAATAGTACTGTGTATACAATTTCTTCATAGCCGTATGATACACACCCATCCGTTGTGCACCCTATACAGGTATATATACACACACACGATAACAGCAGCATTACGCCCCGGTGACATAAGAGCTCCGAGCAGGACTTTGTGCCGCGCCTGTCAGCACAGCGCGGTGCAGAGCCCTGTGTGCTCCCCGCGGCACGTGTGTGCGCCGGGGCACGTCCCAGAGATTCCAGGCTGTTCTCCCTCTGTCCGCACTGCTGAGGCTCTGGAGCGTCAGGCGGGGCTGCTTGCACAGGCGAGCACTGAAAGAACGAAGATAACGGGGGTGGTTGGCAAAAGCCAACTTGCATTTTTTGGTCAGCGCAGTGCTCTCTTAGCGTGCTCGCTTCACCCAGGTAGGCACTGAGGACTCAGAAGGTGTTCGGCAGTGTCGTGCTTTGGTTAAAAGATTCAATCCAGTACATAAAGATGAGCAGCAGGGTCTTTTGCACAGATCGGTTACCAAATGTGCTTTGTTGATGAGAGTTGCAAGAAACTGGAAAGCAGTGAAAGAAGAGGCTAGGACCCAAATGCACTTCGGTCAGTAAGATTTTTGCCACTGGCAGTTGTTTTGGGCACAGGGTCCAAACACCTGTGAATTAGAGTTTGTGTACTAATTATTGTAAACCAGTAGAAAGAAATCCAAGAGTTGATATATGTGGTGTGAGAAGATAATTTTTCACTCTTGCTGTGCTGGGGTGCAGGAGATGCTCTGAGTTGTGTTCCCATCTCTGCCTTTTGTCAGCAGGATGACCTTGGGCAAGTCACTTTGGCTTCCAGTGCCTGCCGTGATTTCCTTGTTCATAAGATGAGGATGCTGGAACAGCTTCCATTAGGGGAGACATGGAGCCTCTGAGATTCAGAGCTCAAACATGCCCCATGAAAGCTGTGCCTTGATGTTATTAATATTTAACAATAGTAAAAAGGGTAAGTGAATGGTAATACAGGAGTTCATATTGGTGACCCAGAATTTTGTAATTGCCATTTAGAGCACTAGTTCATTACTGTGTATTGCCTTTTCCACTAAAGGCTCAATGTCTGCAGGAATTCAGAGGTGGGGAAAGGAGATAAGTAAGTTTTCTTCTTTGTGCGGAAAGCAAGTTACAGGCTAGCAGTGAGGCAGAGGATCAGTGGTATCTAAAGAGGGCCCAGAGAGATGCTCAAGGCATGTTTCTAGGTTGTTTTTTTTCTGTATATTTATACTCTTTCTGTTTTTTTCACTGCAATAAATTGGAAATGTTGTGTTCAGCCAGGTGAAGAGATGCAGTGCTTACTTGGGCAAGTTAGGATGGTTGTGTTTGGGCCACATGCAACCGTATCTCCTTTGGGGGCAGAACAGTCTGTGGCTGGATGGGCTGGCCTGCTTCTTCTCTGCTGCTGGTGCCTTCTTAGGGCCTCTCAAGAAGGAGCCATGGAGGTGAGTTTTAGCCATGGGTTTGCTCAGGAGCAGCTGGCAGAAGAACCAGAAGGTGTTTAAAATACTTTTGAGGTGCCGTTGCTCAGCAGAGGGTGATGTGTGACTGTGACCCTGCACCTCACATCCACAGCTGCTGGAATGCAGACTTGGCACATCAGCTGCAGTGCTCTGAGGGAGGGCAGTGACACGGTCACCTCTGTGAGATGCAGCAAGGGAAGCACAGAGTGTGCACAGAACATGAGGCTTTCATCAGGTATTTAATACACCAGGAGCCAGGCTTCTCAGTAGCAGCAATTGATCTTGTGTTCATTTCAGTCACTCTAAATCAATATGATTTTAGAGGCAATTTTTAGTGCAGGATATCTCTGCTACCACGCAGATGTGTTCAAAGGACAGGTCCAGACCCCACACCAGGATTAACAGTTTTCTCTGTGTGGCACCTTGCAGGATCAGGTCAGTAGCAAACTTTTTCCTGTGTTGCAGATGATGCATTATGCTGGTCAGTTCCTGCAGCATGCACAGTGATAGTTACGATCCTGTTAAAGGTTGTAAAAGGAGGCTGAGACCAGACTATTGGCTCCTGTCTGTGTGAGGTCTGCCAGCTGTTGCATGTGCCCTCAGGGACAGGGGCCAGAGGGATGTTCTCAGCTTCTTATTACACCTGTTAAAATGAATTATATAAGAAAAAAATGTGAATCTTAAGATTAGGAAATAGTAAAACTTAACATCTATGTGCGTTTTAAGTATTGCTGCAGTATTATAAGTGAAAAGCATATGGACCTGATAAGGAAAGCTTATACCTTTATGAGTAACCCCAACTGTATTACAGAGTCACAGAGTATGCTGAGTTGGAAGGGACCCACAAGGATCATCAAGTGCAACTCCTGGCCCTGCACGGGACCATCCCCAAGACTCACATCATGTTACATCCAATTTCTGCAAAGCAAATCTTCAGCCTTTGCTAGAGCTTACCTCAGTTTTCATCTGACAGATCAACAAGACAATCTGTTTGATTTCTACCTTTCAGCAAGATGCTAAATGTGGGCTTACTTGCTTTGCTGCTCCAGTTAGAACCCCACTGTTTTTGTGCCTGTACTGCTGAAGTTCTTATTAACATCTGCTGCCCTGTAGGAACTGGTGTGTTTTGTGATTTGGGTTGTTGTTGGGGGGGGGGAGGGGTGTGTCTCCAGATTTGCGGATAGATTTAAAGATAGGATTGAGCATGATACGACAGTTCAAAGTCCTAGTCCAGCAATCAGGTTTCTGTTGCAGCGCCCTCAGCTGGCAGCCCATGGTGCTGGTAAAATTCTTTGCTCCACAGATCTTATGTGCAGTGTGATTTGCAGGATGAGACCTGCTAGTCTAATTAGTCATCACTGCATAGATGTAATGCTGTGAAGTACTAGTTAAGCTAAAATCCCTTTGACATCAGTGGGATTAAGTACACTCGGTGCTTCTCTGGGTTCTTTAGCACCCTGTAAGGGTTGTAGTTTTCATATGATATTGGCAGGTAACAGAAGAAAGTAATTGTAGTTTTTAAGAGTAAACACTTCTAAAAAGCTAAGCCAAAACCACTGAAAATATTAATTAGTATATTATGTTGTTCTGCTAACATTCTGAATGTGCATGAGGAAAGACATTAACGTGTTGTCAGTCCATGAGAGCCAGCCCCAGTGCATCCCAAAAGCTTAGACCAGCTTGTAAAGGAATCAGAGGTGCTGAAATAGTGATAGCTGTCCTTGGATGTGTTTAATACAGCCTCTTGAGGTAGGCAAGTTCCTCCCTGGGAGCTAAATAGGCTTTTAAAGTCTTGGATGGGCCATTTCTCTGGGATTTCCGTTTTGGTACCCAGAAACATTTTTATTTTTCAACTGGCAGCCAGCCCAGCGTGGAGAGTAGGGAAAAATAAACCAAAATGATCATTTCTCAGACAGCAGAGTTATCTTTATCAAGTCAGGGCTGCAGGTAAATAGACATTTGTTGTCCTGCATAGGAGGGAGGGATACAAAGTATCCTCTACAAATGCTGGGAGTATGCAGTCTGCCTTTTGGGCCCCTGGGTTTTGGCATGTGGGCACGGTACTGAACTGGCACTTCTGTTACTCTTTGTTTGACTTTTCAAGATCAAAAAGAAGTTTTTAAAGCTGTTTGCATTCATTCGTGCTACTTTCCTCATCAATCAGATGAGTATGTGGTCCTTCAGCTGTTATTTGGTTTATGAAGACCTTGCTGAGGTGGGGCTGTTGCAGCAGAACTTCATTTCTACTCTGAGTGAGCCACTAAGTGTTGCTGTATTAAACCATAACAATAGGGCTGACTGTGCCCGGTCACGTCTGTCAGGCTGTCACCACTGTGGTGACATCCAAGCAAAGTCCAGGAAATTGTAACTAAAGCCCCTCCCCCTCAAACCAGTGTTCTTAAAAATAATGAGTTGAGTGAACCAGTGTGTGGGAGAAATGAAAAATTGGTGGATGTATCCTTTTAAATTTTACCTTTCTTTACTATTGTAGTCTTTGCCCCTTGTCATAGCAGCCCCGACAACTGGTCATCATTTGCTGAAATTTATTCTGTAAAGACTTGATTTGATTGAAAGTTCTTTTGACCTTTTGCCTCTTTGTCTCATTTTTTTGTTAGTCAAGAATGTACAGCCAAGAAAGTCTAAAAAAATAAAGGATAGTGAAGTGATGGGAATTAATGATGCAATGAACAATTTAATGGAGTACTTGGGATGCAGGAGACTACTCAATGTACTGCTTTTCACACAGTGCCGCTTTTCAACACCTTTAGAATTTTTTTCCTGTCCATTTTCCAAAGGAGTATATAAAAAGGTTTTTGCATTCATTTAGCTGTCGTAAGTCCAGTGGGCAGCTATACAGAAATAACTTTTTTAATCTCCTAGAAGATAACTAGTGGTTTTTTTACTTTCTCAAGATTATGCCACAGGCCAGTTACATTGAGAAACATATATCCCATACTCAGTTTCTAGCGTTAGTTCAGTACCCTCTTTTCCTCATAAATATGTAAAACTTAAATTTCCGTTTCCTTGATGTATTCCGAATTTCACTCAGTGATTTAGCTACTAATCCTGTGTGGATGAAGATTTCCAGCTGGATGCTGCAAACTTTACAGCCTGAAATGTTCAAATAAATTTTGCATTTTGCTTATGTGAATTTGGGAAAGAAGGATGTGATCTCACTTCTGTTGCGAAATCATGAGCAGCTGCGATATGCACTTAGCATGAAATCATCTTTAGTTTGTTACCTGTTAATGCAGGGAGCAGCGATGCTTCTTAACAGATGGGGCTCAGGGTGGTAATGTTTGTTCTTTATTCCTTCTGCCATGGTTAGAACCCAGTGACGGGGCTGCTTTCAGCTGGGACGGACCATAAGGATGCCTGGGTACGGGACAACGTCTACAGCATCCTGGCCGTGTGGGGGCTGGGAATGGCCTATCGGAAGAATGCAGACCGGGATGAGGATAAAGCCAAAGCCTACGAGCTCGAGCAGGTGCGTCAGGGCTCGGCACAAACCAGTTCCACTGTTTGGATTTTCTCACAGTAGTGTTTTTGGAGAGTGCATTTGCACTGCTGCTACACCTGGGATCTGGCAGGGTTTTCCCAGCTTGGAGTATGTGTCTTGTTCCAAAGACAGCAACATCCATGCCGTGTGTGGTGTGCAGTATCCCCGGCAACCTTCTGGCAAGGAGGATTTGGAGAACTGGATGGCAGAGAGGCTGACATCTGAATTAAACTACAAATGAAACAAAAATGTGTAGGAGTCAAACTTCCATTGGTTGGCTGATCATTGAAAATTAGGCTTCTGAGAGATTTTGTGCCCAGATTTACAAGCCTCTCTCTGATTAAAACTTGAGGTCCCTCATGAGGGGTGTTATGGAGCAGAAAATCTAGGCTGCTTGGATCTTGCAGCAATTTATCTGCTAGATGATTCTTCCCTATAAAGAGAAGCATGCCATTTAAAGTAGCAGTCCTTGGAATGTGCACACGGGTTGTACATGGTGTCAAGGCGTGTTTGATCAAAGCAGAGTAGGTAAGGATCTCAAACTGATAAGATCTGTGCTAGAGAATAGGAAGGGGATGTAACTCACACAGTTAAATACTAAAATCTGCAACTGGGAAGGTGAGTATCAGAAGTGAGAGTGTAGACAGAGATGGGTTAAATGGGAAGTGAGGTACTGTTGGTGTCCTGCTGTTGTTTTGGAGTCACTGGGTACATTTTTTGCTGGTGTGTCCTGCTCGAACCAGGGAGATCCATGGTGACAGAATAACCTTGACCCAGTTGGCATGACTGTATTTTGAGGCTATATTTTGGGGGTAAAAATATGGGGTTGATTTCTTTATTTAAGGCATAATCTTGCACTTCTCTACATTCACACTTAAGGCCCTTTCTCGACTAATCACTTGCTTTTTGTTGTACGGTATAAAGAGTGGAAGAAGCTCTACAGGTCTTGCAGTCATGTCAATGTCTTGAAGTCACCTACCAGTGTTCTCTGGATCTGTCACTCAAAAGATTAGTATTAGTATTATTACAAGACATAGCATTCCTCTTACTTCCTTTGGCTGGATAGAAGGACCACAAAGAGTTGTTCCACTCTTTAGAGAGGACCTTTGGGAAAAGATTTGTTCTTCTACATAGGGATGAAGGAATAAAATCTCATTAGTGTATTTAAAAAAAGAAATAGCAAATACACTTTTTTTTTACCTTTGGCAGGACTGTAGAGGGTGTGAACTTTGCCACTTTTGAATGTTGTTTGTAAGAGCTGATGAGACTGAAAGTATCATTGGTCTGTTTTGTTCCTGCAGAATGTTGTGAAGCTGATGCGGGGACTCTTGCAGTGCATGATGAGACAGGTAATGCCGTAGGACTGAGTTGAATTAGTAGATGTGTTTCACAAAGCATTTCATTGAAGTGTGTTCTTTTGTGTCTTCTGTGGAGTGACTTATTTTGCATGTGTGCAGGTAGTGGTGTGGGGAGTCTTAAAACTCAAGTGAAACTCTGACCTTGCTTCCACTTCTTGTCCAAGTAGCATTTTGAGATTGTGCTTGTAGCAAATCAAAGTTTTGCCTTTGCAAACTGATTTTCACCAAGATGCATGCCTGTAGTTTAGATCTGAACTCAACAAGGTAATTTAATCTAATTCTTTCCTGTAGAGATGTGGATTTAACTGGAGTCTAAAGTCAGAGTTGCGTTAAAGCCCTCTGATCAATCAAAACACACTGAGGTAACAGGAATTAAGACCTCAAGTTTCTCTTCACCTAAGAGAAGTTGTTAATTTTGAAATAGTTTGGAGAATTTCTTCCAGAATGTTTCAGATTTGAGATTTGTGATGTTTTTTAGGTAGATAAGGTAGAGAAGTTCAAACGCACTCAGAGTACCAAAGACTGCCTCCATGCCAAGTATAACTCTGCAACTTGTTCCACGGTGGTTGGGGACGACCAGTGGGGGCATCTACAAGTGGATGCAACTTCCCTTTACCTGCTCTTCTTGGCACAGATGACTGCATCAGGTGAGCAGAAGATATTTTTGCCTTTTGTTACAGCCTTTTCTATTCCATCTTTTATTTAAAAAGGAAAAATAGTAGTAACTTGTTTCAAAGATCTTTACATAATTATTACTCAGAAGCAAGAAATGCTTCTCTGCAAAAGAGATATGACTTACTGGAATTTCATGTTTATAGTAACTGGCAGCATCTATTCCATTAATGTTTATTGGCATTAAATACATGAGATATTTAGAGTCATGTCAGAGAAGTGTCATGTTTAAAGATTTCATAGGGCATCCTCTTGGACAACCACCTTCCTTCAGAGAGTGGCAACATCAAGTCAGGTGCCACTTGGGCCATCAATGTTTCTTCTCTAACTAGTGCTGTTTTATCTTGTGTTCTTAATCATCCTCCTCTGGTGAGAGTCAGGATTTGTTTTCTTCTGTGTTTTTCTGTCCTTGGAGCCCCTTGCAATTGAGCCCTGCAGAGCAGTTACCTGGTCATCCTGGAGGTTCCTAGGTAGAGCACTAAGCAGGCAGAGGGCTGGGGAGCTGCAGGAATTGGTATGCACTGCTCTGGAGAGCCAGAGCGGGCTCAGATGTCTCTTCTTTATACCCACGGTCTGAGTGTCACCCTCAAAGGTGGTTTTTGATTGTGCTTTGAAACAGTGGGTATTGGTGGGGTTTGAAGTATTTTGTCAGTAGCAAGTATTGAGGCTTGCTGCTTGACCTTTGGAAATCAGTTTGAGTTTTTCCTTTGATTTCAGTGGGCAGGAGCTGGTAGCAAATAAACAAAAGCATGAAACTCACTGAAGAGTAACTATTGCAGTTCTGATACAATATAATTATTCTCTTCCCTTCTTTTGATCAGGGCTACGTATTATCTTCACTCTTGATGAAGTTACCTTTATCCAGAATCTTGTTTTCTACATAGAAGCTGCCTACAAAGTTGCTGTAAGTAGTTATTTATATGTAAATCAGCTGAACACTGCTGAAGTGTGGGTGGAAAATTATTTATTGCTGGAGAAGTAAAATAGGGACTTGTTTTTTCCATGAAAAGATATCAGAGCCTGTCAGTACTTTACATTGTGAGCAGCATCTTTGGAGATGTTGGGAGGGCTGTGGAGGATTTCCTGCTGTGTGGGTGAGGTATACTTGTTCTATCATAATAACAGGGGCTTTTGTTGATAATTAATAATATTTCCTGATGTCTAATTGAAAGTCTTGTGGGCCTTTCTAAAACGGGCAGGTTGTTAGCAAGCCAAGTTGAAAGGACTGAGGAGAAACATGCACAGGGGGAGGGATAAAGGGCTTTGTGTGTTCTGTGAAGGCAGTGATTCGTGACTGTACACCTGATCCTGCTGGGGTATATTTTTATGTGCTGCTTTTCAAACATGAGAAGAGTCTCTTTGGAGACTTGGAGCCCCTTTTCTTTTTTCTGTTTTTTGAAGGCAAATAATAAACTAATTTCATATAGGGGTGTGGATTTGTTATGGGACAAGGGAGGGAAACATTCCTTTTGTATATAATCATGCCATTTTTTTCTTGCTGGTGTTGTTACAGGATTATGGAATTTGGGAACGTGGTGATAAGACAAACCAAGGAATCCCTGAACTGAATGCAAGCTCCGTAGGGATGGCCAAAGTGAGAATGTCTTCCTGACACCTCCTTCATGGCTGCTGTGTTACGCTTAAGGGCTCTGACAAACCTAATGGCTTCCTTTATATGGTCTTCTTGGCCACTGCAATAGTTAGCTGATTGTATAAGAATTTTTATTTAGATGTGAGTGAGTATTTTTTAGTGTAAAATCTTTGTGATAATGGCTCTCATTGACAGACCTCAGCACAGTTGTTCCAGGGATTGCAAGAAGGGGAGCAGACTAACTGAACCATGAATCTGACAGATTTAATAAGATGCAGTCTTATAAACTGGCCTCTGGTTTTCTTTCCCTCTTTCTTAATTCTCCAGCCTCAGTATCATATGTGATGTTGTCATGGTAAGATTAAGTCAGCTGTAAATTCTAAAAAACAGCAGAATATCAGTTTAAGAAATTTTCTACAAGTACTTAAGAGAGAAAAATAAATGAAGATATGCTTGAAAGAAAGTGGATATTTCTGGTTCCCTCATAGCACAAGGTCACAGAGATACTAAATGAAGCTTAGAAGGCCATGAATGTAAATATGTAATTGACAGCTACCTCATTACATGGTGTCTGAGGGACAGACAGAAGACAAAAATCATTAAGGTCAAAGGTATATTTGCCTTTCAGCAGGATTTGTTAGATCTTGTGTGCACTGCAAGAGGGAGAAACTGCTGTTCTTGGCCCCACACTGATAAAGGAGGCTATTTTGGGATATAGGACATGAGAAGCATTTTTCGCTAAATACGTCATTATTTAGATGATGTCTCAGTGGAAACCCAGCTCTTGATTTTTTTTTTTCATTGCCTTTAAATTGTTGGAAGGATCATGAGCACATCAATCCTGTTGAAAAGCAGGAATAGTTACTTTTTATAAAATACTGCCAAGCTTCCCTTTAAAGATGAAAAAAGTGTCTGTGGAGTAAATTCTGTCTTATGTAATTTCTTTCAGAGGTTAAGCACAGGTGCTAGGGTATATAGTTGGCTTAAAGGGTGTTTAATGATTTTTGGTTGTGGTTTGGTTTTCTTTGAAGGCTGCTTTGGAAGCAATTGATGAACTAGATCTTTTTGGAGCTCATGGAGGACACAAATCAGTGATTCATGTTCTTCCTGATGAAGTAGAACACTGTCAGGTAAAAATTAGTCTGGTCTTTCCTTTACAAGGGGAAAACCTAACACCCTCTCTCTTTTGTTTTTAAATGAAATATTAATTAACTAAGCCAAGCACATAATGTAATAAGGATGGCTTCAGGCTATGCTGCTCACCCTGTTTCTAGTAGACTGTGTGAAACTGAGTAGTGTGAAGCATTCTCATTCTAACTCAGTTAAAAATAACTGCACAGAGTTCTCTATCAGTTTGCAAATAGTGTCGTCTCATTTGCACTTGACATAGTTTTTTGAAGTAGGCAAATTGTTTTACATCCCTCTCTCCTGTTCTTGTTTTGCTCAGTCTATTCTGTACTCCATGTTGCCAAGAGCATCCACGTCAAAGGAGATAGATGCTGGGCTTCTCTCTATTATTTCTTACCCAGCTTTTGCAGTGGAGGATGTAAACCTTGTTAATGTAACCAAGAGTGAAATCATATCCAAATTGCAGGTAAGGATTTACTTTTGTTTTGTTTTTCAAAGAGAGAAGCAGAACCTCTTTCTAAACCAAAAATCCTAATTAAACAAGAGTTGCCAGACTTGGTTTGTCTGTGCATGAAGAGAGGGAGGAAGATCCCTAAGTGACCCCTAAAACTCAGCACATACTTTCATGCTGATGTCAGTCTGTGAAGGAGAAGTGTATGTGAAATTGTCAGTAATGCTGTCTGTTTTTATAGGGTCGCTATGGCTGCTGCCGCTTTCTCCGAGATGGTTACAAGACACCCAGAGAGGTACTTCTGATGTATATTTGTGATGTATATTTTCAGTAGGCACATAGGAAGAATTTTATCTCTTCTTTATGGATACATTTTGTTTTATTTTCATGAAGGGGTGAAGTTCTCCATCACTGCTAAGACATTTTAGTGGATTTGGAGGTAATCCAGATATCCACCCTGGAAAGATTACGTATTTGAGGGAAGCTAAGGGTTTGAAAAACAGTTAGTAAGGACAGAACTTAATTAATATTTCTGTAAGAAATTAACCCTTAGATATGCTTATGGTGTCTAAGACGTAGTGATGTCTCTGAAACATCTCAAAATATCCGAACTGAGGCAGAGCCAATATAATTTGGGAGACACTTAGGTCCTGAGACTAGGAAGGATCGATTTGTCTAGAGAGCCATTAAATTAGTTTGAGAGTGAATGTGACAAAGAAGTCAAGAGACTGCATGGAAACTATTTCTGGTGTGTTTATTGGTTTCTGTGTTTTAATTTGTATAAAATAGATTGTGATTGTGGTTGGAATGTAAGTGACTAATTTAGCACTGGGACTAAATGAGTGTGCTTGAATTTTTTAGGATCCAAGCAGGCTGCACTATGATCCTGCTGAGCTCAAGCTCTTTGAGAATATTGAATGTGAGTGGCCAGTATTCTGGACGTACTTCCTAATTGATGGAATATTTAATGAGGACAAAATCCAGGTGAGAAAAGAAGAAACTGCTTTCAAATTGCAAAACCATTTACCCACAGAATTTTGTAACTTTGTTCCGTGTTTGTTTTGGGTATCATTTGGATACCCCATTAGCAGAGTGGATAGTCTTCAGCCAATTTCACCTTCCTGGGGAGTTCATGACATGGTAGAGGCAGCAGGGTTGTGCACGCTGGGGCCTGGTTGCCCACTCCCTACCAGGCTGGGTGGCTCTGTTAGCTGGGTTAGTAAATCTGGGCTGAACAGGGTTTGTTTGCCTGGTTTTGTCTTATTACCAACCTTGACGCCCCTTTCACAATTGCTTCAGAGAGATGAGACAAGCTTCTTTTTCCCCAACCTCTCTGGCTTGGCTGCTGAGAGCAACATCCATAGTACTTTCAATCTTTTTGTACATTCAGAGAGATTTGGGGTTGTCTTATGTAAAGCAATTTCATTTTCACTAATTCCCTCAGTCACTTAATGCCTTTACTGTGCCAGACATCCAGTGGTCAGTGGCACTAAATTGATTGTAGCCCTCCAAAGGTTATGGTGGCAGCTGGGGAGTGTTGGTGAGTTAAAAAGCAGCAAATAGCCAGGACTAAATGCATTCATACCAGAACTATTGCAGATTGGTGGCTTGAAAGAAATAAAAAATATATGTGATTTAAAATTGCTTAGTATGCAGAGAGATAGGAGATTGCTAAACTCCTTAAAAAATTGTAATGTCACATCAGAAACAACTCAGAGAATTTCAGACCAAAAAGCCCTCTTTTTCTATCAGATGTTGCAAATAAGGTGAGATTCTTACTGACACTAGACACATGAAATGTTTTCCTGAACACAGTTAAAAGCAGTCTGGTGACGAGAGAAATGGCATTATTTTGTGAGGGGGAAAATCAGAAAGTTTACTGCAACTTCAGTTCTGCCAATAAAATACCACTTCATGGATCGGTCTCTAGACCTTAGTTGGTTTATGTGGGACAGTATGTACCTGGTTGTTTTTATAGTGTGCCAATGGACTGTACTAGGGCATGGTCAGGGCAACTGCTCCCAGTTTCCACTGTTTAAACATAGCTGGATGAGTCACTGAGACACTCAGGTGAGTGTCTAGTCCCCAGTTACTGCTGCAAACAAATGGTTTTTGCTAGAAAAATAAGCACCCTGAGGACTCAAAAAGAGTGGAGAGGGACAGGATACAGACAGTGTCAGTGTATCATAATGTGAACCTGTGGGTACCTTACTTTGAGTGATCCACTGTACTCAGGAGTAGCAGAAATAGGATTTCTGAGGCAGGTGCTGGTAGTGCTTGAAAAGTTTCCCTCTAAGTAAAAACTTGCAATGGATAGTTAATAAATGGAACAAACTAAGGAATCTGGTAAAAAGAAAATGCATTACATGTTCTTATCAGTCTGCTATTCTTGTTCCTAATACGTTGTCTAGTAACACAAGAAGGAGAGGATTTGCTGTTCAGTGAACTTAGGTACTTTTAAACAGTTTAAATCTATTTTAAGCTTTCCTTGTGACAAAATTTCAATCAAATCACTTAAGAGAAACTGATTTCCCAATCCCGCAAAGCAGAATTCAGTAAGCTACAGACGAATGTTCATGGCATACAGCTAACAGTTTATACACCTTACACTCTGACAGATACTGGCAGTCTGATGTCCATGTCACTGCACTGTCATCCATTGAAAATTCCATGTAGGATCTGTTCCAGTGACTTCTCAGTAGGAATATATTGGAAGTTTTGTACTGCAGCAATGTGTTGTAGATTGAAGACAAGTGTTCATGTTTCTGGTAACACTGAGATGCTGGAACAGTCTCTGATAATTTGAAGCCTGTTCTTCCATGAGCAAGTCATGATTCCTCCACCCCTTTTTTTCTTTTTTAAATATATGAACTTTCAGCAGAAGAGTGCTATTTAAAAGTACTTTGACTTTATTGTTTCAGTTTTGCTGACTGTAATGTGAATTCTCACTCTCTTTTAAAAATAATTCCAGGTGCAAGAGTACAGAGAGGCTCTGGAAGGAATACTTATTAGAGAGAATGGATTAGTGCTAATGCCTGAACTGTACGCAGTCCCTCCAGAAAAGGTATTGTAAAAATGCAGCCTCCACTTAAGTATGCAAACTAGAGAGAGCAAAAGGAATGTCAGTCTTACAGTTTTCCTGTGTCTGATGAATCTAAACCAACAATAAAAAAAGACTATTGCACGTTATTTAAAAAAGTAAGAGACCTCTCACAGCTGCTCCTGAGAAATGGTAAACTTTAGCTTCCAAATGGTCACAATTTTAACTGTAAATCTGAGTGTCTGTGGAAATATTACAGCAGATCTAAAATTTTACATCCTTAGAGCAAGACATATATTTAAGAAGTATTGATACTGACATAGGAACTGAAGCTCAAAGAAGAAATAAAACATAGACTGTCCTGCCTGTGTAGTCTATTGATTGATTGTTCTGCCCTTTTCCAGAGCATGTATGGGAGACAGGTTTCAAATGGATTAGAGTTTGGGCTGGGATTTTTGTTTGGTTTGTTTGAGTATTTTCTTTTCCCCCACTTTTGCTGTTACTGTTTATCTCATTCTCCCATTATGACAGAGAAATTCAGATGAGCTTATGTGCTCTTCCATGCTATTTGCGTTTGTATCCCTCCCTGCCAACTTCTTCTCCCACTCCAGACTTCTCAGCCCTCACTCACTAAGGGTGTGGAGCCTCCTGGGTTGGTCTGAGTTGCTCAGCCGACAGCTGATGCCTTGCTCGCACATCTGAGGTGGAAACTGAATTGCCTTCCTAGTGGGAACAAGCGTGTAAGAGTCCAGAGCCTTCTTGTGAATTTTGATATGATGATAATGATCTGACAAACATGCCACATAAACAGGGTAGATTTTGTCTGTCTATTAAAAAATATGAAGTGGCTGCCTGAAAATACAATCTGGGAGCGTTTTTGCCCTGCCCTCAACAGATCTGTATACTGCAAAACTAACGCAGTTTTTCTAAATTAGTAAGTCTACTCTTGATTTTTCTATTGACCATCCTTGCTAACACAGGAAAGGTGGAATAGTCCTAATATTGGAAAGCACCTTTGCTTTAGAAAGCTGGATAGACATCAGTGAAGTTAAAGCGTCATCTTGGAAGGGGTTGGAAAGCAGACACCCAGTTACCTATGAGCAGCCCAGAGGGAAGGCAGCAAAGGCATGGTGAGAAGAAAGAGGAAGAGCTAATACCAAAGCTATAATTGCATGCAGAGTCGCCATGCATCCTCCAGCTTTGAAGGGTGGGAAAAGGTACAAAAAGGAAGTGTAGTTCATGTCCTAGAAAATGGGTAGCCTTAGAAGTGAAACCAAGACATCTCTATGTCAGTAGTAAAGGCAGGCTAGAAAGGGTTGATGTTAGACTGTATGTCTGCAAATACTTACATGTTATTGATTGTTCTTCAAAACTTTAGGGTAATTTTTCTTGCTTATATATTTGTTTTCAGGTGGATGAGGAGTATGAAAATCCTCACTCAGTGGATCGTGTCCCAGTAGGAAAGTTGCCACATCTTTGGGGCCAATCATTGTATGTCCTGAGCTGCCTGTTAGCAGAGGTAACTATTTCTTGCAGAGTAGATAAACTTATATTTAATTTTGTTTGAGGTGGCTTGGGCTTTAAGTACAGTTTGGTTGACAGGTAGGGGACAGTGTGTTTTCCAGTGGAAACATGTACATGAACTGTGAAAGGCTGACTCTGAGCTTTCAGGAACTTCTTTTTTTTTAATATAGATATGCATTTGCCTGTTTCTAATCAAGCTGAGTAAGTTGTCAGAAGGTCTGGATATATGGTTAGAGTAAAGGAGTATGCCCAGGCTGACTTGGCTGTTCCAGAGCCAGGATTTTGTGCCGTTTCAGCTCCACTAAGCTATTCTTTGCTCTATAGCATGATGGGTCTACTAGTCAGACACATTAAAGTCAGACTAGTTAAAAAAAGCACAAATATTTCTGTGGAGCTACAAAAAAAAAAAAAATCACTTTCCTGGTGAAATTATAATTTGCTGTAACTCTGAAATAGGAATTCTGGATGTGCAGATTGTGTCACTCAGAACCATTTTCCTATTGTTACAAAAAATATTGCAGCCGTTGTTTTTATTGAACATACTACTTAGTGGACAGGGTAGATAAACCAGGCTTTAAGTCCTGCTGTCCTGAAAAAATAGGAAAATTGGTTAGGATTTATTCTATATGTCAGAAGCCTTTTGCTGAAATTCTGTTTGTTTCCTTACGTTTTTCTGTCTTTTGCATTTGTTCTAGGGATTTCTTGCTGCAGGTGAAATTGATCCCTTAAACAGGAGATTTTCCACTGGATTTAAACCTGATGTTGTGGTACAAGGTGAGGGAATTTCTGGACATTGTCTGTGAATTGAATCACATGGTGGCAAAGTCACTGAGTACAGGAGAGATGAAAGATGTGTTTAAAAATAATGTGGATTTTTTGCATTGGACATAGATGCTTTGACGACACAAAGGAGAAAGAGAAAGGGTTTGTTTTCCTAGCTGCCTTTTTCCTGGAGGGAAGATCAACTTTAAGACACTTAAAAAAAAAAAAAATTAAAATTTTAAGACTTGTCAGGAATTGGAGAGTGGCCAACTTAATCTTGTAGTGAAAATGAAAATCTTGGCAGCTTTTAGAAAGAAGAAGCAGGACTGACAAGAGATAGATCAGGTTAATGAGGTTTCTTGTAGCCCCTTTTTGGAGGAACCAGAGAGCACAGGAGGATCCCTGTAAACAGAGGTGAGGCAGCCAGAGTTACCAGATTTTGGCTGCTGCAGGGAGTGGCCTCTTTAGTTTGTGCAAGAACAGCCAAAACCAGAAAACTAAGTAGAGAGCAAACACTAGCAGATCAAGTCTTTTCTCAAGGACTTTTCTAGGGCCTGGACTGCTCTGAAAGAGTAGCTAGCTCATTTATCAGTAGCAGTCTTTGTCAATGATCCTGTGACCTGGGCTGGTGCTTGTATACCCCCTGTTGGTGTTTCATGGGAGTAGCATTTCATTATTCTTAAGTGCTTAATTTCCAATAAAATTCAAGTGCTTGCTTATTTTTAGCATTCTTTGGCAAGTATTCACAATACAAAGAAGAATACTGCATTATTAGTTCCAAACCAATAAGCCACTTATTATGGGCCAAACCTCAAGTGGGACAAGAGATGGGTTCTGGGCCTGGATTGTAAATTCCTCTGATTAGGGAATTTTTTTTCTCCCTACCTCTGCCATTTTGTGTCCTTCGAAACATTTATTGCTATAGAAGTGACAGCACCTGCTCCCCAGTGACTTGGCTGCATTGTTGTAGTGTGCTCTGTTAAAATAACAAAGATTTTCAAGTCATGTTTCCCCTTGTTCTATGGCGGAAAAGCCCTAAAAGAGACTCTCTCCTAAAAGAGACTGTGTGATCCAAACTAATGGTACTGAAAGAAATCAGAAAACACTGATTAAGTCCCCAAGAACCTGCTTTAACTTCAGCAGGTCTGACCCTGCTTTGAGCAGGAGATTTGAGTAGAGACCTCACAGGACCCTTCTGACCACACCTGTGGTCCAACGTGGACGGGAATGGCAAGAAATACTGAGAAACAGAGAATCAAAATCTGTCAGATGCCCTCTTGCAATCCCTTTTGATTTCATGAATCCATAGATTAAGAAAGAAGCAAGATCTTTATGCCTTTTTAGTTAGCTAAATGCATTTGTTGAGAGGTGACAGTAGAGACAGTTGAAAAGAGTAGGACATTGGTTTTTACTTGTGTTTTTGTTTTCTGTTACACAGTAACCGTTTTGGCAGAATCTAATCGAATTAAGAATCTCTTGCAAGACCATGGAATCAATGTTCAGAGCATTGCTGATATCCATCCGCTCAGAGTGCAGCCAGCTCGCATCCTCAGCAACCTCTACACCATGCTGGGTAAGTGTTTCAACATGGGAGCCTCTCTACTGCCAGGCAAGGTATTTTTTTAAGAAGCTTAACCAACTTAGAATTTCTGTCTTAAATAAGGGACTCAAACGGGGAAAAACTTGCCTCATTAGAAATGGTGATGAAAATACAAGTTTCCCTGTGCCCTTGGAGTTAGACAAAAGCTGTCTCTTCTTTTGTCCTCCAGAAACTGCTTCCACAGAGAAACTAGTTTTTGAATAAATGCCTGGAAAAACATAGAAGAAAAAGTAAAATATTTTTTCCTTTGAGAAGTCAGAGTATTTCTCTTTTAAGTCTGGCATATGATTTTTATCAGGCAACCTGGGAAGTTTTGTATTCCAAATCAGGGAAGCTGTGCTGCTCTTGGAGCATCTTTGAGCTGTCAGGTTCTGGCTAAACTTCCTTCCAGCCCTGAGCTGAGTTGTGCTGCTGAAGCTCTCTGTCTCTGTTGCAAACCCAGAAGCCTTTACGGCTTTTCTGAATACAAGATTTAAAATATGTTCCAGTTCCTCAACAGTGGCCCTCAAGTCCTGTTTTCCTCAGAGCCTGAATTGACTTAAATAAATGCCCCAAAGCTCTCACTGGTTCTTGTTGTTAAGTCCTTTTATAACTGGTTCTTGATAATCTCTGCTGGAATTATTTGGGTCTTGGTGGAAATTTTGTTACATGTATTCCTAATGTAACTTAGTTTTACTTCTTCAGGCATGCCAGCAACTCATGACTCAAAATTGTGGATACTGCTGTAAAGTAAAACTGAGGTGGGGTGACTCAGCACTGGTAGATTCCTTTGCTGTGTGCACAAGGGAAGCTGTATCCTGCTTCTCTGTCAGTCTGGAGCATGTTCCCATTGCAATTCGGTTACAGATAATGCTGAGACTGCTCATGGCGGTGAACATTTTTCAGTTGTGGTGGTTTTTTGTTTGTAGGGTTTAGGGTTTTTTTTTTGTTTTAACAGGGAGATTTTTTTGCAATCATTCAAAGTAATGGGGCCTTCAGGTAAGTTTTAGAAAGTATGCCCTTTACACAGAGAAAGGGAATGGTGTATGTTGCTTTGGGAAAGAATCTGGCTATTCATCTCAAAGTCCTTCAAAAAAATGAAACATTTGCAGGGCTTTGCTGAAGCTTACATTTATTTTATTATAATTCACAATAGCTTTCTTTCACTAGTGGGGGGTATGAGTAGGATGATTTGACACGTTGTTTTTAACAGCGATGTCTTTGGGAATGTTCACAGTAGTATTTTTTCATGCACATGGTTTGAGTTATATTCCATGTTAGAAAGATTCAAGTCAGCTGGCTGCTGGTGCAAAGGTTGTAGTGTGGATCATTTGCTAATAAGCACTACTGGGAAAAGTGGAGCTTATTAAAGCCTGATGAAAACTTGTTGTATTTGGATGTACTTTGTGTGTTGATTTAGCCTGCAGGCATGAGGTTATAAGGTCCTATATTCAAAAACACTGCAATTTCTGTGTCATGTTGATGGCCCTGTTTTTGTAACGGTGCATCTCCTGTCCTTCTTGGTGGGGAAGCTTTGGGTGCTGAGCAATTACTATGATTTTAAGACCAAATCCCTCATCTGTGAAGCCAAAATTTTAATTTTTAATCAGGCCTTTGAAGGACTCTGAGTATTGCATTGGTTCTTGCTACAAAACCAACCAGTTATCTCTATTACATGTTTTCTGCCTTCCTGGTATTACTGAAGTAGATTTTCCTGTCTAAAGTGGTTATTTTGGAGAACAATGCAGAAGATATTAGCTGAGATTCTTTTCTTTCTCTTTCCTTTCCAGGCCGGAACAAGAATATGAAATTAAGTGGCCGGCCACACCGACACATTGGAGTGCTGGGCACCTCCAAGCTCTACGTGATAAGAAATCAAATATTTGCTTTTACCCCTCAGGTAAGCATGTCAAGCTGGCAGGAAAATCCCTCCTTTCTTAATGGTGAATCATTAGTGAAGCACGTTGCTTTTCCCTGCTGTCACTGTACTTTAGGTAGAACAGGGCTGACACAGCAGATGTGCTTTACTTTGTAGGATTTTTAAGAGCATGGGATGATCAGCATGGTAGAACTTCTGATAAATCTCTTTTCTGTCATACAGAGTCTGGTTTCTTTGGCTTCTGGCTCAGGAGAACACAGCAAATCAATAGTACAAAGTTGTTACTGATCTCTGCTCACACCAACATTCTAATTAATGAAATAGTTTCTGCAGAAATAGATCACTTAATAGATCTTTCTACTGATTGCTTTGATGAAAAATTTAGTACTCCATAAGTGTGCCAAATACTGTAACCCCTAGGAAGTAAAAGTAATCTTTTCATTATATTGTTGAAAGGGTCAGTAGTGCTGAGAAATGGGTATTCTGTCTTTTTTTTCTCTTTGGTGTGTTTTTTCAGTGTTGCTTGAAGTTTGGATCCTCATAGAATCAATGGCTCTTATTTATACATTTAATGAAATGCAACACACTTATTCCAATGGAGTTATTCCAGCATTTGGTACTAGATGGCCAGGGAGTCACCTGCTCCAAGCATGTACAGCTGACGCAGGATAAAGAATGCATCCAGCCTTCTAAACAGATGTTTAACTAACGAAGTCTTTAAACTCCAGCTGACGGCATTCAGTGGACTCTGTAGAAGGCTTCTGTACTTCTTCATAATGCCCAAACAAATCAGATTTACTGCAAAAAATGTAGATCCCTTCTCATTCTTCTGCATGTCAGTTGATCACAAGCAGCTTTATAAAATGTTATTTGTTGTGTTACTTCCCTGTACCAATTTTCGCTTTTGCAAATAAGGGAAAAATTACTTAGAGATGTGATTATTTTTCAAAATACCTCTTAGTTCACATCTTAAATATTCCAGCTAAAATCTTGTCATGTATCAAATAAGGACATTCTTATTACTATATACCAAAATGGCATTTATCTTTACATTAGCAACACAGTGATGGTTCCTGCATATTCCATGTTTTACTAAAACCTCCATAACATTTTCCATTGTACTTTGAACCCAAACACTTCCCGTGACTTTTTTTTTGAGGTGGATGGAGTTAATGTTTAATGTCACCTTCCTAAGGTTAGCAGTTAAATCATCTTGTTGATCTTGACTAGTGTCCACAAATTTCGTGATTTTGTCATTTGTATTTAATTCTCTTTTCTAGTGAAAATGTTGATTAGGTGTGGGGCAAAGGCTGACTTCATTCAGATACAGTCATTCAAAAAAAATGGCTAATAACTACCTTTTGAGAACAATTTTAAAAGTAGTTCTGCTTCCTAGGATGTTTTTGTTCAGCTCACTTGGGGGAATATTTGCAGAAGTTGGCAGGTGTCAGCCATTTTCTTGTACTTCCCATCTGATTGCTCCAAAGAAGGAAATTAGACTAATCTGCTGAGACTGATTTTTGACCATCCTACTTTTTTGTAATTATCTTGGTTGCCTCAAATTTGCTTTGTTTTCCTTTGCTTTCAGGCACTGGAATTGGCCTGACTTTTTAAGTGGCTCTTCCTTTTTAAAGGCAGGCAGTGTGTTTCCTTCTCTCTGGATTTCTGGGACTCGTTTTTTCTGAATTACCAACGCTAATTTCAAGTGGCTCAAGGATTGTTTTGGCTAGTTCCTGATTCCTTCTGTGAGGAAATGTCTCTGGACTTTGGCAGCTTGAACTTGACATATTCTTTATGCACTTACCCCTCCCCAAGGCTTATGGTCTTCCTTAACTTTTGTTGTGGCTGCTTTGACGTACTTTCCATTATTTGTCTTGCTTCTTTGGTTCCAGCTCCTGAAGTAGCCATGATAGTCTCTAACTGTGGTTCTTGGCTTCCTGCTGTAATGGGAGCAGTACTTTGCCACTGCACATTTCATGTACCTTTTTTCCTCAGTAGCTGCCAGCTTTTCTTTTATTCTGCTTGACTTTCAGATGGTTCCCAAGAGACAGTCACTGGCTCCCAGTTCCCAGTGTGCACTTAAGCCTGTTCATTGGGTTTTTTGCTATTGTTCGCTTTTTCTTCCACGTTTAGAGTACTTCCATCTTCCAGATCATAGGTTAGTGTAAATGGTCATTGGGAAGAGTCTGCTTCATGGATGTGATTGCCTAGGTTTTGTCTGTATGGCTTACTTGATGGTCAATTTACAGGTGTAAGAAAATGGACTCTTGCACAAGAATCTATGCACAAATGGACTCTTGCACAAGCATGGATTTCTTTTTCACAGTCTGAGGCCTTGTTAGGTTAATTCAGGTGGTTTGTATTGTAGTCAGGAGTAGCTCATATGGCTTTTGTGAATGATTTAAGGGAAGAAATTAAAAAAAATAAGAAAAGCACTGACAGCTACCCCTGTGTTGTGTTTTTCTCTAGTTTACTGACCAGCATCACTTCTATCTGGCTCTAGACAATCAAATGATTGTGGAGATGCTCAAGACAGAGCTGGCTTACCTCACTTCTTGCTGGAGGATGACAGGGAGACCAACCTTGACATTTCCCATCACCCACACAATGCTTGGTAAACTTAATTTTCTCTGTTTCAAGCAGAGTAGATTACTGCAGGGGAATAGGATGGACGTTGGTTTGAGAGGAGACAGGTAGCAGGACTTCTAACATCGGAAGTATAGTTAATTTTCTCATGTATATGCTGAATTTGGATGACATGGTAATACTTAATTTTGGTTTTACTCCCCCTTTATATACTTGCATCTCCTCATCATCTCCGTGCTATTTCTGTCTAAAGAAATTTCATAGAAATCCCTTTGGAACTTGTCTTAAGTGGGTTGGTGTTTGTCTTTAGAACTTGTCTAGGGGTTGTGTTTTGTTTACTTGTTTGTCTGGGATTTTTGGATAAGCTAGTATTGATAGCTGTTGAGGGTTCTGTTTTAAATTTGTCTGATTTACATTGTAGACAACACCCAGTTATTCACTGTATTTGGACATAATAATTTAAGAATGTGTTGGTGAGCTTCAGCTCTTCCATTATTCTTTTTTAGTTGATGATGGTACTGACATTCATCCAGCAGTTCTTGCCATGATAAGAAAATTAGAGGACGGTTATTTTGGAGGTGCAAGGTAATGTTAGAATCACCAAATTATTATCGCCATGATTTTTTAATTTAAATCCTAAAGAAGTCTCAGTTTTGAACTCGTAATAGTGCACAGACCTTGTACTAGAACTCTGCAGAGAAGGACGTCTCAGCTTTAATTATTGTGTCACAATCAAATGGTAGCTGGACCTCAGATGCAATGGAAAAGATCTGTCTCCCAAAAAGTGTGCCATCTCTGATTGCCATTAATGGATAAAGAAAATGAATGTCAAGTCTTTGGAAATATGAAATCTTGACTCTGGCTGGGCTTCTGTTATTAAAAAGTAAATTACTTTCACAATTACTGCACATGATTTAAACATTAATTGCATGTAGTACTTGTAAGCTTGTGTGTTCTGTTCATCTATGTGTAAAATAAGATGCCACAGTACCTCCCTATTCTCTTCCTCCTTGCCCTCTCAATCAGTATCTTCCTTTGACAATCAAATATTGTCATGGTGTAACTCCAGTCAAGAACTCAGCCCCACATGGCCACTCACCCACCCTCCCCTTAGTGGGACTGGGGAGAGAATTGGAAGAATACAAGTAAGAGAACTCATGGGTTGAGATAAAGAGAGTTTAGTAAGTAAAGCAAAAACCACACATGCAAGCAAAGTAAAACAGGAAATTCATTCACCACCTTCCATGGGCAGGCAGTTGTTCAACCATCTTCAGGAAAGCTGGGCGCCCTCAAATGTTACTGTGGCTTGGGAAGACAAACCCCCTGTATCTCTGAACATCCTCCCCTTCCTTCTTCCCCCAGCTTTATATGCTGAGCATGACACCCTGTGGTATGGAATGTCTCGTGGTCAGCAGGAGTCAGCTGTCCAGCTGTGTCCCCTCTCAACTCCTTGTGCACCCCCAGCCTGTGCTGGTGGGGTGAGGTGAGAAGCAGAAAAGACTGGGATGGTGTGTAAGCCCTGCTCAGCAGTAACTAACACATCCCTGTGTTATCAGCACTGTTTCCAGCACAAATCCAAAGCGTAGCCCCATAATTCACTCTTCTCCCAGACGAAACCAGCACAGATGGTTTAGCAGCCTCCAGTTCTGTGAAAAGACACTGCCATTCATGGGGCCTTTTCAGCCCGTTTCTCATGCATTATCCTTAGAGCTCAGGTCTTTGTTCAGAGTCTCCTCATATGAACATACAGCACCCTGAATAATTAGGCTTTGAGTTAGGCCTGTTACCATTACACAGTTAAGATCAATTAGTACCTAGAGCACTAAGTACCCAGCTGGATCTGCATCTGTTGTTTTCCTTTTTTATTTTTCAGTGTCATTTTCTGTGGCTTTATAGTTACCGAAGGTGGATTGAACAGTAGGTTTCATAAATTTTGGAGGAGTTGTTGAAAGCTCAGTGAGCGTTAATCAGTATCAGAATGGTGGATGTTAATGCTCTTTGGCATGTGTCCCGTTTTGCAGGGTGAAGATAGGCAAACTATCAGAATTTCTTACCACCTCTTTTCATACATATCTGAGCTTCCTGGATCCAGACTGTGACCTAAAACTGTTTCATGGCCATAATGAAGACTGTAATAGTCCTGACAGTGAATATGGAGACTACCCAGCAGATTTCTGTGAAAAAGGTAGTAGTGTTTTTTCACTTGGTATTTTTTCTCTGTCAGGTTCTAGCAGCAGAGCCTGGCTTTGCCTACAGTGCAGAGTCTGTTCTGTGCACAGCTGATGGTCGTTTGGGTTTCTCGTGCTTCCACCTGAGGACAGGACATGCATGACTCTGTTTGGAGAATGAATTCGTGTGTGTTCTTCCTGCATTTGTAGTATAGCATTGACTGGTAACTGCTGCAGTAAAGCTGAGTCTGGAGAGTCAGCAGCTGGGGAGGTATGGAAGGGGTTGAGGGAGGGAGACTGTGAGGAGTCATGGACAAGAGCTTGTGTGGAAGAGATGATAGATTCTTAGAATCATACAGGTTGGAAGAGACTTTTACAATCATCAAGTCCAGCTGTGATCTACCAGCAAGATAAAACCCCTTTTGATTCCCTTCAAAGGCAAAGCTAGCCTCTTAATCTGTTTTCACTGTCAAAAAATTATTTTTTTCTTTTGTTTCCAATTTGTGTGGCTTAAAAATCTCTTCCTTACGCTGTTCTTGCATATTTGAGTGCCTTTCTAAATAAGTAAGAATAGAGTGTTGTGTTCGAATAAGAAAGTGATGATGATAAATAGTGATTTTTACCTTTAAGAAACTTTTTTTTAATGTATGTTACACTAGATAGCCAGGATGAGCTGGATCAGTATATAAATGATGTCCTGCAGAGCACAGCACTGAACACATACCTGCCTCCAACTTCAAAGACAACGAGTCAACCACCTGTGTTCAGTGCAAACCATTCCACAGAAGAGATACTGTCAATAATGGCCAAGACAAAGGGCTTGGAAGTTCCAGGTATTTCTCCCCATTATTTATTTAGTGATAATAGTAGAAAAACTGGTTTGGATGTTACAAGGGGTAAGTTAAGTATTTAAAGTATTTAAAAATTATGCCTTTTATCATATTTGTGCCACTAGTTCTTACTGAATAGAGAAATAATAAGAAATGCCTTAAGAAGTAAGAATGACTCTGAAGCTGTTGCTGCCATGTTCCCACAGTATCCCCTGTCATGGTGAATACATAGAAAACCTGCAACGAAATGCAACATTTAGTCAAAGTTAATGTTGTGGAAGCTGCTACAGCTTCTTAGTTGGATAGAATTTTAGAACCCAAGTCTGTTAATTAATTGTTTTGTCTTTGCTTATATAAAGGCAGACAAACTGTACTTTTTTATTTTAATAAAGTTGCTGTGAAATGAAATGTTTCAATACAAGAAAAACATAAATATTCATATGTGCTTTCTAAATTTGTGAGAAGAAATGGAGTAGAGAGGGAGCACAGTATTTCTAATTATGCTACATTTCTAATAGCCTGATTGGAGGATATACATCAAAATAACACTTCGGCTGAATTTGTAAATAGATTCCAACGTATGCTTTTTTTATATGTTGATATGTAGTATTCAATGCCCTGGTCAATGGAAGGCTTCCTTTAACTACAGTGTAAATTAATAACTTCCAAGCTTTTCTGTTAGTCTTTTCTTCCATCTTTCATGTGCAGCATAATCTGATCCTCCATTGAATTCAGCATATGAAGTTAACAGAGCATTAACCTGCATTTAGTGCTACAATTTTAATTATGAAATCTTACCAGTTAGGCCATTTTCTCTGCTTATTTCCTGTTGAAATGTTTAAAACACTTGGCAGGGTCAGGTCATTGGGCTGCAGGATTTCTGAGGCATGGGCCAAATCAGAGGTATCAGTTGAGCATGTTAGTCCCTGAGCCTTTGACATGCTGATCTCAGAAGCTCTCAGAGCAATCCTGCAAGGAGATAAGGTTCAGAACATGAGCTTGTCTCAGAGTTCCGTGCACATCTCAGAAGCAGTGCCTCTATGTTTTGACTCTTGGAGGTATTTCTGTTGTTTTTACTTAGTCAAGCTGCTTCATGTAAGTGGTTTTGATTTTCATGTTACTGAAACGGACTTCTTTTTCTTTCTGTTCTGATGACTTTGCTTTCCAGCCGTGTCCATGTCTCTTCCCACTAAAGTTCTGAACACACACCGAAAGTCTCTGAATCTTGTTGATAATCCTCGTTTCTTTGAGACAAAGGTAAGGTGCGGGAATTTTTATGCTGTTTGTGGTTTTAGGATGCACTGCTGTAGCCTTTCCTCATGTTTTCCTTCCAAACCCTACGCCAGGTCTCATTTTTCTTCCCAGAGAAGCCATTCTGTCCAAGGCACTCCCTTGTTTTGGAAATTATTTTTTTGGCTGGATGAAGTTTTTTTTAGTCAAATAGACCCTATCAAGTGGAAAGTTTTTAATTGCATGTGCAAAACAGAAAAGAACATAATAATTGCTTTATTTTTAAAAGCCAAAAGTTAAGTCATCATCTTTAGTTCTAGCTGAACAGAAGGAGAAGGACGGGATGTTCACAGCCTTTAGAGATGTTTTCCAGGAAATGCTACTTATCGTAACATCTGGGCAAGAGGGAATGTGTGAATGTCCTTAAGGCACCAGCCAAATCCCACCTCAAGGCATGAAGATGGGGTTGTGCTGGGCACTTGTTTTGTCTTGGTGTATGTGGCCAGCTGCTGAGAATGGCTAAAAGAGGTTGTATCCAGCCTCCTGAAGGATTCTGCTCTGCACAAGGCTCTGTTTGTGGAAATGGTATTTTAGGATTATATAAATTGCTGAACAGCTTGTTAAACAAAACTTTTCATCCAAGAACTCACCATAGGATTGCATCATCTGATTATAAACATTTTATTTTCATAAGCTTGGAAAATTTGTAATGGCAATATTTGCATTCATAAGCACCACTTTTATACAGGTTAGAGATGGAACTCAAAAAGCTCTAAATTATTTCAACTGAAAAACAAAGGATAGTATCTCTCTGCTTTTCTCTTTACAGGTAACATAAGATGACAGGAAAAGCATGAAGATAATTCACTTTCTTTGTTTTGTCAAAAAAAAAAAATAGATACAAGGTTCCGTTCTGGGGGTTGCATTTCTTGGTATTAGTCTCCTTTCTGTGCCTGCAGTACATGGCAAGAACTAAGTGATGTGTCTGTATTTCAAGTGCAGAGCTTTGTTACAAGTCTGTTGTGATTTTTTTCATGGGAAGTTTGAAGTTACAGGAAGTTACAGATCTGCTACCTTTTTCAAGGTCATGTCTTTTGATTTTTCGTCTGTCTTTGTTATCAGGAACGTGAAAATGTTTTGCACTTACCTAAAGATGCTCATGGTGATTTGGATTGCAGGAAGCTTGTTGATCAGCTGAAGGAATGTCCAACACTCCACGATCAAGCAGATATCTTGTATATCTTGCATATACTCAAGTAAGTTGCCTGAGTATGAACTTCAGCATCTTTAAGTTTGGTCACAGCTATCTGATTATTCTTGTGCAAAAGGTTTCCACTGTTCAGATTGTGTTTTCAGGGGAGAATGGAAATATTTTGTGCTTTAACAAGCATGTTTCCAGTTAGTTTGAGTACAGAAATTGTTTGGATACAAAAGAAGACCTGTGCGAATTTTAGAGTTAATTGGCACAAAGTTGCAAATACATGATGTTTCCAGGGCTCACAAACTAGATGCACAAATCCTTTCCATGAATGAGAACACACCCTGCTATAATTGTGGCACTCCATTTAAAGTTCACAAAGATTTGGTGTGATTTTTTTATGTACAAGAATGAAAGTGGAGGGAAAATTCATCTTGTCATTTTCTAACTAAAAGCAAAATGCAATTTTAATGAATGTTCACTACTTTTCCTCTAATCTCTCTGCATATTTAAGTACACAACTGGCTAAAATTTGGTACTTTTTAAAACATTTCTTGGAAGCAGTCTAGACCCATCTGCTGGGGTTAGTAAACACCTGCTATTTAAATTGGTTTGATGGGAACAAAATGCAAATACAAACAACAGAATCATCTTCTGAAGTGTGTTTATTGAGCTTTTTTTTCCTGTGCAGGAGAATACTGCTGGAACCTGTCAGGCAGTTAGCTTTTGGTGCAAAGACAAGTATGTGTTAATCGCAGATGGTCTTCCCTACTGCTACAAAGATTGCATTTTTGTTTATTTTAGTCTGTCTCCTGTGAGGACCTCTTCTTTGATCTTCTTGATTTCCCAAGCAAAATGTTTAGCATCTTCTCTTAAAGGGTAAAGGAAATCCTATTAAAAATATGTTTTGTTGTTTAACTGCATCTAACACCAGTAATTTCACCGAGGGAGTTTCTCTTGGTTAGGCAGATGGACCTCTGGTGGACTCTGTCAGCAGGAGTTGAAAAGTCATTCTGTGACACTTCAAAACATTACCAAAGAGAAGCCTTGATGCAGTGAATTTCAAAACCAGGAGAGGAACAAATCTCCTTTGTTTTTTCAGTAATAAGCAACACAGAAGTTTAGTTAATAGCTAAGAAAGAGACAAGGCTAAAAAATTCCCTTGAAGCATCTGAAAAAGTGGGTGTAGTCTTCAGCAGTACTGAAGATGTTATTGCATTCTGCTCTGAAAAAGCACTGCATGGAGTGTTCCTCCAGCAAACTGTGCATGTGAATGCTCAATTTGCAGTATAGTAGGAAATCCTTCAGGTGGTTTCTTTTCAAGTCACTGGCTCACAGCTGAGTGAGTGCTCAAATTAGTGGGAATGTTCCTGGTATCAAGAGGATTTTGTCCACATATAATCAATCTGTGGTGAAGGCACAGGTGTCCCATTTGGTATTTAATTCTGCCACCAACGTGAGCAAGGCAGTCAAAATCCAGCTGTGTAGTAAAGTTTAGAATCTTGCCTGATGACAATTACCTCTTGTTTCTTTTGTGGCAGAGGTGCTGACTGGGACACAGAGCTGGATGGACAGTATGGTGTAACTGTTCACTGCCTCCTGAACGAGCTCTACAGAAAGGCAGGCCTCAATCAAGAATGGGGCTTAATCCGCTACATTTCTGGCATACTCAAAAAGAGAGTTGAAGTCCTGGCTGAGGTATGAAATACAACTAATCCTGGTTCAGCTTCCTGCCTGGGAACAGAGAGAAAACTACCAGTTTGGTGTTGGAGTTTGTGCTTGCTCTTCTAGCTTTACTTTACAATATACATAGTGCAGCATTTTTAATTAAATATTGGTTGCTTTTCTGATCTAGAGTCTTACTGCATCTTTATCTTTCGTCTGTACAGCCAACTGTGCTAAAGTGAGAATGCCACACTGTAAATAGTTGTGAAGGCTTCATTTCATCTCTTTTAGTTTCAGATGTTTAATTGTGTGCTTTGAAAGCTGCAGTTGTCACTGGTAATTGTCTGTTGCTGTTGTGATGGTATGAATACTTTTGGAGCACTGCTGTGTCAAGGTGCTAGTGGTGACACAAAAACATGTTCTGCCCATTTCCATCCCCTTGGGTGGACACTCTGCCATGTGAACGGATGTTTAATAATATCCATGACTATTAAGTGGTAATGAGCAAAAATCCACTGTAAGAGTACAGATATGATTTGGAACATTACAAAAAGGTTTCCTTTCAAGTACTCTAAAAGTTTTTGTTTAATTTTCTAGTAATCCCCTGCATATTTCTGAGGAGCTCTTTCTGTAATTACTGGCCATTTTCAAGGCTCTGACTGTCACATCTAGGATGCCCTATTTTAGTGACAGTCCTGTCTCTAGGGAGCAGTTTGTGATAATCACTGTGCTTGGTTCTTCCATTAAGCACAGAACTTTTTCCCTTCTCAAGACACAGTAGATGAGCGGTACAGACATACTCACAAAAAGCCACGTATGTTAACTTGAGAAGGTATTGACTGAGAACTCGGGAGGGGGAGAATAGAGATGATCTGTTTTCTTCCATGTTAAGGGAGTGAAAATAAACTTTTGAAAATCAGAGGAATACTGCTCTGTGATGTTTTTTGATTTAGGATACTAAAGGAGGTAAACTGAACACCCACTTTTAAAAGAGGTCGATATAAAAGAGTAAACACTATGGTACTGGGGAGAGTACCTATTTCAGAATGTATCAGGAATGTGATGCAGTATGCTGGGTATTTGTTTTAGGAGATATATTAGTACACAGGAATTTTTTTTAGTTAAGGCTGCCAGACTTTTAATTGATTAAAAATATTTTTGTCTTAAATAAAGAACAAAAGTTTATCATATGATAAAGAATGAAAGCCTTTATTGATCTGCCAGCCCCACTGGAGTTCCTACTCCAATCATTATGCTGCTAATTTCACTGAGCAGGGAAACAGGCCACTTTCAGCCTGAGCAGACTCTCATAACCCTGTTGACCTCAGGAGATCTTTGGAAACTAGCAGCATTCTGCTGAATCTGCATGTCTGGTAATTAATAGAAATTCATTTAAAATTGCTAAAGAAATGGAATTAATTTAATTTTGGGAATTAAAAGCCATATCACTTCCATATGACTCAGAGAAAGGTCTCTTGCTTTTTGTCCCCTTATGATAGGCATGCACAGACCTTCTGTCACACCACAAGCAACTTACAGTGGGCCTGCCACCAGAACCCCGAGAGAAAATCATTACCACGTAAGTTGGAGCTCTGCCTCAGGTACAGACTGCCCTTCCTCTTCCTGGTGGTACCATTCTGCTGCTATTATCTTCTTTTAAGCCTTACTTCTTGCCTTCAAAAGGATTTGCAGCTACCCAGGTAGAATTGTAGGCACCTTTGTTCTGGGTGACTTCTTCCCAGTGCTCGTTCAAGAATTTAATAGCTGGTTGTGCTGAGTCACTGCTGCCTGTGGTTTGTCTTCTTGCAGCCCGCTGCCACCTGAGGAGCTCACAGATCTCATTTATGAAGCCAGTGGCCAAGACATCAGTATTGCAGTCCTGACTCAGGTATGCAGCCTGTGCGAAAAGGCTTCTTTGGCTGTGCCCAGTGCTGTGCCAGTGTTTGCTCTGAGACTGGGAAAGTCATGAAGACCCACTCTGATGGGTGCCTTTATGGATTTGTCCTTACAGGAAATAATTATGTACTTGGCGATGTACGTCCGGTCTCAGCCCAGTCTTTTTGTGGAGATGCTCAGGCTCCGCATTGGTCTGATAATCCAGGTGATGGCCACTGAGCTGGCACGAAGTCTGAAATGCTCAGGTAAGAGGCAGTTTTATCAAAAGGGTACTTATGGTGTGATTTTTGCTTCACCCTTCGTGGCTGATCTTTTCATTTATATGTGTTAAATCCTTTTATTAACCTCTTGGTTCATATGTGCAGTTACAAACTCTAAAAATTTTTTTTTTTTTTACTTAATGGAAGATTTCTCTCCCCCCAGCACCCAGTTATTCAAAGAATATCAAAAGATATTCTTTATGGAATAACTCTGGCTCTGTAATTTAGATTCACATCATCTGCTGTTGGGAGATGGTTGTAATGTCTTTCCAAGTGATGCTCTACAAGGGAGCAACCACTTTTTCATCATGAGCTTCAGTGAAATTCTGCACAAGCTATGGCAATATTCGTAAATGCAAGTAGTATTATTTCCATTCAGTGTTTGTTGTTTAGTCCTGAAATGCATTTTCTTTGAAATGTAATGACATACTTACTTTTTTCGTGTGTAGTAAAGGAACAGCTAGCCAAAAAGTTACATGTGATTGGACTTCATTCAGAGTTTCCTTAGCTGGCTTTAAAGCTTGTTGTCTTCCCAGTGACATTTGTCATTTTGTTTTGTTTTATTTTGTTTAACTAGGTGAAGAAGCTTCAGAGAGCTTGATGAATCTAAGCCCCTTTGATATGAAAAGTCTCCTACATCATATTCTCAGTGGGAAAGAGTTTGGCGTGGAAAGAAGCTGTAAGTTTTTCACTTTATATGTTGTTAGATTGTCTTACAAGTATGGATCTATTCTTTCTGCACGTAAAATAAAGGTATAGGTAATGTATTAATCATGGGTGACCAGTACATGTGTATGTCTGCTGTAGAATAAACAAAACACATATGACGGAAGCTATCCTGCACTGAAATAAGATTGTGTCGTTTCAGCAATATGAAGGCAAACTTTTAAAATGAAATTTTATGGAACCAGAACAAAAGCCATTAAAAGGTCATATCTAACCTGCCTTCAAGAAGCATGTCTTTGCTGCCCACCTATTCCTGAATGGCACATCAGCTGTCTCTTGGGCTCCTCTGTAGGCCCTCAGAGTCTTGTGGCAATTCTGACTAAAGTTATAATTGCTCACTGTGTTGGAAAATCAGTTTCTGATATCCAGCTATGGATTTAGGCCCCTTACTTGATACAATCACATTTGAACTCTTGATGTGATTTGAAAGGATGCTGTCACCAAGAGCATTGCACATTTCTGAAACTATTTGTGTTTCACTTCTTAGATACAATTTCATCTATTTTTCTACCCCTAGAATGTTAAAAATGTCCATTTGCTTCTTTAGTGCGACCTGTACATTCTTCTTCATCCAGCCCTGCAATTTCTATTCATGAGATGGGGCATTCTGGAGCAACCAAAACAGAAAGAAGTGGTATTACTAGATTGAAGAGTGAGATGAAGCAGGTGAGGGTTTTCTGTCTGCTCATCAGAAAGTACAGCTGTTCTGGAACTGTGTTATGTTAGGTTTTGTTCTTGCTAAATTACAGAAATTTTCAAAGTTGCTTTGATTTTAAAACTGATCACTAAATTGAAGGCAGTTTAAGAGATGTTTCCTCCAAAAATGTGCATCGTCTTCTGTTTTTGTTTCATGTGCTGAATGTAGAAGAACTTGAACAAACTCTAATTCATTCATGGCTTCCACTAAAAAACAGCTCTTTTATCATGTTTAGCTAAGAAAAAGTCAGATGTACAAAGAGAAGCTTTTATGCAGTGTTCGTTTTTGTACTTGGCCCAAGTTGTAAAAGTGGACCACATGCCTTTTGGAAAAGATATATGTGCAAATATGTGTATATATGTTGGTTTGTTTTCTTCCAATTCTGTTTCCTCAGGAATGATGATTAGTGCTAGAATTTATACATATATTTTCAACTTCAATACTTTAAATTACACTCCAACTGACTATATGGAGAGATCACAGAAAACAAAACCAAAATACTCTGAATGAATGTGACTGATGGTTTTGTTATGAGTGGTTTGGTTTCTCTATTTTGTGTCTCTATTAGTAATTTTCTTTTGCTTTAAATAAAAAGGAAGGCAGTGGTCAAATAAAATACATTTGTAAGAATGGTTCTATTTTTCCTCATGGGTTATTCAAACTAGAGAAGAGGAGGCTTCAAGAGACCTTATTGCAGCCTTGCAATATATAAAGGAGGCTTACAAGAAAGATGAAGAGATGCTTTTTGCCAAGGCCTGTAGTGACGGGATAAGGGACAACAGTTTTAAACTGAAAGGGTAGGTTTAGATTACATACAAGGACTACTTTTTACAATGAAGGAGGAGAGGCAGTGAAACAGGTTGCCCAATGAAGTTGTGCATGCCCTGCCCCTGGAAATGTGTAAAGTCAGACTGGATGGGGCTTTGAGCAGCCTCATCTAAGGAAGTATTTGATATTGTCCTTTGATTGTGTGAAACAGATTGAATAAGCCTTCAGGAAGGAGTGGCATTTTTACATGAAGCATTTGCTGGTGGCAGTAAAGATCAGTTACTTTGATTCTTCATGGGACATGGTCAGGCAGGGAAGCAGAGACTCCTGAGGAGCACATGGTGTCTGTCTCGTGAGGCCTGGTTGCTGTGTTTGAGGTGTGCCACTGCCAGAGCGTCATCGTGGACGAGGCTCGGGGGTGGCTGTGAAGGTGCCGCCGACTGTGCTGCACCGGCCCCGAGGTGGCCTTGGAGGTCGGTCTGAGGCTCCCAGTCCCAGGGGGGTGTCTGCATTCAGGGCCTTTCCAGGAAGGAGGAGGGACAAGGCACTAGATGGCAGCATTATTTTGTTTGAAATACAGAGGTGGGCCTGAGCTGGAATACTTGGACCTCTGTTGACGTTAGAAACACAGTTCCTTTGTTGCTTTCGCATGCCATGGAAACTTGGTATTTTGCACAGAGGAGGAGTTGGCTGGGTTTATTTTTGTAACCCCCCACTTTGCCTTTCCTGCTGCTTCCTGCCACATCCAGCTGCATTCTCTGAACGATTGACCAGAAGCTAATGTAATGGCATTTTGGCAGGGGGTTGGGTGGGGTGGTGCAGGATACACTTTGTTGTCACAAGGAATATTTCAAGGACTTGTACTAACATCTCTGGATGTGTTGAGCAACTGCAGCTCCCTCTTTTGTGGCTGTTCTTTCTTGAGTCTGAACATCAAACCTTTGCTTGAGCCATTAACACTGAATGTGGAGGCATGGCTTGGGGTAGGTAGTTAGAGAAAAGTGCTTGAATACTGCATCCACGTTTCAGAAAAAATTTGGCCTTGCAGCTGTTTGTTTAGTGCTGCCCATTCAGTTGCAGCCTGCTGTCTCTCCAGCAAGATGACCTTCTTGTGTAAAGAGAAGCTGGTGGCATTGCAACAAATGGGGAATGGAAGTGGGGAACTTGGTTTTTACCCCAGCCCCGAGTCACAGGGAAGCTTTTGCTGTCACCTTAAACTGGTGGTTTGTGCTGGCCATGCTGGGAGCACCGTGGATGGCACGGGCAGCTTGTGGCTGCCCAATAGGCTCCTGGCATGGCAGGCTCTGCCTCATGGTGACCCTGGGAATCAGCAGCAGCTGCCCTGGTATCAGCTGAAGTGCAACAATTCAAGAGGCCAGGGGTTGCTGCAGTTTTTCCCTGAGTACCTGAGCTTACTCTGTATTTCTTGTCTTTGCACAGATGGGTTACCTAACCTTGTTCTGTTCTCGTGGCTGTCTGTCTGACGTGTTGTGTCTGGTTTTGTTTTGTAGTTCTTTCATGAGGGGCACTGCATGTCCAGCAGCATGTTTGCTTCTACGGTAAAACACTCTCTGTAGCTCTGTATCTGCTCTTCACCCTGTGTGTGTTTGTGTGCAAGGGTCTTGGCTCTAGGCACCTCCTCTGTCCTCTTCTGCCTCAAACCTTGTTTTCAAACCCCACCTCTTTGTCTTGTTTGTCTCCATTGGGAACCAATTCTCATTAGTAATCTTTTAAAAGAAGTTGAGTCTCTCATTTAGATCCACTTAGTTCTTCTGAAGCTTAAGCAGTTGTAGCAGGTAAAGTACTATAGCAGATTTAGCTGCTTGATAGTGGATTATGTTACAGGTGTCTTCAGTATGTAAAAGTAATGTAGTGTTGATAAATGCTGGCAGCCTCTGGACAGCGAGGAACTCAGAATAGCTTTGCTTTGCTGAGACAGGGGTTGCATGGGTATCTCTTCAAGAAGTCATCTTCTTTCAAGACAGAAAACTGTGGCTCTTCTTAAGCTGTCCCTGTTAAGGAGGAATATAATTGCTTAAATATTTTACCAACAGAGACTTCAACAATTCAAAATAAGTCTGAAGCTCCAAATGTGTCATGGAGAGCCAGGAAGTTTCCAGCTACACATGCCCTTTGAACTGGTGGTTCGTGGTTCTCTGCATCTTCAGACTTATTGTCAATGCCACACCTTCCAAATGCTCTAAAAACACAGCTACAGAGCAGGAAGTTCTGTCTGTCATAGTCAGTGAGCAGTAGAAAGGAACAGCAAGCATTGGAACATCAAAGGAACACCACCTGTGCCTCATGGACACCAGCAGCAGTGGAAATGGACTGTTTGCTGGGGATTTTTTTGCAGAGCTATGTAGAGTCTATGAACCTGTGCTTCCCAAACATGCAGTTTTCAGTCATTTTCCTCCTTCTCCATTATACTGCTCAGGTGGCTTCTTACTTGGAGATGAGAGGATTTAAGATGGCACTTTCAGTGAAGTCCTTTCTGGGCTGAAAGTAACAGGTATCAAAAAGGAAGTAGAAAACAGAAGAGCACAGTCTCTGGGAGTGCAAGGAATGGGCAGACTGTGTGTGTGTAAATCACAACAGCAATTGGTGGTATTGCCACAACTTAGAAGATGATTTCCTGCCTAATTTAGTCTCCAGGCCTGGTAGGGTAAAATAATAGTGCAACAAGGCTAATAAAGGAAACAAGACTAATACTTAGCAGAGAGGCAGGCATGATGATTTCATGCTTCATTAAGTCAATTTTTAATCTGCTTACTTTAATGGAGCTTTTGCATGAGGGCCTCTCTTGCTGGGCTATGAACCCTTTTATACGTTTACCACACCGAGCGCAATGTCCAAGTGAATCGGACCTACCTGCAGATTCCCCCCACCTTGCACATCAGTGACACTGCCCTGGAAGCAGCTTGTGCTTGTTAAAATAGTCAGATGTTGCATTAAACCAAGCAGTGGAGTTCACTGGGTTATGGCATGTTGAAGTGCTTGCCTGTTTTGTTGAGAAACAATGGAAGTACTTGAGCAATGAAGCTCATTGCAAAGGGGAGAAATGGGGATGAAGGATTAATCCCACCCCCTCACCCTGTATGATACCAAGGCCTGTATTTTTTCCCTGGTTCTGAGGTAGCATTATAACAGAAATGTATTGACCAGGAGTGGCATTTGGGTGGGCACTAACCAAGACTTTAATGTCCTTACAGAGGGGCAGTACTCCATCATCTCCCATCGATACTTCTCCGACTGACTCCAGTGGAGACATGAGCTGGGGTGACAGAAAAGGGCAGTGGCTGCGCAGGAGGAGGCTTGATGGTGCTATTAACAGAGTTCCTGTTGGCTTTTATGAGAAAGTGTGGAAAATCCTTCAGAAGGTAAGCTGACCACTGTGGAGGAAGCAAGCAAGCTGTGCAGGAGCTCGGGAAGGTGGTGATCCAGAGGTGGCATCTTGCCAGGAGTGGAAGTTGGTTGACAGGTGGAAACCAGAGTCACTGGTAGAAGTGTGCCTCTTGAACATGAAAGGTCTTCATTAACACAAGTTCATGTGTTTCTTTGAAAGTGTTTTGCTCTCAAACCATCAATGCTGAATTTTGGCTGAATGATTCTGTTCCACCACTGCCTGTTGCGCATCCCCTGGCCTAATGCACGTTGTCAGTGCAGCTAAAGGGCACTGCAATGCAATGCAGCTCTGTGCTCCAGGTCAGAAAGGCTGTGAGGAATGAAGTAGGAAACTGCTCTAACTCTTCCAGAATGTGTTGAGATCTCTTGCTGGCTCTTCTGAGCTGTATGTCATTCTTAACCTTTTTTGTTTTAGTTAGTTTGTTTTTAAGTGGAAAGTAAGTTCTTGTCAGCACCTTGGATATCAGGGGTATAGAAATGTGTTGAAGCAACACTCCAGGAAGAAGGAGAGAGGAATTACAAATTTTAACTTATTTCAAAGTGATTATGCACCTGTTTTTCTGCTTTGCTGGATACAGGCCAGCATTTGGCACCTTGCAGCACTGAGCTGTTCATGCTTGCTTAGTTGGAAAAAGAGTGCATCACCAATTTAGGCTGGTTTGTCCTTCTAAAATCACTTACTCTGAAGCTGTTAGTGTTGATGTCAGCCAAGACAAATCATACATGACCTCTTGGCTGTTTACTAATAGGGTCTTTCAGTAGAGTGAGCATCACTTCTGACCTAATGTAATAGCTGGGAGTTATTGTATGTTTTTTCTGGCAGGTAAAATGAATTGTGCTTGTCTTCAACATTTCATTCTTGAAATATCTTTGGACTATTCATAAAATGTGTCTCCTCTTCTTGGTGTGTTTCTATTCTATACCTCAGGTACGCAGACGTGTCCATCCTCAACCTGCCTTTTCACCATTTAGGTTTTGTTACTGTTTTCTTTATACCACTTGGTATTTCTCTCCCCCAGTGGTTGACATCCTGAGGTGTGGTGTCCTGGATCTGAAATACATAACTAAATGTTGTTCTAGCAAAAATGTAAAAAGATTCTTGCTTTTGTGGTCTGTTGTCTTGCTTTTGTGTTATTTTTTATTTCCAAATCCTTTCCAGCAGAATGATCTCATCGATCTGTTTTCCTCCTTTGTGTGCCTTTGCTGTAGTGGCTCTCAGAGTGCTTTGCTTCGTTAGCTGGGCTGGAGCACAGCATGTTCTGGTGTGTCATGTCAGGCTATTTCTAATCTTTGCCTGTTACATAATAACTTTTTCAGGAAGGGTGAAATAATATTTTTGAACAGGATTTTTTTGTGTCATTTGGGGGTTTTTGCTTTGCTTTTTTTTTTCCTAACTGAAAGTTGTTACATACTGGCTTAGAACAGAGAACCCTCAGATTGACTTGCAAGAACTGTAATTTCTGTTCACTCTTGAAATGTTTCAGTGCCATGGTCTGTCCATTGATGGGTATGTCCTTCCTTCATCAACCACCAGAGAGGTACAGTAAAATGCCAATGATTTTCTAGCCACATGTCTGAATGTTTGGTTTGACAGTGTAAGAGGCAGCAGGGCTGTGGTTACAGATCCTTGGTTTTATGTTTAGAACACCTGGACCTTCCCCCAGCACCTCTGCCAGTTTCCCTGGGTCTTTGCAGGTGAGTTCCTGCCAGGCAGGCCTGGGAGGAGGCTTGTGACAGGTTTTCCTTTTGCTGAGCCTGCCTTCTGCACGCCTCCACTGTCCCCCTGTGCCCACTGGGAGGCTCCAGAGAGGGTGGAAGGTGAGGCAGCACAGACTGGTTGGAATAAAGCAGACATGTTGCTTGCCGCTTATTTTTTTTAATATGCTGCAACAGCAGGCAGTGTATTTTGGCTTCACAGTCTCAAAAGTAAATACCAGTTAAGGATGATTGTTTCTGACCAAAGATTTGGCTCTTTAAATCTGTGACATCTTCTTGCATTTTTTTCTTAGCTGGCTTCTGTCTTTAGGTGCTCTGGCAAATTTTGAATTCATATCTATAAAACAAACTCTTGTGAATAGTAATCCATCAGTGCAAGAGCAGTGCTTGTGTGCCCAAGACTGTTTTCCTGACTGTTTCCCTCAGACTTGTCTCTGCCTTCCTTCTTTTCTGAGGGACTGTGGTAACAGCTGAAGAGAGGAGTTGGAATTTTCTGCCAAATTTAAATGTTGGGGTTTGTGGGGTTTTTTTAGAAAGGAGAGCTTTATTTATCCCTATTGTGTCGATAAAGAGACTTCTATTTTTAGCTTGTCAGACCTGGGCAGTATCTAATTTTGCTGTTAAAAGCAATCAAATGAAATAAATACAAACCTCCTAAGGCAGAATAACATCCACAGAGCTAGGCCAGTGCAAATTAAGCTCCTCTACAAACAGAATAATGATACTCCTGCATGGCAAAGCTCAGGGGTTATTTAAAAATCACCCCTCTAAGCAGGTGGTTTTTTTTAAAACTCAGCAGTAAGTTTGGCTTTGCAACTAACCTGCAATGCCAGAAAGATGTGTACAAGACAGAGTGTGCGAGACCACAGCCTGAGGAGCAGAGAGTTAATGTGCCAGCTAAGCATCAGCAGCCCTGTATGTAAGTGAGATGTGTGTGTGATGGGTTGCAGGGCTAGAGCAGGCTTCTGGAAGTTGTGTAACTGTTTGCAGAATCAGGGTCTAGCAACACAAAAACTTTCTGTAAGTGCTAAAGCTGCACAAACGTTTTGTTTGCTTCAGTCAGTCTGCCCCCGTGTGCGGAGAGGAGCATATGTCTCAGTGCTTGCAGGATGTGAGGAGCTAGTCTTTTGGATTTGTCAGTTTGTCTTTCCATTTCCCCTCAAACTTGCCAGATGACCCCATGCGAAATCAAGTTTGCAGTGCACGTGGAGTCAGTGCTGAACCACGTCCCCCAGCCTGAATACAGGCAGCTCCTGGTGGAAGCTATTCTGGTCCTCACGTTCCTCTCTGACATCGAGGTGAACAGCATCGGGGGCATCATCCACGTGGACAGAATCGTGCACATGGCCAATGACCTGTTTCTGCAGGAGCTGGTGAGCTCAAAGGGCAGTGGGGGGAAGCCTCCTCCTTTCAAAATTATCCCCATGATTTTATTTTAATGTGTGTGATGAACTCGATTTTGTCCTGGCTCTTTCTCCTACAAAGACTGACCAAATCACTTAAGTATCTTCTGGAAATATATTTGGGAGAACTAATGTAGGAATTGTGGGAGATTAAAAGGGAATAAAATTGTAGTGGCTAACCAGCTCTGAAGTACAAGGGTAGATTGAAGTGAAGTTCTGCTTTATCAAGGCATTAGTATTACCAATATTTGAGTAATCCCACCCATTCCCCCCAAAGGACAAAAATCCGTGAAGTTATATGTTCTTCATTTATGTGCACTGATCCAACTAAGTCATGTGGGCCCTATAGTAATCCTGATTACGGTTTTCATGAGGGGAAAGAGAATTGCTTTCAGAATTCAGCACAAATAGAAAATCATAATGTGGTGGGTTTTTTCCAATAAATAAGCATGCACGCCTAACTTGCCCTACTTCTTTGTTTGTGTCTTTACAGAAATCATTTGGAGCTACTGGTAGTATCTTGGAGAAAGATGTAGCCACAGGAATTTGCCACTTTTTTTATGACAGTGCTCCCAGCGGGGCCTATGGCACCATGACTTACCTAACAAAAGCCATAATTATTTATTTACACGATTTCCTGCCCAGCACAGGCTGTGCGATGCAGTGAGTGACGCCTCACGTGGGAGGCGAGGCTCAGAGGCTCTTCCTCCCCAGTTCCCTGTCACAAAACCCTTGGTTGGTTGCTGCCTCGGTGTCCCATGCACTCCCTCAGCATTTGGCACTGCTGGGGATGCTCTGTGCACACTGACCTCCTGGGGACAGAGAGCTGGAATTTGGCCTGGTTTTAGGAGAGTGTGTGAGAAATAACGAATAATGAGGCTTATTCTGCCCAAAGTGCATAAATGTAATTCGTATTAAATTAGCAAGAATTATACAGTTCTGCCAAGGGGAAAACAGATTACTCTGTGGAGATCAAAAGGCATAATAAAACGAGGGAGCTGCATCTCAGTCACAGAGTCTCACAAATAAGGGAAGTGATGGAATTCATTAATTTTTCTCCTGCTGTGTGTAAATGTACATCATTGTGAATCACTAATGCACAGTGTGAAACATCCAGGGAAATGTAAATTAGAGGAGTAAGAATAACTTGAAATAATGTGGTGATATTTCTAATACACTTTTATCCTGACTCTCTTCTCATTTGCACCTAGTCAGTTCAGGGCTAATGCCAGTAGGGACAAACATCCTACAATATCCACTAATTTGAGAGGATAGCCTCTGTCAGGAAGCTGCATCTGTCTCTAATCTGAACAAAATAGCTTCCTTCCCTGCATCCCGAAGACTTTGGAGGCAAAATCTCGAGACGCCAGCTTCTCCAATGTGACAGACAGTTTTATGCCTGTAATCCTTTCCTCTGAATGGAGCAAGATAAACCTCTTCCACATGAGCACCCTTTCCAAGTCTCCTGATCATTTCCCTTGCAAACAGCCTCAGAGTTAAGAACAGCATAATTGTGGCACTTCCAGTGTAGCGTGAGTTTATGGAAGGCTTTGATGTTTCTCTCTTTTTTTTTTTTTTTTTTTTTTCCAATTTGAAGTCACACTGGTCTCATGTAGTTAGGGCTTGGGCTGCCTAGAAGTCTCCCCGCAGACAGTTCCCAGGTAAATGCTGTCCACTGGAAGCTCTTAGATGGTGCAGGGAGGATAGGTGTGTCCTGTAGGGAAATGACTCCATGGCCATTTAAACTGAAAAGAGAGGTAGGCAGCCTCTGGAGAGGAAACCCCTGCCTTACCCCAGGCATTGGCAGCGGTTTTCCTTGTGCCTGTGCTGCTGGCTTTTCTAGCAGCCACATGTCAGCATCTGGCTGACAGCTTAGAAAAGTGGCAGTAGCTTCAGCCTCTCCATGCCCACAGAGAGGTTCCTTCAGCAGCACTGCTGCTATGTGAGCAGAAAGATCAGAGCAATTCTGTCTTGCCAGGTAGAGGGGAAAAGAGCAGATAGGCCTGTAAACAGTAAGTACTTTCTGAGCTAAGAAGCCCAATAAGTATATTTCTGTAAGCCTTTCCTCCACTCTTTCAAAACATAACTGTGCCATTTGTATAGGATTTGAATTTTTTTTTTTTCTAACAATAGTGTGTGGTGCTTCTGAGAGTGAGTTTTTTGTTTCCAGTAGAAGTAATGTCCTGTCTCACTTGCCAGTTGCCAGCCCTCATGGTCTCAGCAGCTCTGAGCTCCAGAGGCCGTGGCACCCTGCCTGCTGTCCCTCTACACAGTCACCGCTGCTGTAGCAGTATCTGGGAACTGGCTCAAGAGAGTGAAGGTGTGGGAGGCCTTAGTGTGAGGTGATGTAATGTTTTTTCAGAGACCAGAGGAGTAGTCCAGAGGACCAGGAGCCCTGTGTTAACCACCGTGGGAACCGTGGGCCTGTGCAGGGGCCAGTATAAAGTGACAGTTCGGGTACAATTAGCACTTGGGTGTGGAAATCATTTTATTGGCATGGTGCCTGTTTTGTAAGGGTTTGCCTTTGTTATTGTTTGGTTTGGTTTTTTTAACTCTTCATGTGTATTGTGAGAGCTCACTTGGTTTGTTTCCCAGTAAAAGGAAGTAAAATCCTTTGTCTAGTTTAAGCAGATGTGACAGTGCAGAGCATAAGCACACAACAGCAAGGTGATAGTTTTTTATTTTACCTGGTATCCTACAAAAAGCAGTAGCAGTTATTTTTGCTTTTCTTCTTGAATCCTAGATTGTGAGAGATGCAAGATGACTTTTTGCTCAGACTTCTAATGTTTTTTTTTTTACCTACTGTGTGAACTTGTTTGCAGAAACAAGAAGGCTGATGTTGGTTTTACATGCAGCTGCATTGAAATGAAATGCAATGAAATGTATGGCCTAAAGCAAAGAAGTGTATGGCCTAACATATCTGGACACCCCTTAACACTTCTTTTTTCTAATGGGAGTGTCAGTGGTGTTTTTAATATCAAATTCACAGTATAACCTAGGTTATGGTATATTCATGATGATCATGATGAATTACCACGTGGAATGCAGGCAATTAGGAAATATTTATGTGGTAATTTGAAGAGTTTAGGTAGCTGGTGGTGAAGGGCAGGACTCAAACACAAGGGCAGTGGAAGGCAAACTTAGGTTACTTGCAGGGTGAGGCACAGCTGCACCTTGCTGCTGTGTTGCTGCTCAGAGTGAAGAACCATTGCAACTGGAGAGTTGCCTTGCAGTGCAAACCCCATTCTGCAAATAAGGTTTTACACAGACCCCCTGCTTTCCTGAGGGTCCCCTGTGTGCGTGAGGCTGCTTCAAAGCAGAGCTGGCACTGGCAGTGGCCAGGGTGTGCTCCCAGATAAAATACAGGACGACTTTGCAGTTTGTGCCGGGCTGAGCTAATTGGCAGAGGCTCTCCTTGGCTGTGCAGCCTCCCTGGGGAGCCAGCAGAGGATGACACTGCCAGGTCCCAGTCCCTGAAAGCTCATTTATGGAAAGAAGACAAAGGTGAACAGACACATCCTCTGCCTCAGAAACAAGGGCATTAGTGAATTAAAATAAACTCACTTGAGAGCTGCTCGTGCCAGCCTGATGGGCACTGCTGCCCCAAGCAGTTTGCAGCTGTGGGTTCAGGAGCACCCACGCAGTGCTGGGGGCAGTGGGGTGTACCTGGAGGCAGGCTGGGGGGCTGTGGTGGGGGGGAACTGGCAGAATAAGGATCTATGTCCAGCTCAGAGCTCACACCACATGCTGGCCCCCAACCCTGCTCCCCCAGCCAGTGCCCTCCCTGCTCACAGCTGTACCCTTCTCCCTGCTGCCAACAGGGACACGGGTTTGTCAAACTAGACAGATCAAAAGCACCACTGATCTCCCTCAGCTGCTGGTCCCACAGGTAACTGTGAAAACTGAATGGATGGAGTACAGAGTTTGTCTGGCTTCTCTCCTGCTAACTTTAGTCTCCTTTCTCAGGGAAAGAGTCCTGCTTGTTCCTGGAAGGTGCAGGTGAGCCACACAGTCCTTAGCTGCCCTGCAAAGGGGCAGCCGCTTTCTATGGGGTAGTGAAGCACTTGGGCTGCCCCATGTGGGCATGGGACACTGCAGGAATGTGTCAGCCTTGCCCAGCCTTGGGCACTTTTTGGAGTGGTCTGCAGGTACGAGCAGAGTTGCCCAGAAAGCAGGAGAGAGGTGCCACCACTGGTGCCATCCGTAGCTGTAGGGTGAGAGTTTGGGCACTCATCTACAGGCTGATTCGGGTGCTGCTCAAAGGACCACTCACATCTGGAATATTAAGTAGCTGCTGCATAGAATCATGATGGAAAAAAGGGATTGAGGATGGGGGTTATAGAAGAAGAGCTTCAGCTCAAACAGTTTGGATTTAAGTACAAGCAGCAGGGCTTTTTCCCACTCCCAGTTCCAGTCTCAAGTGGCATTTATTCCCAGCATTAGATGTTTCAGTTACTCCCCCTGCCATCCTCCTTCTGTCAGGGGTAAGGGGGCTTTTTGTGCCACCAGCAGCTGACAGGACAACACTTTCTTTTTGGCTCAATGATTCAGCTCCTCTCATACCTCAGTCTTTCATCTGCAAAAGCCTCTCACTGCCTGCCGAGTGAAGCTGTGCTGCAACTGTACCTTGGCATCCCCTCTCAGGAAGTGATCCAGGGGGATCACAAGTGAGGCCAGTGCCCTTCATGCCAAGTTCAGGAATGTGTCCCTAGTGGAGACCATCCACACTGGAGGCTGCCAGCCATCCTTCAGAGCTCCTGTGTCCCATTGCACACCCTAGTTTTGTCCTCTCTACTGGGGCAGGTGGCAAAGGAGGACTCCAGAGCTGCGGTGCCCAGTTCCACCTTGTCACTTCACACCCACTGCATGGAAGCCAACAGTGGGAGCAAGATCCCACCGCACACAGTGGTGTTTGGCCATCATAAGTGGAGCCTTTTTGTCACTCCACTGGAATAAGGTGGGACTGATCATCATGGTGCAGAATAACTGGATGCTAAAAATATACATTATGTATTACCAATGCCATTAAAGTTGTACTTTAAATTTTGTTTTCACTATTAAAGATTTTTCTTTCCCCTCCCCCAAGGCAGTGGAAATAAGTGTGTGCATGTTTGTTCATTCATCTGTCAAGTTACAAAATATATCTGGAAAAGTATTCTGTATTTAAATATAGAAAATAAGATTTAAGAGAGACAGCAGTGCCTTAAGCTTGGGCTGCTGTTACATTCTGGGATGATAAACTTGGAAGGATGCTTTTTTTGTACTTTCAACACTCCTGTTAAATGAAACTGAGCTGCTTTACTTAGCTCATCTTTAGCTATTAAAATTTAAAGATGAACCTTTTCCTACCCAAAAACCTCTTTATGTGCTTTGGATTTACTGAGGCTGAATAAGGTTATACAGTTACCAAAAAGCTCCTGCCCTGATGTTGCTTTCAGAGTGTAAGATGCAAGAAAATTAGGTCCAGATCTCCTGACTTCTCCCCCTTGGGAATTGACAGGGTGGTACTGGCAGGAATGGGAACATTGACTTGCAGTCAGGGGAAGGAGATAGGCATGTGAGGGCAAGAGTCTCTTCCATCTTGCTGCCTTCCAAAAACTCAATTTCAGAATTTCTCAGTTTCCTTTTCGTGGTAAAGAATTTCTGTTTAACTATAGGCAAGAATATTTAGGTTTGATAGTATCAAAATATGTTTATTATTGTGTTCTTTCTCATCTGTGTTTTTGAGAAACCCGGTTCGTCGTCCAGAACAGTGTGTTCGATGGTGAGCAGGGCAGGCTACCAAAACACAGGCACAGAGACACCCCACTTAGGCATTGCTCAGGAAGCTAAAGCTTTATTTTGTGATCTATCACGCATTGCATTAACATGCTATGGATTTAGCCTTCATTAAGGTGACAAGTTATCATAGAATCACCGAATCCCAGGATGGGTCAGGTTGGAAGAGACCACAATGGATCATCTGGTCCAACCTCCCTGCTCAGACAAGGTCATCCCATAACACATAGCACAGGACGACATACACATGGTTCTTGATTATCTCCAGTGAGGGAGACTGCACACCCTCCCTGGGCCTTCTGTTCCAGTGCTTGGTCACTTCACAGGAAAGAAGTTCATCCTCATGTTCAGTTGGAACTTGCTGTGCATCAGTTTCTGTCTGTTGCCTCTTGTCCTATCACTCAGCACCACTGAGAAGAGCCTGGCTCCGTCTTAGAAACAGTTATGATTGTTTCATAGCTCCACATCCCAACAAATGTGGGGAAAAGTAACCAATGCCAAGAGGAAATCTAGTGCAAGTGTACACACCTTTCAACCAAGATCCTCTAAGTTCTGCCTGTAAACTTTTGGAAGGATAAGAGAGTGACTTGGAATGATTTCATTCCTCTACATCATGCAAAGAGCAGTATCAAATGCAGAACTATCCATTTTAACTAGATGCTTCTTCCCTGTTTCCCTCTCCTGCAATGGACAACCCACAGCCAGCCTCTCTTGTGCCTGTTCCACAGTGACACCAGGGAGGTTCTGATAGGTTCCTCGTGGTCATCAATGCTCTCAGCTCTCACTAAGGACTGCTGACAGACACATACCAAAGTCTCTCTTCCTACACAGCTGTAGGCATGACCTTGGCAACGTTCAGGGATTAGATTGATGGAGGAGATGCCACCAAGAGCGGGGGATGAATTGTAAGGTCCTGGCAGTGTGTGGCAGTGACAGTGACACAGTAATACTGTAAGTGTGGGTTTTCATCTCCTCTGTCCCATTAATAGCAGGTACAGATCATCCAGGAGGGGCTAAATAAAGGCTTGCACAGTGACCCTATGGAGCAGCCCTTTTATGACTAATGACAGCAAGCTGAGCTTCCAAGACAACCCACAAGAAGTTCTGCCTTTTCATGAGGTTGCCTTTTTCTCGAGTCTGTGAACAATGTGAAAGGCCTCTAAAAATTCATTGAAGTCGATGTGGCCATCTTTGTTGTAGTCTATGCTCAGGACTAACTTGTCAATGGAGTCATCCTGTACATCAATGCCCAGGTGAGAGGTGAAGAGTCTCCATGTCTGGCTGAATTCCTCAAGAGAAATCAAACCTAAAGGAGACAGACAGCAGGTTGTTTTTTGCAGTGTTGTTTCCCCTTTCTGCATAAACACACATGTGCACACTCCTTCCCTGCAAGAAAGTTACCTGCCTACCATGGTGGGGTTTGTGCTTTCATGATTGAAGCACATTTTTACTTTAGGCAATGACTGAATGCTTTTGACAGTGGAATTGAGAAAGCAGTAAAGAGAGTGGAAAGGAGAAAAAGCCCCCAGAAGAGTGAAGCCAATACTGGAGCTGAGAATTTTTTCTTGTTAAGCTCTGTGCACTGTCCCTTATATGGCTGCAGCCTGACTGCTTAAAATAGTCTCCACTAAACTGGAGAAATGACATCACCTCTGGTTCCTCTATATTTAGAAGCCTTAAGGAGGAAAACCCAGTGGGGAAAAGATAACTGGTATAGGCTCCCTTCAGCTGACACAGTGAAGTTACCTGGGCTTACCTGAGTGATCTTTGTCAATGATGTTAAAGATGATCTCTAGATCCTTTCTGTATCTGCACAGTGTATCCGCCAAAGCTGGCTGAGCCTGGTTTTGAAATCACATACAAGGTTTTGAGATCACATACTCAGACCATGGTTTGAGTTAATTTAACCAACAGAATATCTACTATCCAATTTCTATTTTCCCAGTTCAATTTGTCAAATGTTACAAAAAAAAAATCTTTATGCTTGAGTTCTCTGGAATGGCACTTCTGTGTCTTGCCCTGAGGAATAATCAGATAAAACCCATCACTTTCAGATGGCAAGGCAAGGGGGAAAGGAGCCCTTCACACCTCCTACCTTCAGTAATTATTTGTGGAAATACAGATAATCTAGGGGAGATGGCATAGACCATGCACTCATACAAAGCACTCACTGTTCCTATGTGAATGGATCCTGCTGTTTAGGAAAATGGTGGTGATACCTCAGTACCAAAGCACTGTGCAGCCACTCTGTAACAACTGGGTTCTGTAGAAGTGACCTCAGATACCATTATAAACATCTAAAAGTCCATCTACAAATGTGACTTCCTCCCACAGGGGCCTGAACTGCCTCTGGAGCTCGTTTGAAAAGCTCATTTCAAAGAGTAAGGGTTGAGTGCTCTGGGCAGGATTTGTCACATCTCCTCAGCTCTGTTATCTAAACGCCCTCGAAAGCCAACAAAAAGTAAGAAGCAGTTCTTGCATGTGATTCATCCAACCTATTTTAAGCATCTACCTTAGCAGGGAATGGTGATTTGTACCCTAGCAGTGCTCATTTTCCTCCAGTGACTATAAAAGGAAGCTCAGCAACTAGTTCAGATGTAGATGTCTACTTGATGGGCCAAACCACTGCCTTGTGCTTCAATTTGCACTAAAAGTTGTTCCTCCAAGAATTGCAAGGAGGTGTTTTCCTCTTTACCTCTTTTATAGGTTGACCCATTTTCAAATCATAAAAACATGACATGAAGTCAACTTCTCCATCTGGGTTCATCTGTGCTAACTGAGACCGCAGCATCCTCCAGGGCAGCTCCAGCTGTAGAACAGACTCCATCGCTGCAGCCCAGTCATTGACAGGAATCCTGCCTGCCAGAAGAGGTCAGGTCATGGTTACAAGTGGTACAGGACACAGCACAAAGGGTTGCAAAACACAAGGATTTTCTCTGAGATAAAAGCCCTAATAACAAAGGAGCAGTGAGGTTGGACTAGGCATTGCCACAGGTCCCTTCCAGCCACAAAGTTGTGATTCTATTATGATGTTCAGCATATTTTAACACCTTTTGAGAAAGCCAGATTATGCCATGAAGAGTACTTCAGATTTCAGCTGAGCTGCAATTAGAGTGACATGTGGCTGAAAATGCAACCAGACAGAAATACGTGAAACATCTGTTCAGTGGCTAAAGAAACAACACTGTCATGTTATTGAGTGCCCTTGTAAAGGCACAGGGTGCAGTCAAGTGAGCAGCCATCATGAGAAAAAGTTGTATTTGTGGTAGAAATCAACTTCTTGCTTCTACATAAAAGGTTAATCTGTTAACTTAGACTTTTCTTCAGCTGAGGGATGAGCGTGTTTTTGCTGGAGGCATAGGCTGCCTGTGTGTCTGCTGGAGGCACAGGCAGCCAGCTTTCCTCAGATACCTCCCAGACTCAGAAGGAGACCAGTTCCCTTCAACCTGAGACCCCAGTTCCCTGTGTGACACCTTCTGAAGACACTCCTTCATGAAGGTGGTGGTGACCTTTGAGCTTCTGGAACTGGATTTGCCTGCCCAAACTCTCTACCCAACAGCAAACACCATTTCTATATTTGCCCATGTCTTTCAGTTTTCTTTTTCCTACTTCGAGCTTTATCCCCTCAAGTTGTTGTCTGGGGCTAAACCCTTGCCAGCATCTATTATCCTCTGTGGTCAGGAAGAACAAGGTCAACCAGCCTCTGCTGCCCTCAGCCTGACGCTGGCAGGCAGGCAGGACTCCTCTCCATGGGGTTAGTCCCCTCTGCCCCACACACACATGGAAGCTGTTTTCCCCATGGTGGCAGCTGTACAGAAGGGGAGTAGTACCTGTGCCATTGGCGTCATATTGTGCAAAAGCACTGATGAGTTCAGACCTGTGAGCATAAATCTTCTCTCGTAAGGACTTTAAGGCAGATGATTCAATTGTACCTACCCTAGGAAGAAAAAAATCAGCAGATTATTAAAGAATTAGAATCCTCTAGCATTTTATGCTTTTCAACATTCATTATAAAATTCTTCTATCCTTTAACATGTAGTACATTTAGGGTCTAGTATGTGTAAGTAGGATGATCCGAAACATGCTAGAACACTGGAGGGGAGGGAAGGAAGACAACATTCTGGGGGGAAAAGCCCCAAACAAAACAAACCCAGCAATGCTGCATAAAAATAATCTGAGTTTATGAGATAATTGAGTTTATGCAGGTAATTCTAAGCTGCTTTCCTTTCATAATCTGACTGTAGTACTAGGCATGGCAAAGCTGCCATGATAAACTTTCGAGACTCAATTCATAACAGGATTTGTCCAGATTAACACTGCAGCCTTTAAGCAGACAGGTGCGGGCCATTTATGAGTCCCTGACAATTGTCTGTTCTAAGTGCTTACCTCATCTAATTACCTTTGGGAATTTCTCAGGAAACCAAGTTAGATCACTTAGAACATGTCTGATCTACTGTAATAATTTTTAAATTATAAAACAGAAAATAAGGGAGAATCAAGGAAAATGGATGTCTATTCAGCCATTCCATCAAGCTCTAGATTTGTGGCAGGTACCCTCACACGAGAGGCGAGTCCCCACCGACTGCGTGCAGCACACAGCGTTACCTCTCGCGGAGATTCTGCCTGCGCGTGTACTTGCTCACTTGGTACTGCACAAACCGAGGGGTCAGCTCGGGATTCAGCTTGATGTAAGCGCCCCGGTTACTGCCCTCTTCGTAATAGTTAGAGGCAGAGAATATGGTGATAACCTGATCACAGGGAACAAAGAAACTGCATTGGCCACAACAGTTCTTCTTGACACTGATTTCTGAAACTGATCTTCGAAAAAATTCCAGGTTACAAAATTACATGTCTACATATAAAACTGTGTCCTTCACCAAATTGCTCTTGCCTTTTGAGTCAGAGCTCTGGGTCTTTATTTTTGACCTGTCAGACTTCAGAGGGCAGCGAGATATAACATGCTGTTTAACAAAAACCTCTTTCTGAGAGACCTGGTTTTCAGGATTCTTGTTGGCCTCCCAATACAGCATGTAAGAAAGCAGGGCCAGAAGAGAAATCAGTAATTTAAAGACTTCTAGAGCCTTAGAGCATCTCTTGAACTGTATTTACACACAACTCTTCTCAGGGATTTTGTTGATGTCGATTCTTTTTCATGTGAGTAATAAGCTGGTCCCCACTCCCTAAAGCTGTAAGAATTTTGTTACTCAGAACTCAGTAATTTGTTGTAACATCTATCTAGGACAAAGTTCCCCCAAACCCAGTTTAACAAAGTCACTCTCTTTTTTTAAAATAAATTTTGCAGACAAATCTACTGTGGATGTTCCTGTGAAATTCACAGGAGAATTCTACTTTACATGAAAGCATCTTACCTTCCCATCATGACTGATCTCATAACCTTCTGGCTTAAATTCATGTGACCTGATGAGCATCTTCAGATTATACCTCTCAAACAGCTTGGCAGTGACATCGGGACCAAAGTAACAGCCTCCTCCTCGACACTTGTTTGGTGTACAGCCATTTTGGCTTCTTGGATCGCTCCACAGAATGTCAAGGATCTATAAAAAGTAAACTCAAGCAAGTGAGGACTGACAGTAGGGGAAGACTGACAAGCTATGACTGTCTAAGGTCCTGGCCACAGCAAAAGTCCCACAGTACAGGGAGAAACATCCTAGCTAACATGTAGGTCTTGGGTTTTTTGCTTCCTTTCAGGAGCGTATTCTTTTGGGCTGAGACTTTTCTTCTACTTTTTAAGAAACATTATCTAGCTTTTGAATTTTTTTTTTTTTTTTTCCAGAAGAGATATCTTTTTAGCAATGTACCTCCTTTTGCAGCTGAGGTTTTCAGACTTGGGCAGATGCATCAGGAGCAGTACCAGGGCTATTTCAAAGAGAACAAAAGCTGCCTTCTTCACATGTAGGTAGGAGAGGCAATTTCTATTCCCCAGCACAGACTGGATAACCACATGGATCAGTGGTTTTACCTAAGCTTGGGAGTACCTGCTCTCAACATAATAAGAGTTGCCTTTGGCTTTATTGTCTTCAGTTAGCTCATGTTTCAAACCAACATTTTACGGATTAGCATTTTAGCGGGGTTCAGACGTGAAGATAATTTATTATGGTTTAATTCTAGTCAGTAGAAAACATGAGTCAAAATATGTTTGTGTAAACCTTGCTGGGCAAGGTTTGCACTAGCACATTCCACTTCACGTTTGTGAGCATGCCTTAGCAGATGCTTGATTATCTGGGGGAGTGTCAGATCTGGGGGGGAAAGGGGGCTTTGCTTTTGCCCATTGTGTTAGTTTATAGGTCAGAGAGGTATCTTGGGAAATCAGGTTTTCAGAGAAATTAAGCTTTCCAAATTGTCACAATTTATTAAATTACAATATAACAAAAGCTCCATATTGGCTCTAATATTCAAGAGGAAATGAACAGCCAGAGGACAAAAACTTCCCACTTCTGAGTAATCTGCCTGCAGGTCTCAGGAGCTGGGTGGCTTTTTTGGGCTGTATCAGCATTCAGCTGCCAAAAGCACAGCCAAAAAAAGGTGCTTTATCTCACCAACAATTGCTAGGTCTGACCTGCTTAAACCAACAACCAATTCTGTGCCAACAGATCCAACCACATGAGGGCAGGCAAACCCATTTCGTACTGAGCAGTTTCCTCCTCCTAAAGGCTAAGAAAAGAAAACACTGGGCAAATTTTACTTGCAAGGTATAAAAGTCCAAGCCTTTATTACCAGGCCTACAAAAAGCATCCAAAAAACTACTGGGTATCTAATACACTCCTTAGAATGACTATGTCCTTAATAAGAGACAGTTTCCTCAGACTCATGAGCACACTGCCTGAACAGAACGCCTGCCGAGTTTGTGTGAGAGGGGTTTGGTATCAGTGTGTCTTTGGTTTCACCTACTTGTTTCCATTCCTTCAGGGCGGGGTCTGGAGGCAAATTTGAGCCTGAAGGCTCAGTGGAGCCTGATGAAGAGATGTGTTGTGTCTTCCCTGCAACATGCTGGTTGGCAATGTGTTTACTGGGTTTGGTCGTGGGAATTCTCTTCTTCGTTTGGTCCTGTGTGTCTCTCACTGACTTTGGTGGCCGCATCAAAGATTTCAACTTTAAGAAAAAAAAGTTACCACTACAACAACAAAAGCTGATACAGAGATGTTGGCTGAAAGGCACATCAGCTCGTGTTTCCTGTACTCAGGAAAACTCATTAAGAGTTCAACTAATGTTAACTCTCATAATGTCCTGAATTCACAAGTTTGGGAGAAGCTGCAGGTGTTTGGCACTTGCAGAAATTTTGCTTTATACCTATCAGTAACCAGAGCTGCTTTCATATTCTTATCCAGACGCACAGACTCATTCCAAACACAGCCAATCTTAAGGTCTCACTATTATACAGCAAGTAGGGCCTGGGCTCAGGGAAGACACTTCAGTGCCCAGCTTCCCTGGAAACCAAATACACATTCATATTGTATTGAAGGTGAAACTCCATTCACTTCTATTCTGACAGAGTACCATGCTGTTAGATTAATTTTGAATAATAAATAGAATATCAGGAAGACAGCAGTGAAATTGATGAAGTATTACATCAGGCCTTATACTGTTAAATCAAACTCCTCCAACATGCATGGGCATTTGCTTTTTTGGAGTGGTGTGCTATGGCTCCATGGATGACCGTTAACATGGACTTTTCTCCAGGGAATGTCTTCCCCTCTGAAATACTCTCATACTAGCTTATTTCCAAAACAAAGCCAAAATAAACCCCAAAACCAAACCAACCAACCCAAAAAACCCAAACCAAACCAAAAAACCACCCACCAATAAAACATACACAGTCCACAGATGCCCGAATTTTACTCTTTAACAAAGAAAAGGACTGATTCAAAACTAAGTGCATGACATTGGGTTATTCTCCAGTGCACTGACCAGTATTTGAGAGCTGTCAGCTGCCAGCTGTACCAATTAAAATACATCACTTGGCCTTGAGTGACACTGCCCTGGGCTGTGGCCCACACATGTCTCATTAGCAACGCTCTCCTGTGGCAGTAACTTTGACCTGTTAATTCTGCATTTTACAGATACTGCATCAGAAACAGGCAGAGCTGTGCCCTGGTGAAAGCATGGGCAGAACTCACGTCACAGTTAGGACACCTCTATCTGAAGTTGGGCACCCAGTTTTAGTGCACAGTGGTACAGCCAAAGGAGCCTAGAGCGCCAGTGATCAGAAGTGTTCATGCCCTTTTTCACATCTTTGAAAAAGAGACACAACTGACTGTCCTGTAAAGCATTTATTTCTGCATTAGAAAATATGAGGATGACAGAAATAGCTCTAGATTCCACAGACACTGATGACAGGGTACACTAAGTTGCTCAAACACTGGTCTCCTATGCTATCTGAGATGCTCCACTATGTCTGTGAATTAGTCTGAGGGGGACAGACGCAAATCTGGCCTAAAGAGGACTGGTGGAGGAGACCTACAAAAAGACTCTTCAGAGGCAGGCAAACGCCAGAGACAACATCCCTAGCCTATGGGGCACTTCCTTCAACACCACTGGAGACATGTGCCTAAGCAAAGATCTCCATCAGATCCCCTGGATCTCCATTGACTATAAGGAGTCTCAGCACCCTGATCACAAGCAGACATCTTGATTTAGTTGTCCAAATCAAGACCAAATCCCACACCACTTTCCACTGATTTGAAAGAAATGTGTTTGCTCACCATTTCAGAAAAAAAGCATGGACATTTCTGTCTTCTAAATCCATGAAAAGCAGTAGATTCTGTTTTACCAAGGCCAGTTCTTGAAGTTTGATCCTCCTGGAAAGGCCCTCCCACATGTACAACGCTCAGCTGCTGCCAAGGGAGCGCCTCACAGGTGGAGAACTTCCCCCACACAACAGATGGCAGAAGCACAGCCCCAGGACAAAAGGCAGTGCAAGAAACAAGTGGCTAGATTGATTCCTAAAGTCTTTGGAAATGCCTGAGAATCGAGTAGTGTTTTCATACTTTCTGGCTAATGTGTCATCACTGCAGGAGGAGGCATCTAAAGTGGTTTTAGATATTTTAAGGTCAAAAGATCCATGTTATGCAAAGAGCCAAACAATTGGCTCTCAACACCTACTTCAACCTTCCTTCTTAAGCCCTGATTTTGAAGAAAAATTAGACTATTATTTTCCTTACATGCCTTATACTGCTGCCATTTCCTTTCCTAATGCAAACAACTTGATCCTAGCATTTGTACTGCAAAATTTTTAAAAGAAAACGGAATTACCCTCACATGAGTATGATCTCTTACCTTATTTCTCTCAAGTGCATTCAGGAAATCCAAATCTGTGGTGTCTGAAATCCCCCCATGTAGGATAAGAACTTTGCTATCAATTATAGTGGCAAGGGGAAGCCAGCTAAAGACATCTCGCAGAAGACACAAAATCTGTTTCCAGTGCTCCTGTAAAATATACTCTTACATTAGATCCTATTTCTGGCAGATTCTGTTGCTTCTAAGTCCAAGATTTTGCTGAAGTGTCTGCTACAGTTTATATCAACAGTGTTGTCCAGGTGATATCCTGAACTGCAACCCTGACAAAAGTGTTCTGACATTTACTTTAGGGACATTCGATTGTCTCTGTAGCGTTTAGTTTTCCTTTCGTGTTCAACTCTTGTTGTGTTCTTGATTGGACTTATGGATGTTACTTACTTCATGCCACAGATCACTGGGCATAAGAGACTAGAACTTAAAATTGTTTTGTCAGTTATCCCACTGATAGGGCAAAATAATTTCAACTACATCACTAAAGTAATTCTCTGCTACACCTAAATAAATTGGTTGGAAGTTTCTTTGTTTACACAGGTTTCATTTTACATGTCCAAGGCTACAAAAAAATACAGAGGAAGGAGGAAGAATCTTACCTTGTACTTCTTCGAAACTTCTTTTGTGAAGCCATATCTGAAAACAGGACAGCGTCATGAACTGATTTTCGGTATGCCCCTTCTACATGGTTTCCTGTGCTATGGTGTTTTCCAGGAGTTTTCTAGCCCCCTTTTTCACCTGCCATTCCATCTCACTTCAGTTGAAATGTGCTTTCCTCCACTAAGTCTTGAGAATTGAGTTAAACTGGTTTCTTGTACATAACATAGGTCAGGAACAGCATCCAGCCCAATAATTATTAAGAGGCCTTTCTGCCAGCTCTACCTTGTAGATACCAGAGAGAAATTCCAAAGGAGCCTAACTGATGATGGGCAAAAATTCCCACAAAACCTTCACAGAGTTTTTGTCTTAAATATCCTATCACCATAGAATCGTATCATAGAATGGTTTGGGTTGGAAGGGACATTAAAGATAATCTCATTCCAACACCCTGCCATGGGCAGGGACTCCTTCCACTAGATCAGATTGCTCAGAGCTTCATCCCACCTGGCCTTTAACATGTGACTTTCTTAGACAATGTCATCTGTCATGTCTTTTCCCTCACAAGGGGCAAGGATTTTGATACCTCATTCCTTGAACACCAAGATATCCTTCATCAAGGGGCATTTTCACAACACTCAGCTTTCAAATTTACCAGTGTGCAGAACTGCTAATCAAAATGCCCAGAAAAGAGGGATACACAGGAATACATCTGTGCACTCCATACCATCACAGACTTAGTTAATATTTTCTACTATTTTGGGTAGGAATTTTCCTATCTTGTAGATTAAGTAACTGATCTTGGTTTATTTTTGGGTTTTTTTAAATTAAGTGCTGAAAAAGTAACTATCGTGATTCTCTTACGTGGATCATTAATAGGACTTGACTATGGGCCTCTAACCAAGATGTTAACACAGGCCTCTGTGTTAAAACAGCAATACATCCTGTGTGCAATATCAAATGATCCAAGGGGTACAGCAGGTTACCCACCAGTCAGTCACCTGAAGACTTTCCGGGGTGGCTTAGAATTGTAGGGAGTAGGACTGAGAAGTTCTCACATCTGTGACATGGTTTTGTCTCCAAGTCACACTTTGACTACAGCCAGAGCCACTGGCTGTGCTCACTCCCTTGGCAGCACTGCACAGCTGAGTGCAAATGTCTGTGTGAGAAAACAGGGTGTCAGCTTTCCTGCACTGACACCTCCAACTAATGAAGCTCCACTGAGTAGGAGGTAGGATATTTACCTGCCCCTTATGTTTGAGAAATGACACCTTAGTTCAAAGTTAACTAAAATACCAGCTTTAGCTAAATATGTTCTTTAAATAAAATATCATCCTTCCATCTGTCCTTCCCCAATTTTGATACCCGGGAAGCTGCAGTAAGCCCTCTGACTTCAATGGATTATGATTAGATCAAAGACAAGATATGATTCCCATTCAAATGTCTGTGTGTAGTGAGGATGTTCCTTCTCCACACACACGTTGAAGAGGCAAAGCTACACCTGACTACTTAATAAAACATTGTTTCTGTTTTGGGGTGTCACAGTGGCTAAAGCAGCATTCAAAAGCTCAAACATTTCTAGCGAAAGGCCAGATACTACCTGTCCCACCCCCAAAATCTACCTCAGGTTCATGATGTAGTCTTCATGGTTTCCTCTATTCAAGTGTAAATCATTGGGATAGATAAGAAGAAATGCAAATAGGATTATAAGTATTTCCATAGAATTTTTCCCTCTGTCGACAAAATCACCATTAAAGACATAGCGGTTTTGTTCTGAAGGCAGACCATTCTGCAGAAAGAAAAAAAAAGGGGGGCATTTAGAGAGGCTGCTATGCTACTGTAATAAAGGAAATAGCATTTAAATGAGATCCCATTGCTAGAAATTCTGAAAAAAAATCCTGCATAATACAGAGATCTAAAATGCACCATTTATTTCCACTGCTTAGAATAAAAACCTCCCTATCAGACAACCTGAGCTGTTGGAGAAGAGATGACCTCTCTAACTGTTCTTACGATGCCATCTCTAATCCCTTCCTCAACCTATTAAACTAAATTGAAAGGGACCAAAAGGAACATCAGTCTTGTAGTAAAATATATGTTTTTGTTAATGCAACTGTTGCCAGGAAATTATGCACTTGCAAACAGAAGGGAGTCATTCACATTGAATGGAAGATAAGAAATCCATGAAAATTATCTTCTGACGTAAGTTTGAATGAATTTCATACATTTACATTGTTTGCAGTGTATGCTTCCAAAACTCCTGAGAAAGAATATAGTCCAGAGGATATAAAATCTTAAGACAGAACTTTGAAGAGTTTGATTTCAGTTGTTTTAATCCTGAAAGCACTACTTTTACTACATTTTACTCATGAGGGCCAAGATACACTGGAAAGCTCACAAACCTGAGAGGCTGAACATACTATTCAGCTATTTCTTACCTTATTTTTTTCCTGAAGATACAGAGAAATGCTTTATTATAAATGGTGACTTATTAAAAATGAGTATTTTGAACAGATGGTATGTTTTATTAGATTAATTACCAACACATCAATGGGTGCAATCAGCTTAAAGAAAATATAGCACCAATTACATGTAGCTTCATCATTTCCAGACATGAGTATCAGAAACAGTATTTTAACTTTGACTTGCCAGAAAAGGGAAACTTTTGTTTCCTCAATTGATATGCACCAGAAATATCAATAGAACATCTATAAAATCACATTATAACTCTTAACAGGTTTGGCAGCATTGCAAGACATCCCACTTCTTGAATATATCTACTGTGTCAGTGTCAAGCCTTTCTTGTGTTCCTATGGCATTGCTGAGTACTGCCTTAGCAGGTTTATTGCAGGATGTGTGATTTGGCCAGGGCCTCAATGAAATGTGTCATTTGAATCCATACAAGAATATCTTTTTTTGTCCCAATCAGTGTCCTGTGCTTTCAGGATGCAGAACTGAACCCTGGTCTCTCCATCCTGGCTGCTGTAAATACAACTTCCTTGGTTTTTGCTATAGCCTGTCCTGAGCCCTTTCCAAGTTAACTCAGAAGGGGCCTGTGCTTGCTCTGTGCTCACAGGAGTGGCAATGTATGAGACTCTGCTAATGCAGTGGGTTGAAGTGATTTTAAAAAGGATAGGATGGATTTCAGGAGTGGAACAGAGAGCAAAAGCTCAGCAGCAGTTTCTGGAAAGATAAATAAATAAAAACTTTGCCTTAAAACCAATAGGCATGTGAATGCACCAGCAGATTGTGAGTATACACACAACCACTCTAACTACAGTCCTCATGGAAAGACAGATCTACTGGAGCACTCTCCAGACTCTATCACCCTTCTTTTGGAAAAGCTTACACACAGTTTGAGTTGTAAACAAGTTTGGTTTGGACTTCCAACTTCAATGTGACATTTTAGTTTTGTTCCACAGTCACGCAGTTTCCTTTCCTGTGGTTTCGACCAAGGATGAGAGCAAAACTAAATTAAAGGCTGTTGCAGCCTCTGACATGTCAGAGAGGCAAACAAGGCCCTGTAATGATTAGCAACTTGCTGCTGGGCATCATTACTGTATCTCCTGGGTTAGTTATTAATTAACTTCCATTTGTCATTGGCATTTTCTACTGCTTCAGGCTATTTCTATCTATAGCATCCCTTTAACAATCTAATTTAGCAATACATAATTTAAAATTCAAGTGTTTCAAGGAATATCAGGAAACGCTGGAATTTAATAAATATTAATAAAGGGACTGAATGAGCCTTACAAACTGGTTATTGAAGAAAAATAAGTAACTGTCTTAGCTTCAGCCAAACCAGGTGTAAGGATTATACACCATCTGCAGCACTGTATCAATATGCTGTAGATTGCCAGTTCTGTGTGTTTGCTGGGAGTGGTTTGTGGAAGGGCTGTGACAAGCCTGGTCTGCATGCAGGCCTCCAGAATCCATTCAGCTCTGCACAGCCCTGTGCAGACCAAGATCACTCCCATGGCACTGTTTAGGATTGCACCCTTTTGTTTAAGGTAGTTCGTACCAACTCAGAGGATGAAATCCCTTCCAAGTGAAACAGAGTTTGGGAAGGAGAAAAAAAATGGATCCCAGAAGCCGACTGGGTTCGCTGCTCATCTGAGTAAACTGCTCAGAGGGGACAGAAAATAGTGTCATTTAATTTGCTTCTAAATAACTAATCAGCTCTATCATATGCTCTCTATATTCTCAACTACTTTGAAGTGACAAAATACTGGCCCATTTTATTTGGTTTGGTGGAAGGGACCCCCCTAGAAGTTTAAGAGAGAACAACTGGGTGTTATCTCTAGTCTGAAGTCAGTGGGAGTTTTGGCTCTGAATTTACTGAAGTCAGGATTAGAGTTGCTTATTTTTTTTCTCTTTATAACATCCGTTGGGCAGGGGGGAAAGAATCGGCGTCTGTTTACTCCAAAAGAGTAAAATGCAGGCTGATTGCAGTTGTAAATACAATTGTATCTGAGCATTTATCTTCAAAATAAATTCCCCATTCCAGGTTCTTTGTATGAAACCAACATGTATTATACTCTTATTCCAGTTTCAAAACGAGAGCTAAACAACTAAAAGACTGCAAGCCAAGGACCAGCTAAAGATGGTTGATTAATAAGAAAAGCAGAACTCTATAAAAAGGTCTGATTATACTTTAAGTATACTTCAACAGACTTCAGGTATGGACTTGGGCAAAACAACCACATTTACATTCAACAAGTGTCAGATGAAGTGTAACAAAGCTGGAAGCAGGGGGAGAATTACATCATTTAAACACCTGGTTTAGCTCACTTCAGTCTCCATTCAGTGCAGATGAATGTGTAAGGATCTGACACAAACTCTTTCCCCCCTGGAAAGCTCAAATCAAAGAGAGTACCTGCTAAATCAAAGGTGGTAGTTCATGGTGAAGAAATGTGAAACTAAATACACAACATTTTCTGCATCTTCAGTTAAACATACAATTGTGGAAAAGATAGCCTGGAGCTTAATTTGTTTTACTTATCAGTAAAACCGAGCTATGCTTTTTTAGCATGATAAAAAAGGATATGTGAAGGGTGCCCAAAGTACTTCTATTTTGTGCAGATCATGTGATTGCTTTCAAGGCTTAAAAAGCTTTTAAACAGCATTCTTTCTTGCTTCCTGTTAAAAAAACAAGGAACCAAAACCAAAAAAAAAACCCAACCCAAAACCAAACCAAAAAACCTGCAGGTATTTGGAAGGCCTAAATGAATGCTTCTGCATTTTTTCTTGAGAGTCGAAATTATCCATGGTGTAGTGTTACATCAGGAACTAAGTTAGCTCCTGATTTTAGCACACTTCAGTCAATATGGAATTTAAAACAGCGGCAGAACTTTGGAGACTTCACAAGGAGTCCTCTTAAGTTTTGGCTCATGCTGCATTTCAGCATTCAGGAAAATAATCATCTCCTCGATCTCCTCCTTCACAGTGAACAGGAGGATATGAAGAAGGAAAAGCTCTGACAAAGACACCAAATTGTTCCAGGATTTGTGTGCATGGTGTATGCACACCACATGAACAGTTCTAATGGTGATAAATCTGTCACACATAAATATGTGTTATTAATAACAAGTCATAAAGTGAAAATGCTACATCCTGGAGTACCTGCTTACCTTATAGAATATCAGCAAAAGATCATCCAGGTTTCCATGCAAATCTCCTACAGGAAACAAAAACTTTTTAAATTTCTCACAGAGGAGGAAGAAACTGGAATTATAAAACTGGATTTGGTTAGACCTAGTAAGTTTCCCCCCATGTTTTCCTTATGTATATAAACCCAGAAAATGTCAATAATAGACATTTGAAATATAATAGACTTCTACATACTAATGGATTTAAATTTACCAAGTAGCCCTCTTTATACATGCTCAACTGAACGTGTTTCAGGGAGAGGTTTTGCTTACTACCAGCAGGAGGTGATGGAGAGTGTCAAGAACCGTCCATGTCTGTGTGCCTCGATGCTAAGGCCACAGGAGTGACATATTGGGTCCTTTTGGGGAGGTTTGTTTGGAACAGGCAGGGGGATTTCACCCCAACACAAAGGATCACTGGAGCAGAGATTCCCTGTGCATCAGACTGCATTTCATGCTCACAGAGCCAAGCTTCTCATGTCTGTGACTCATCACCACAAAGCTGCAGAACAGTTTCAAAACCTATCTTGTGATAATGTGCTTTTACCATCTATGATTAGGAAAAGCAAAGTGACATTTTTACCCTGTGTACATGTTTTCTGTGCAACTTTTGATTAACTATGAGCCTGCTTAATTAACTCTAAGGGATCCTTCAAGTTATGATAGATATTCATCACATATGTGGAAGCAAGCATTTTAGGTATATATTTAATCTGCATTATTAATTTGAAATTATAAGAAATGTAGAAAGAGATACCTTATTTTAAGGAAATCAACATTTTGGACCAATTATGCTTAAAAATGGGTTATCTGTCTTCTGCAGAGATTCTTTCTGGTTACAAAAGCTTTTAGTTTCAGTACAGGATTGGGATCCCTTTAGATGCTGCTTACATAGTACAAATACAATACAAACATGAAGAGGAATGTTTGTTTAACAAGAACATGTTGTGTTGCGACCAAGCACGAATCTGTGTTTCCTTGGTATGGAAAGGGGTCCTGTTGCTTTGGTTAACAAATTATTGTTTATACAAAACCTCATTTAAACAAACCCTTTCCTGGCAATCAAAGTAGGTCCATAACCACGTCTTAAAAAGCATTATTTGTTTCGCATGTCTCACAGTACCTCCCTTATACTGCTTCACTGTTGCACACAGCACACACTGATAGATGTCAAGAGTTGCATCACCATTATTGTTCTGTTTTGCAGCTACTGCATTCTGTGTCAAGTCAGGATACTGCATCCCATTATCCATAATTTACAGAAGTGTAACAAAATAGATGGGCAAAGAGCTCTTAGTCCTTTACTATGTGATACACCATTTGTGAGACAAATTTATTGGTTGTATAAAGACTTATCCATCCTCTTGGGTCTCCTTAGAAATAAGGGGTTATTATGGTTTCAATTTATTCTAGATAGTCATGCTGCCCATGAAAGGTCTTTTTTGCCACCCGTATCAAGCCCTCATTTAAAATCATTACTGAGTAAATTATGATTAAAATCATTAAAATCATTACTGAGTAAGGTATTTTTCTGAGTGAGAGAAGAAAGAGGTGAGACTTACAGCCAGTGATCAAAATACTTGGTGACATTTTAGAGGTGGAAGTGCAGGAGTATTTAAGCTGCACTGCAGTGTTAGCTGAATTAATACTGACTCATTCAGAAATGTTAAACAAGAACAGGAAAGAGGTGGTGAGGGAATTTCTTAAAATATACTTACTATGACTCAGGAGCCTTATTTGTTTGTTTGTTCCAATTTATGCATTTGCAGGGGAAAATAAATAAATAAAAATAAATAAATAACTTTTTAAAAGGGCATTGAGAACTTTCTTGTAATGGCAAAATTTGGAAATGTCAGTATCATTCTCTAACCACTTAGAATATCAACCCATAGCCCAAAGCAGTGATCTTCTCTGGTACCTTACCGCAGACAGTTATCTCCTTGGAGTAGGAAGTTGAAAGATGGGTGATATTTGGCATCTCNTAAATAAATAACTTTTTAAAAGGGCATTGAGAACTTTCTTGTAATGGCAAAATTTGGAAATGTCAGTATCATTCTCTAACCACTTAGAATATCAACCCATAGCCCAAAGCAGTGATCTTCTCTGGTACCTTACCGCAGACAGTTATCTCCTTGGAGTAGGAAGTTGAAAGATGGGTGATATTTGGCATCTCCTTGAGAACCCTCCTAGTTTCACTTAGTAGCTGCAGTACATAGCGGGCATGAAGCAGCTGCGAGAGGAGAAAGCAGGTAGAAAAGGAAGACTTCCAATTAGCAATAGGTCTGACTGCTTTATTAATATCAGACATGTATTGCCAAGATTATTTATAGTCCAGACCTCTAGACATGAATGGCCTAGTGCTGGGAATCAGGAGTGTTCAGAGCTTTGCTTTTGCTTCCCAGTGAATGGTTATGGAGCCCTTACTGAATTTGTTTTACAGATTTTCTCACTTTATTTATACTGTACTGTTTCTACTCTTCCTATTTTTCAGAAAAGATAAGACTTACAGGGCACTCAGAATCATTGCATAAGGCCATCTGTTTAAAGGAACTGTGAAAAAAAATTAAAACGATGTAATTCTAGATGTGAGTAAAATACAAACAAACAAACAAAAATCCCAAAACCTCCGAAACACAAGCTAACAAAAAAACCTCCCAAAGGCCTTAAATTAAATTTCAGCAAATTGCAAAAACAATGACAAGAAAATGCCAGGAAGGGCTGCCTTGGTAAGGGTTATCTTCCTGTTCACGGTGAAGAAGTTATAACAACACAACATTAAAGCTTCCGGTCTTCTCTCCTGATGTTTTTTATGAAAATTTTGTTAGTTGGTGATTTTTAAAGCTTTTCATTCCAACAGATCTGAGGAATCTTGGTAGAGGAGATAGATGAGCTACAGAACTTTTCAAGATTCATGTTTTTAAGCAAACGAAAAGGCCAATTATATATGATCATTTCTTTAATAAAATACCAGCCATAGTAAGAGACAGGAGCGTGGACAGTAAGGTGAAGTCTGGGTTGGCTCATTTATCATGTGCTTTATGTTTGCTACTTTTACAATTAGCCTCCACAGGAAATAATTTGGGAAAGAATATTCTTATTTAGTAAATTAAAAAGCAAGATAGACCCTTGCCCTTTATATACAGCATATTGTTAAGCACAAATATTTACAAGTTCAAACAGAGCTGTGCCAGGTGATGCCTCCCTGCTTCACCCTCATTTTGTGGACAACAAAAGGGCTGGCTCAGGAATATAGAGAATGAGAGACAGCCTCCTCAGTGCCTTGGAAGCTGCAGCCTGAGCTCCAGAGATTTTTGCTATCACGGTGTTCTGCAATATTAGCAGTGCTTTATAGTCACTCCACTGTTATGGTGGAATCCTGCACCCTGGAAGGGTACAGGAACCCTTACACCTCACTTCCTCTAAAAGAATTAGGTGGGGGACAAAAGACAGAGGACCAAACAATGAGCACTTTTAACCCAGAAAAATATTATAATTCATTTCTATTTTAGCTTAGGACACCTTCCCCAGGCCTGCACTCTCACTGAGAACCGCTGCCTTGCAGCTGCTAAGCATTCCCATTTCGTCTCACTAGTCTCTGCCTCCACTCCAGTGCTGGGCCTGGTGGTCATGCAGCAAAGTAGTGAATCAAATCTGGGAACTTGTCTGTCTGAGAACTGTCTGCTTTTGATTTTATTGTGTTAGCTTCCAGCCAGATCAATTTCCCAAGGCAGCTCACCATGCACATTTACGATCACACTGGGCTAGCAGGAAAAAGCAATGGGATGTAAAAGAAGGGTGAAATATCTCTTTGGGCACCAGTTGAGCCTTGCATTGGATTGTGGACCTACAACTTGACAAATGCAAAATAAGTTAAAAAAAACAAAAACAGGCTAGTTGCAAATTACCTGTTCATTCCTGAAAGCATGAAGGAGAGCATTGGCATCTTCAACAGTAAGGGGGAATGAGAGTCGTGGTCCATAGTAGGAGTCGGGAACATCAATCTTCTTCTCAAATTCTTTTAAACATAAGCCTTCATCCACCACCTGAGGAGCACTAGGGCTGGTAAAAATTTGAGAAACTGGAACAAGAGGGAAGGAAAACAAAAATGTAGAAACTCCACCAGTCCCCCATAGAGCTGTAACACATGGTCAAAACTGGTTGAATGTAACAGCTTTAATTGCTGCACTATTACAGTGGCTGACTCCTGCCTTCTATAGTAGAAAACGTCCAGGTCTCCCCAGATTGTTCCACAATACTAAAACCAACAAACCAATCAACCAAAAACAAGCAAAAAAAGACCAAAACAAAGTTAAAAACAGGCAAAAACTCTTTTCAAACTGCTGGTGGCTGTGGTCAGGGTGCAAAACATTTTGCACTGAAGTTGTGCAGCAGTCTGCTCACATAGTTAACAAAAACCACCACCTGGTACAAAATTCCTTCTCCTTCCCCTGATGCAAGGAGACACAAAAGTCATGGCTGATCATTTAATCACCATTAGCTGTTTAAAGTTCAGTATTACACTTTTAATATGGGTTTTAGAGATTCACTTCTATTGCTTTAATTTTCTACTTAAAATTTTTAGGCTAGATACCAGCAGGTCAGTGATTATTTTAAAAGTGACCAACAAAATTCTTTTTATTCACAGGAGATTGCAAATCATTCCTTTCTGGTGCAGCTAGGAAACAATGCCAGCTTTTGGTTGGCTGCCATAAAACTATTGGATAAAATAAAGTAAACAAAAACAAAGTGGTGAAACTAGAGCATAGCTTCTAATTTTTCTGGAACATGGAGAAAGCAGGAACACTGCTAATTGCTTCAATCCAATATTTTTCTTGGCATAACCTTGAAATATAACTGACTGATCAGCAGATTTCAGTGTTTTCTTCTTGCAGATTGTCTTTATCATATATTATTCTAAAAGAGAGAACCAGAGAGAATTAAACAAAAGTGTTCTAGGAGATGCTGTTGCAGAGTTGCTTTTGTGAGATGATTGTTGTAAATACTTTTTGCTGGGCTACAGGTGAGTTTTCTGTAACCCTGATTTCCTGCAATTGCAAATAAAACTGTATTATTTACAGCTGTGTAGCTGTATTATTTATTGCTGATTTACAGCTGACCTGTAGCTGTGACTCAAAACTCACAGTAGCCAAAACCAGCATGTGGCCTCCTAAATTATGAGATTCATAAAGGCCAACTTGTCTTGCAACTGGATAAAATCCACATTAAAGAAATAAATAGATAAAAGTGTAGTATGGATTTTAAAAAGTCCCCTTTTACTATCAGTGCTTCAGCTGTGAGCTGATTAGCACATTCAGTGCTAATGCAATGCTATACTCAGCCATGTAAATGGATTAAGGCATCAAGTAACAGCCAGGTGCTCAGGGTTCACTGTTTCCACCAAGTACAGTTTGATTTGCAGTCTTCCACCACAGTTACAGCTTTGTCTGGCTGGACACCAGAATGTCACCATGGACTGAAATTGCTGATTGCCACATAGTGATCAGCCAAGCACATTTGCACCAGTTCTTGCCCTAGCTCTAGCAGTAGGCATCTGGACAGGATCTCCCTCTACACCCGACTTCCCAGGAAGTGGGCAACTGCAGAACCAGCTCCTCAGACCACCCAAGTTCCTCATTTTTTGCCTGTTCTAACCAGATATCCTCATCTGACATGACTCCTTCAGAGACAGTGATCTCAGCATTTCAAGCCAGGCAGACACCTGCGCATGCCTTCTCCTACTCCTGCCCTCCCTTCCTGCACACAGCAAGCCATCCATCCATCACTTTACCTCTGATCAGGAACTTGCCTTCCTCACAGACTTGCTTCCATTTTGGCACATGCTGAGGCTGGGAAACCCAGTCTCTTTCCCTGTAGGGCATATCTCTGCAAAGTACACCACATTTTTCACTTCTGGATGAGTTGTCAAAAGCCAGTCATGGTCACTACCCTTGGAGTGTGCTTGTGGCTCTTCAGGCAGTCTTACAGCTGGATTTTAAGGCTTCTTCCTGCACAGCATGATTGTCCCATCTCTGAACAGTCAGTAATGGATGACCTAATGCAGCCTGGGGATCACCACGCTGGCCAGCGAGTACTCCAGCTCACCACAGGCCCCATGCAGGACCGATTCTGAAGGATTAAGCACTCCTCACATTTTTCTGTTCTAGTCAAAGCTGTCAAGGCTCTTTCAGCACATACTGAAAAACAGGGATGAAAAGTCTAGGCATGCCTGGTTCAGGCACATGTGTCAAGAGAGAATGAAACGCCCTCTGCCAGCATCTGCATCTTTCCACTGACTAGCAGGAGCACAGGCAATGACCTCTTTGTTCTCTGACACCAGAGTTGAGCCTTCACTATTAATAGAGCCCACACAACTACACTACAGCCATATTCCATGTTAAACACAAAGGCCCAGAGCTAGGTGGAGTCAATTTGGCCACAGAAAGCCCAAGGACCTGATTCTCCTGACAAGATCACCTTGCCAAGGGAGTTGTTAGGGGCAAGTCAAAGCTGCCACTGCCAATGATGTACTCACAATCAGGGTAACCAGGAATCAGCTACTTCTGCGGCTCTGAACACCATCTGTGTGCCTTCAGCCTGACCACTGGGGTACCTGAGAGCACCTCTGACTTCTGAGAAGTGCTCTTACATATGCCAGATGCTGATCCACCGCCCTCAGGTCAAAGCCAAGTGGACACTGAGACTACAAAGAGGAGAGAGGAGGTTTCTATAACACTGAAAACATTTCTTACTTCACTCCATTCCTGGGGCTACAAACTGCAAGCAGCTATAACTTATTCCCCACTGCAAGAATCACTCTGTGCAAAACATCTTGGAAGGGTGTTAAAGCTGTAAGGGAGGCATCACGGGGAGTGAAACTGCAAAAAACAACACTTTTTTTTTCTGTTCCCCTTTGAAGGAAGGCTTCAGGAGGTGCCCTGGTGACCTTGAGAGGAACAGGCTTAGATTCCCAGTCCCACCATTTTTCCCAGGATGTTTGCAGTCTTCTCACCCTCAATGTGGCCATAAAAGAGTGAGTAAATGGGTCACTTTTTGCTGGAAAGGCAGTTTCCAGCTTTCTCTGACCAGAGAACTTTCCACTGAAAGCTGAGAAGGTAGGAAGATTTTTTCAGGAAATGAGGGAGAAAAGTGTAAGATAGAAAAGGTTTTTATTCTTATTTTCCACAAACCCTTGCAAAATAGCTGTTAATAAGAAGCAGAACAAGACACTCAGCTATATAATATCCCAACCACAAACTACACTGACATCTTAAGGAGAATGAGAGGATGAAAAAAGCTTTAGGCTATAGCAGATAAACAATCACATCAAAAGCACTACTGTGTTAATGAGATGGCAGCTGCTTTCTTTCTTTGAAAAACATAATCTGCAAAAACAGATTAAAAAGAGGAAAGTAACAAGATTAATAGTGGAGACTGAGTAGTTTATAATGTAAGGAAAACCACAGATGACAAAATTTTCAGGTAACTTTCTTATACTGAGAATAGGCAATCTATTCTCTGGTAAGAATATTATATACTGTCTTCTTGGAGACAGCTTTTGAACCACGTACAATCACTCTGATTTAAGTGAGCACACACTGATGGAAAAAAAAAGCCCCAGAGAATTACGGGTTTTGGAAAATGCTTGAGAATAGCAAAGTCGATTGGAAGCCTCTCTGGTTGTTTTGTTTATGTTCACGGTGGTTCGTATCTTACGATGGTGATTCAGCAGAAGCGGAAGCAGTTCTTTAAGAATTCCTCTATTCAGCACTTTTTCCTTTATCAGTGGGGCTAGCATGGGTGCTGCAAAGGTCACTTCCAGGGGCAAGCAATCACGAACTTAAAGCAAAGAAGGCACACAGCCAGTAGTTGGACAAAATAACCACAACCCATACAATAGACATTTGACATGCAATTCCTCAAAAAAAAAATCTAAGTCAGCTCTTTTGCATAGACAGCCTGGGCCATCTCTTTACTTAACGTACACCAGAATTTTTTAGTTTTGTTTAGGGTTCTGGTATCTGTAACACATGGTGTTAGAGAAGGGGAACAAACCAAGACAAAAAATAAAGCCTTTGGAGCAGTTATCAAGTCTTAACAAAGTCAGTCCTAAAAGATGGATGTTTTAAGCCAGCAAGACAAAGGGATGCTTTACCATAAACCATATACACTTTATCATGTGTTTCAGCCTTAACCACATCTGCAATTCCCAATATCTACAAGACCAAGAAACAGGTCACCTGTGCAGTGGTGATGAGGGGCAGCCCACAGGAACCTCCATCTCTTTCCCTGTGCACGGGTGAGGCTTGGATCTCCACCTGCACATGAACCTATGCATGTGCTCTGCAATGCCCTGAGCCCTAGCAAGTCACCTGATACACCTCATCTTTGTTCCTTCTGTCAGCAGACACAGTTAATAAAGGTGGATAAATCATATCTACAACAAGCAGCTGTAAAATTCCATTTTAATATTAAAAATAGAGATTAACAATATTTTTCCAAATCTCAGACCTAGTACTACTGTTTTCTTTCCCATTCAGGTGGAAAAGCTGAACAGAAGTGCACTATCAGCCTGAAGAAGTAGATGAAGTGAGCAGTATCTGATTTTCTTTAACTTTGCCAATTCCTTTCCAGGAAGTTAAAAGACTAAAGCAGATTTTTTTTCACAGAATAAATCAGTAATGGAAAAAAAAAAATCAAAGGAAGGACTGTTGTATCATCTGCCTTGACTTTGAAACAAGGCTCAAACGTAATTTATTTTTCTGCAAAGCACAGAGAGCATTAGGCACTCTAAAGTATTTAAGAGCAAAAAATTGCCTTTTCTACCGGTTGTCATTAGAACACTGAACCACTTAAGGTTTTGATGGTGGTTTTATCCTGCTATCAAAGTATCTTTTGCAAATTTTAATTGGAATAACCCGTGGCTAGACCAGATGAAAGAGAAAGGGCATTCTCTTGTAATGCAATGAGAAAGGAACAGCCTCATTTTTAAGTCTCCTGGGATTAGATCTATTCTGAATTTGTTCGAGGAAGTCATGTTTGTTTTCTGGACTTATGAATCACTTTCAGTCTGTCCTTCTGTTGAGCTTGACCTCAAAAGTAAGTTATATCCAAGGATCCCAAAATACTTCAAAAATTAAAGGTTATTCCTTGAATAACTGAAGCTTAATTGAGATGCTTTCTGAAGATTTATCTCCAGCAATTTAAATTTATTTCATTTTTTATGATTCACATACTGATACATGTGGCAGTGAAATCTAAAACAAATCAAATTGAAAAGTGGTCCAGAACTTCCATGGGTGTGTGTGCGCGTGCGTGTGTGTAAAGAGCAATGTCTTTGATTATGTCTGCTTCAAACCAACTGAACACAATCCTTCTGAATAATCACATCTCATAGTTTAAGAAAACATGCATAGAAAGATGTGAAAATTGGATTCCGTAGGAAGGGCAGTAACATATAAGAAAGCAGTCTGAGCACCTCTGAATACTCTCCTAAGGACAAAGGCACCTGTTCTGACTTACTGACTGCTCTGACTCACTTAGAGGAGCTTAGAGGATCAAATTCATATTACATTATCAAACCTCAACCCCAGCACATGCCATAGGCTGTAAATATCACATTGAAAATTAACTTCCCTCACATCAAGTTTTTCAAACAGAATTTATACATTACTTTTATTTTTATCGTTACCTGAATCAGGATGAGTACAGTGATCCAGCATGAATGTAAAAAAGTTGGATAGCTGAAAATGAAAAAGAAAAGAACAAACACACTGATCAGTTTAGGTGACCCAACAAGCATTAACATGTTCTTTCTTACTCAATTACTTGCAGTTTCCCATTTAGAGGGATCTAAGTCGCTACTGTATATTCCCATAGTATCAGCCTGCAATGACAGAATTTGTGTCCTACTACAAAAATAGCTCCCTTTCCTTCTTTGCTGTGAATTCACAATTGACACTTTATGAATACATAAAATATTTGAGGGCTGTGTCAGTCCTGCTGACATTTTTGGGTGTAATTCATCTTCCCCATCACCCAGACTATTTGCCTAGACTTCCTTCACAGTCAATAGAAACAACTGCTACAATGCATTGAACTGACTTTAGACACAGATGCTAGGATGAACACAAAGGACTATAAGGTCCAAATTTCCTTTATTGACCCTAAAGAAAGCCTAGGCTGACATGCTGAAACAATGATATCTCTGTTGCATGTATATTGCCTCACAGACACAGTTAAGATCACCCATAGTGATCTGCAAATGACCTGCAACCCTTGGCTAACAGAGCTGCTATACAGGAACCTATACCCTAGATATGCTGTATAGGCAGAATGGTGTCCTGATGCCCGTGTAGTTATATTCATCTGTATGTCTGTGTATGAATACACACAACTTAGTTCATGTGTCAGGCAGGGAAATGGTTTTATTAATCAGGACCCAGCTTTGTAAGAAGAAATGACAACATACCCATTTTGTTCGTGCAACCACAGTCCTGGAGATAACATAACTGCTTCTACAGGAAGAATGGAAGATTACAAACCTGTAGCTGATCCTGTTCATCAGCGTATTCGATTGACTGAAAGATACTGAGGGAATAGCGGCGCCTCATCTCCAGCCGGGCCATTGTAAAGCGGTACCACTTCTGGATGAGGATTGCAGCTCTAATGACTGTCAAAACAGAAAGCAGTGGAGTACACATGGATGCAGGGTAATCTGCAAGGAAAAGACGCATGCTGCCTTTGCAGAATTTCACAGGCAGATGACAAATCCAGTTCATTGTGCATAGTCAAGAAAAAGATGGAACTCGGTAAAAGTGAGACTGAAAAAAATACATGGTGCCTTTACTGTTTCTTACTTTAGACACAGATCCCAGGCTGGCTGACATGCTCAGGCCTTAGTTGTTAGCAACCTTCCCCATTTAATTGCGTTGAAGACAGTACCCAGGTAAGAAGTCAGTCATGTTCAGCTGATGGGCACTATGTGGGTTTTGGGAAGGTGAGGAAAGGAAGAACAGTTTGGCCTGTCAACAGAATGTACTTCTTTATCAAGCTGCAGTAAAAAGTTTTGATTTTGTGAGCTGCAACATGAACAACCATGTAACGACAGTATTTGCAACAACCTCTTCTACCAGAAAGTCTTTGCCTGCAGAGCTGCATCAGCAAGCCAGCAAAATTCAAATCCTAGGATAAAAAGTTAACAAATGGTATTGAGGGGCAGAATATATTGCTTAAACAGACAAGCCAAAAGGCAATCAGGTATATCTTTGGCTAACTTGGTTAACAAAAGAACACTCACCCCAAAAATTAAATGGAACATGCCAGAAGACCATTTTTGACTATGTGCTGAATATGCATTCCACTCAGCATTTTAAGAAGCTCTGTCTACGATTGTCTCAGACTGGAAAACTTCTGGAAACTTCACTGAAGGACAGTCATCAAGACTGCAGGCTGGAGGGAAAAGCCTGCTGCCTACAGGCCTCACTCATGCCAGAAAGAAAGCATATTCCTTTAACTGCTCAGAAAAAAGTTTATTAAGCAGAGCAACATCTGGTGGCACAGAGGTCCTGGGGTGGACACTGTCCTGCACCGTAAAACAGGAAAGAAAAGCTCTGTACTACAGAGACAACAGTTTACACCAGTCAGTTATTGTAACTCAAACACCAGGAATTTTTATACTAGGATGAGTGGAATCTGAGTGAGAATTATTTTTTTCTTAAATAAATACGCAGATAAGGATAAACAGTTATGCAAATAAAGATAAACATTAATGGGAAAGTTATTCTATTAATAGATGTATAACACTAAGGAAACATTTTTATAAAAATGCTTACAGATGCCATAACAACATATCGTTTGCTTATTTCACCATTAATGAGTATACGGTATAGTTACAGTGGTAAAATTTTCTAGTCTAGACAAAACCAAAATCCATAAAGACTGCCATCCTGTAGATATTGCATCCATCCTAGAAAAATCCGCCTGCCTGAAGGAAATGTGATCCTTATATGACTAAGAGCATCCTTCAGACCCTACAAAAACTTTGAGAACTCTCTTATTTTCTGTCCTTTCTGCAAGTCTTCACCACTACAGACCTGAAAGCCTGACACATTACAGCAAGGCTGTCACCAACATTTCTGTTTAGAAGAGAACCTAAGGGGCAAAGTGCATTCACCAGCACAGAAACTGATTTCCAGCATCAGAGCCATTAAACTTCCCATTAAAGCACCCTGCGTTGCTTAATGATCCTGAGCACTTCACATGGCACAGTTCCATTGCTATCACATAAGACAGAAACATATCAATCACTGTGGTTAATGTTGCAAATCTAACAGAATGTTTCCTGTCCTTCCTTTTTTAATTGTACTTATTACAGCACTCTTATTCTCAGGACTGAATCAGAACATGATTTTCACACTAGGCTAAACCGCATCTCTAAAAGAAATTGTTGGCAGTTGCAGAAGGTCTCTACACAAACAAATATCTGTTAAATTAATGCTATTAATGCATTAGAGAAACGTACAGCCTCAGGCAGCCGATAGAATGACGGTTCAGCATCACTTGACTACTGTTGAAGAGCAGAAAGGAAACCATCTGGCAACTCCAGAAGACAAAACACAGTCTAGCAAGCACACAAAATCATAAGCCATCTTTGGGCTAATACCCCACATCACTGTGTGTTGATGGTTGTTGATCAAGAAAGAGTACAGCTCCTCATGCCCACTCCAAGCTTTTACACAGTCAGAAATATTCCCAAGTAGCAAGGCACATGTAGGCACAGCATGCAAACCCAAAGCAGAAGGGCTGCCTCCAAGCTACAGGTAGGTCCGGGACTCCGGATGATTCCATTCTACTTTCACTGCTGTGATACAGCACTGATGCTGCTATGTAGTAGCATACACAAAGCTGAGGGCTGCTCTCAAACCAGTCAGCTGGGATGCCTGTAGCCATGACTAAGTGCTCCTGCTTCTTAAGTCACCAGCTTCCTGTGACTTGGGTCCTGGCTCAGTAGCCAAAAAGAGCCTTCCTCTTCAACCATGGCTGTTCAGCATAATAATGTCCTAAGACTATGCACAGTACCATGTTACATGGCTCTCTGCTGACCAATAAATTGTGCTTTAATGAAAAATCTTGAAAGAGAACACAAAGGGTCTGAACAAAGGTCTGAGTGGAACCCACTGTCCTGTGCAAAGACTGCTGAGTTCATACCAGGGTGGGGTATGATTAAAAGGAGGGTGATGATCCATTAGTTTAATTGAACATTTAACCAGGTCCTGTGGAGACTCTCAGCTGACAGCCTCAGTAATTGTCAGGGAAAATGTCAGGCCAGGTACTTGGTAGGCCAGAAAACTGATTTTGAAGTCATTGTAATAGCTCTGCTTTATTACACTTGTTTTATAATTGGGGTCACCCACCAGCAGGGAAATTGGGGCGGTGTGCCCAGGAATCCTGTGGTGTGAAAAGCCATAAAAGGTCCCACTCAATACTCTACCCCCTAAGCTTTGCCAGTGACAGAGCGAGCACAGACACCTCTGAAATTTAGCTTCTGTCCCAGCTGCTGTGCACCTTTTACAACCCAATCTGTCAGTGTTAGAGGTGGTCTGAAGCTGCTTCCTGACCTCAGCCAGCGTCTAAAAGCTATGTACTCTCTTTAAAAGAAAATAATTAGAAAAGAATTTTCCCCGAACAAGTACTTTGACAACAGGATGGGGGGAAACATTACCTTGCAATCCTCTTCTGGTGTTAGAGAGAGAACAGCCACTTGCCCTGAAGACAAAGGCAACACTCACCATTCTCTGACCTTCTGTCAGCTACAGAACTGCTGCACCCCATGGTTCCAATGATGCTGCCCATCCGTTTTAATCGCTGCTCATATGAAGCATGTTTCCCTCAGCTGTTAGCATTATACACATTTCCTGTGTTGTTCCTTCAGTGGCGAGGGCTATACTCCTTTGGGCTCCTGGGTTCTTCCTAGTCCTCCTAACAGGGGTGAGACTGGGAGGAAGGGACAGGGAGAAAAACAAAATGGTGCTTGACAACAAAGAATCTGAAGTACCTTCAGCACATAACAAATTATTGTACAGCACATCCTACACAAATTGGACCACACTGGCTTTCTTTTTCACATCTGATTACTACCAACTTGCAGTCAAGAGATATTAACTCAGTAATTAATACAGTTTACTCCTTACATGTTAGCTTAAAGTTAATGTGCAGAAGTGATTTCTTAATCTGAAGAATTGCTATTCAAAACCTTATTACTAGAGACAAGGGACTATGGCGACACATTACTCTTCATTCTTGGGATTTGAAAATTGGAACTGCAGAATTTTAAAGATTTTAAATTACATCTGATAGCGCTGCTAAAAAAACCCCAACCCTCAACCCTCCTAACACTCCATTGATTTGAAAAGTTGCCTTACCCCCACTTTTATCACTTTATCTCTCAGTTTTCTTACCACCAAATTTACCAGGACAGACAGTACCATAGCTAATCACTTCATTATCAGGTTTCATTTAAATAAAATATCCAATTTTCTGCTGCATTTCTACTGCAACAATCCAAGGAAAAGGTTTTGTTTCATTAAATAAATTAACAAAATACATTTTGAAGTGAAGTCTTTTGGGTTTTTCTCCTGGCACTTGCTCAGCTCTTCACTAAATAGTATCATTTGCTAATGCAATACCACTCTCCAATCAACAAATTCAAATGAATACCATTCCTCTGAGATACAAAATGGATCAATTTCTAAGCAACAAGAAATTCACTGATGCTCTTAGATACTGAACTTTGTTTTAGCTAAAGATTTCTTATATGATCATACTGACCCCTCTCTCTCCCTGTCTCCAGGGATACATCTGACATCTAAATTATTTCATTTGTTGTTTTGTTTCATTGATATTCCTTTTCTTTTAACTTGCATTTTAAAACAAAGAAGAAATTCATCAGTGTAAAACGAATGCTTAGCTACCATTTTCCTTTGGCTTTACTAGCAGAAATCAAAATTAAAAAGGGATAAAAAAGAAGAAAAAAACATAAATGCACAACTACGTGATTTTCAATTCCAATAACCAGAAAACACTTTTATTTGTGGGACTATATGTGCAGTTTTCTACATTTATTATTATATATTATATCCTGTCATGTCATGTTAATATCACACAACTCTTTGTAGTTCTGGGGCTATTTTCAGGGTCCCACAGAACAACGGTATCCTACACTTGAGCTAGGTCTGACTCCTTATGAGTCAGTAATTATTTCAGGAAAGAAGGATTTTAAGGCTTTTTTCCCCACAATGGACTGCTTTACTTCCCTCTGAAGGAGCTATCATGAAACCAAGAAGAAGTGCTCCTACGTAAATTTTGAGCCAGTCAATGGCTTTGGCAGCATCAAATGCAGCACTGATATTGCTAATAGCTCAACATTGTCTTATCTCCAAAAAATTCTTGCTCTCCTGGATACCACCTCCTTACTTTCCCTCTTTAAGAGAATCTCAAGCCTTCATTACTCCATCTCAGACAAGCCAGGCATGACTTGAATTGTGATCTGAAGACTGGCACTAAGAGCAAAATACATCTTAAAACCCAAGTTCTACTGCAGAGAGACTCTTGATTAAAGGGCAGGTCAGCCTGTGCCCAGCAAGTGGGCAATGGCAGCCCCAAACAGAACCATCACACCTCACACAGCAAACAATGGGCTGACCCAAGAAATAGGGGGCTGAATTGTGATCATACCCTGCTTTCAATGACTTCAGCTTTTCTCCCAGTACTCACCACTCTCCTCCACATACATCTATACTCATGGACTTCTAGAACTTCCTTGAGCAAAGAAATTAAAAGATAGAAGCATAGGGACAGAAATTTTATTGTAACAGCAGTAAATGAAGACTCAAACATACACTCAGAGCTTGGAGGAAAACTTGCACAGATATACCCTAGCATTAAACCTCCTAAAAAGGCCAAATCTGGCCATCAAAGAGCTAGTCCAGGGGAATAATCATCACCTTCAGTCCCAAATATCTGCATTCTAGAATGGACAAAGCAAACACTCAATTACCTTTTCATGACAGCTTCTCAAGTGGCTACAGAGCCATCCTTGCTGCCAACTGGCATGCCCAGACTCCAGGCCAGGAGAGTAATTTCTGTGAGCTACTTACTGTGCAGTGTAGCAGTATCTGGTGAAGAATCATTTGCCATTACAAAATTCCCCCCAAATGTTGGCTGATGAAATGGAAAGCTGGGCTTTTACCAAGGTATTGCAAGAGACACAAGGTGGCTGGATGAGAATTTGAAATATAACGCTGTGTTAACATTCTGGATACTAGACCACTGATTTACCTTTAAGAGAGAATCTGTCATGTTGACTAAAAAGCATGCATTCAATTTTTACAAGTCAGTGATCTGCCCCACTTTTAGACATAACTTCAAAAAATTGCTAGATTTGTCTCAGTTTAGCAAAAGAGCCAGTTTTGTGATAGACAGGCACTGAAAGTACAACCCATCCACTGAAACAAAATAAAATGTCTTTGCAATCATGCCAATGGATGTGCACAAAGCTAAGCCAGAGTGGCACATGCTGCTTTTTCCTGGACTGGAGTTGCTGAAGGTTAAACACAGCAAGTGCTCAGAAATTTGAGGTTGAGAACCCGAGCTGTTGAGAGCCTGATTTACAGAGATTATGGCTCAGCATCATTTGGTCAGGATGTAATAGGTGCTGCCCCAAATCAATCATGCCTCCAGTTTGTCAGTCACATGCAGACCATCCTGTAAAGATTTATAGCTGACTTTTAATGAAATCAGATGGCAGGCTCTTTGGGCAGAGAGCCATCCTTTAAAGCACACCTTATCTTGTAAAATTATTTGAGCTGTGCTACTGGCAGACAAGTGTAAGCTGGGTTAAACATGAGGATATGGGAGCCATACGAATAAGAGCCACTAGGATTTAAGTTCTTACTCCTCTGTCTTTCCATTTTTTTCTTACCTTTGATAAACAAAAATGAAAGGCTCCTCCTTTTATTTTTGTTGGGATGGGGTTTCCATAATTATGCTACTTCCCCTAGAAGTTGTTTCAATAGCTCTCTCCAGCAATGTGCTTCCTTTCGCTACTCACCCCTTTCTCAATCATGTTTGTGAACAGGTATCTATGATCTCTACCCATAACATGTCTTAGGAGGTACATGTAGACGGAGAATTTTCTGCATAAAGATCAGATGAATGGATGGATGCTTCTAATTACAGACGCTTTCAATTGATGTCATCTTGCTATTATTTTTTTATTTTACTGTGACTCAGACTTCCTTCAGAATTGTTTTCATTTGTATATGAAAACTACAGAGAACATAGAGAAGCCATAACATGGTTTTGTGGTGGATTTGCTTCTGTGCATTGCTGAGGACATGAAGCTGGAAAAAGTAAAATACTCTAGAGAAGAGAACCCAGACATTAAATCACAACACTCAGGTCAGGACCCGCAGGAGGACAGCTCTCCAAAACTGTCTTGTTGGGATTGTCAAGGATGGGAATCTGGACATGAGTTAAGGATCTCATTAGCTAAAAGACCCACCCTGCAGAAAGTGGGATGAAGCTGTCACAGTCAACTACCAGAGCGAAATGGAACCTGGCTATGGCACAAGAGCTGTAATTTTGACACCAACACTGAATTTGATCTGCCAAGGGGTTGATATGAGAACATCAAACATAGACATATCAATATGTGATTAGGTCTCCATCATTTTACATACACGGAACAAACTAACATTTCTATTAAGCGATTTTCAGTGATTATATATGTGTGAAAGAAAGAAATGAGAAAGCCTCTTTGTTAACAGGTGAGTTCTTCAGCCTGTTCAGAGAAGCAAGGCTAAGCTCAATATAGCGCTGATGGAATGATTGCTGTCAGTGGTCCTGTTGGGGCCAGGAATCAATAGGGAATGGGATGCACTAAGACACCAGAAAGCCAGCAAAGCCTGAAAGAGAACAGGATGAAGAATAGGATGGAGTTTTAAGGTGGACTCACAGTCCTGAGCCAAAAAATGCCCGGCAAAAAGAAATAAAAGCAGGAGTGGCAAAGGTGTGAACATGTAGATAATTCGAGAAACCCCTGAGCTCAGGAACTGCATGGAATCCAAAGAGAACTTGTAGAAAAAATGGGGGTAGAATGCCAGTTCATGTTATTTATAATCAATAAAGAGTACATTTACACAAAATATTTTAACCTTTTTTTTTTCTTTTGGTGCAAAAAAGAAACAAACAAAGCAAGCAGCCTCAATTTTTTGTGCAGCAAACCTTTGGGCAGAATTGTTTTTAAAAAGAGGGGGAGTAGCAAATACAAGTGTACAAATGGGGTGCAGATCACCTCGAAGAATAAGCAAACCCATATCACTTTCCAGAAATGTTAAACGCCTCTAGGGGGAGATTCCTTTAGGCAACAAGGGGAAAACTGAAAATCCTGAAGCAAAGTTGGTTCTAGTAAACTGAACCCAACTGGAGCATAAAAGTTAACACCTTTTAAGCAAAAAGCTAGATCACACACTGTCCTGAAGTTAATAAGCAGGGTCTTAATGACATACTGAAAAAGCAAATCTTCAGAATAAATATGCATTGAAATCTGAATTAGTTTAAAAATTAAATTCATGCTTCAGCATGGTTTTCATAAAATTTAAGTTAAGCATCAGAACAAGGTTCAAAAATATAATAAAAATCATATTTCTTAAAACAGAAAGTACATGAAATACAGTAGTCTCAAAGCTATTTGATCTCATCTGTACTCAGAAGTTCTGGATAACTGATTCAGTCCAGGTCAAACGTTATAATTTGAAGCACAGTGATTTTTCTCAGGGTAAGATCATAAATAATGCCACATACATCTGTCATTTTGTTAATTTGCTCTTTAAAAGTGAGCTAAATATATATATATACACCCCACCCAAAGATATTACCTTTTTTCTTTCTGCTTCAGCAATACCCAGATTTTTTATACAAGAGTACCTTTAGAAGATTCTTTTTTTTAAGAGAAAGCAGCCCCTGAGGGGTGCAGCTCTGCAGAACAGGTGCTCCAATTCTCTCTGGGGCTCTGGAGCTCAGGAGCTGCAATGCACTTGCTCTCCACCTATTTATACAGCTTCCCAAGAGGAAATTTCTTGAATGCTGCTCTTCAGAAACAGTCAGAGGAAAATGCTGTTTTCATCGTCCAATCTGATGTGAAAGCTCATGGCTGCAGCCCTCCAGCTGTGCTGTTTGTGTGTTGAAGAGCTGTTTTGTCACCATGCCTCCTGAATCTCAGGCAGAGAAAGGGATGGGCTGAAGTTATCTGCCTCGCATCTGAAGTCACATGATCTCTTTCGGCCTTTCTGCTGTGTTGAGGCAATGATTTGCATTTTAGCAGATCTAGCACACTGGAAAAAAACAAGGCTGTCCAGCTTCTTTGGTTATCTGATGTGACCGGCATGGTTATGAAAGCCCTTAAGGAAAGAAATACTGAATTTACCACAAGGCATTGTATCTGCATGCGAGTGATAGAGGTGTTCTCCAAATCACTCAGTCATACCCAGATAATAGGACAAGTATGAAGCACTCAGATCTCATGTTGGGAAGCACAGAGCTAATGCCTTCAGTTCATTTCTTCATGTGCATGCACATGTTCTCACCATAAATGTGTGACTGGAATTCTGTGGACTCCGTTCATGCTTTGGCTCACCTTCTCCTTGTGTGGCTGCTGCGAAGGGATTGGACAAGCTGAGAACATGGCAGCCTTGCTGCGGTCAGAAAGCTGTGCTTTGCAATCAAACCCTGACCCCTGGCAGCAGGTCCTGCATCTCTGCCCCAGCTCCTGGCCACGCTGACCCCTGACTCTCAGTCACTGCACAGGATCCCTAGGGAAGGGCAGAGCCATCATGGCGTTTTGTTACTGCCCACTGCTCACACAACAGCTCCTGAGGAATCTGCTCCACTGGCAGTGTATGGATAGCATGGGGACACTCTGATTTTGAACACATACCCCACCAAACCACTCAAAACTAGGAGGTGTCAGTAGAAGCATGATACTGTAATATCACCACTACAGTCTTGGGCCCAGTTCTCAGCGTCACTTATGCTCATCAGGCCACCTTTCCCCGCTCCAAAAGCCAGGGAGGGGTTGCTTGCTGCTGTGCAGTGATGGAACAGAGCATAGCAGCCACTTTTGTGGGGTCAGGGTGGGGGCCTGTGGGTACAAAGACAACCACAGGTTATAAAGCATGCTGTGGTGGGAGAAAGCTCCATCTGCATGGGCACAAGACGAAGTTCACTGTCCCCCTTCCTCTGAAGCCTCTCCAGGTGACGGAGCCCCACCAGGACTGGATAGGAAGCAAAAAATTTCTGAGAACAGAGGCAAACAAAGTAATATCTTCATCCTCCTGCCCCTCCCTAAAGGTCTAATAATACCATAACATGCTATTTTCAGAAATTTTTGCCATCAGTGTGGTGACAGTTCTAAAGGCATCAACCACCACTGTGAAGGAAATCCCCCTGTGAGACAGACTTTCATTAAGGTGCAAAAGACATTTAAAATGCCAAACCAGGAAAGCAGAAGGCATTTGATTGACAGAGCTAGTCCTCTGAGGTGCTGGAGTCCAGGACACAAGTTTCCACTTTCAGAGCTGTTCCTCTCCTGTGAGACGAGACAGCAAATGGAAAGCATACCAAGCGCAGTAATTCTGCATGACCCAGAAGAGTTTTGATGTTTGTTTTTCTGGCAGGATGCACTTTCCCTGATCTGAGTTACAGTAGCTAATCTTTTATGTATGATCACGCTGCTCTGCCAAAACGCATGCAAGCAAAAATACATCACAACCTCTTTCCACTGCACTCCTGGGATACACATTATTTATAAACATTTACTGTACCTGATAAGTTCATCTATACTGGCATTTACCAAGATCTCTGCATAATGAGAGGCTACAAAGTTTGCTTCAATTGCCAATAAATCCATCAGGAACATTTCATCCAAAATCAGTGGGAGAGGGATAACTCTAGCAGTTAGGTTCTTCAGGACATGTTTTCTTTTGTTTCTCACGGAAGTTCTTTGTCGTCTGTCTCAGTGATCTGACATGACCAAGCAACCTGATAAAGAGTCGGTGCTGCTGGACTGAGCCACCTCTCCAGTTACTTGTGGGGATCACAATAACATGCAACTTGAGGAAACACAAACGTCCTTTCCAAATTAACCTTTCCCGATCAAGTCCAAGGACACAACACCATTTTCCTTTCTACAAAGGGCAAAGAGAACATACCAGTCCCATCAACAAGGTCATGCACAGTACTGCTTTTTTGCTCAGCAGTCATGTATCACACACACGCAACATGCTGAATAGAGTTTTAGTGATCAGCAGCAGCTGCAACAGAAAGCAGGCCAAAAAATTCTGACAATATATGGTTGAGCAGTCTAGCACGACAAGAAAAAACCCAGTGATGATGCTAGTGTAGAAATCAGGGCATCCCTCTAAAAGCAGCCCTTCTTGATGTAATAGCACATATTCTGTTTTCCCAATACTTTGGCAATATTAACCTCCTGAGCAAGTCTTCATGCAGGCATTCCACATACATAATTCAAATTCTGCTTCAGGCTTATTTCTCAGAAGCACCCACTACAAAATGATGTAACCAATAGTTTTCAAAAAGGATAAAGATAATCATAGTTGAAGTGAATGTGCTCCTTCTAAGCTCTGACCATGGTTTCCCTCTTCTTGCCCTACCAAGCTTAAAGAAGTATTTTTATATGACCCAGCAAAGTATTTTAAAGTAATAGCCAGGGGACAAGTCCCTGACTGAGAGACTTGGATGGCCAACTGGAGACAGAATGAAAAAAAAAAAAAAAGGAGAAAAAAATAAAGAGAGAAATTAATGTCCAGAACAAATTCAAACTCTCTCTCAGTCAGTGAGGTGACAGAAATCTGTGCTCACACATTAAAAGAAGTAGGTTAATTTGTGTGAACAGAAAAAGAAGCATTCCCCCACTGACAGTTCTGGGTGAGGAGGTGAATAAAAGACATCAAAAGTAGCATCCTTGGCAAAAAAAGCACAAAATCTGAAATGTGAAAGAAAGGCAGCAGTAGGGCCTCAAAGCTCCTGAAGATTAAGAAACTAGACCAGAACACTATGAAAACATAAGGATACCCTCTGTAAAAAATGAGAACTTTTTTTTTTTTTTAAAAAGAAAGTTTCCCAAATTATCAGATAAATGCAGATTATTCTGGGAAGCAGTGACTAATGACCTAATTTGCACAACTCTACCTCCCTCATGTTAGCTTCAACCTCCACTTACAGCTTATAGAAATTATAGCAATCTATCTACAGCACTCAGGATTTGACAGACCTTAGTAAAGCAGCATGAGGAAAAAGAAATGGGCATAAGAGTTGCTTCACAAAAGCCTGATGTGCATTTTGCTGGTCTGGTGAACCAGAAGCTACATACACATTGCAAACCCTATATCCTGATGCCTCAGGCCCACCAGATGGTTTCTTCCCCAAAGGGTTAAAGCCTTTAATCCAGGTTAAATCAGGCTCTCCAGGTCCAGGTCAGGAGAGCACACAGATTTGGCTCACACACTAGTGATCAGTATGTAAAAGGAAGTTGTTTTTTGTTGGGGGTTTTTTTGGTTTTGGTTTTGTTTTTTTCATTTTTTGTTGGGTTTTGTTTGTTTGTTTTTTGGTTTTGTTTTTTAATTGTTTTTTAAGGACTGGAAACCTCCAACTAATATCTGCAATCATTACATACATGGTAGGGGACAGCAAGTCCCTGGAAATAATTTTCTTCACCTGTATATTCATCTAATGCTTATTAAACTGCTTCAAATGAAAAAAAATGACAAGATTTTCTACTTTGTTATAGTAAATAAATCTGCTGCTTCAACAAAATGTTATTAATTTCAGGAGTCATGGCAACTACACTATTTAGCCACAAACAATACACTGTTTTGCTTACAAGCACCACACTTCTGAAAACTCCCAAACTTACCTTTTATATTCCAAATAATAGCTTCTGTTTGAAGCTTTTAACCTGTAAACATTGTACAGGTGCCTTAATTTGTGCTCCTACAAGCCGCTCCCTTTGAGATGTGAGGCAAGATGCAGTATGGTGAGGACTGAGGTAGCGCAAGTAGTGCAAAACCCCGGGTAAAACATAAAAGAAGACGGCAATTACTGTGGGGCGTAGGAGGTGACAAGAAGGTCCATGGCTGGATGGATGGATGGATGGATGGCTGGATGGATGGATGCATGGATACCCACAACACCGACCCACGGAGCTGTTTCCCGCACATGCCCCGGGCCCGAGCGGGGCCTGAGGCGGTGGGCGAGCGCGGGGCGCCCCCTGCCGGCGGCGGGGACTGCGGGGAGCCGCCCCCGGGCGGCCACACACGGGAGGAAAACCCTTCGTCCTCTCCAGGGGGTTGGAAAGACCTGGGCGCTCCTGCCTCTTACTGCCCCATGTTTTTTTAAACAGCCTCCTGTACCGCGGAAATCATCTACACCTCCCTGCCCCGCTGAGAAGAGAGCTGAAGGGCCTCGCAGTAAGCAGCGAGGCGCTTCCCATGGCCGCTTTACAGGAAGCCCGCGCAGCCGGGCTCCCCCGGAGCAGCGGCGGAATTGGTGTATCTCTCCTGGAGCTCAGCCCGCCCTTCCCACACTTGGGCCAACCTGACGTGACACCTCAGCCCAACAAGCTCTGTTCTTCCTCTGGGGGAGCAGAGCAGCCGAGCATATTCCCGGAGCAGCGAGATGCACAGGGAGGCTGCCAGCCCTTCCCGGAGCGGGGCTAGTGGCAATGGCGTCGGGAGCACATGGGCCGAAGGATTTACTGAACACGTTCGGTATGCGTGTGCCGAATACATGTGCAGGGGAAGGGAGCGCTCCCTGTAGCGTGGCCCGTACCCCCCAAGGTCGTTACCTGCCCCTGTGCGCCGTGTTCGGCCGGGCAGAGCGGGGCCCGCCGCTGCCCCAACACAGCAGCACGGAAGCTTTACCTGCAGCTGATTTACCCCCGTAACTGCCCCTTTGTAGCTATCAGAAGGGCAGAAAACGCATTAGGGTAGTTCTTAATTACTACATTTGTTTTTAATCAGCCAGCAATTAAAAAGAAAATACCAGACTTCCCTCCTTACTCAGCGTGGGAGGCGTGGCCAGAGTCTCGTCAATAGGGGCATTGTGGCGCAGTGTGCCTGATGTGGCGGTTCCATAGTGTAGTGGTTATCACGTCTGCTTTACACGCAGAAGGTCCTGGGTTCGAGCCCCAGTGGAACCAGCGCCAAAGTGTGAACTTTTTTTCTTGGCTCACGCTGAGTATTTTATAATTTCCTTTAACGCGATGAGTTTCGGTTTAGGTGTTTCCTCCACAAGACGGGGGACCTCATAAGCAGTTACAGAAAGCGCGGGCGCTGCGTGCGGCAGAGGCGGAGCACTGTATTTCCACGGAGGGAGAAAGGCAAAGTGTGAACGAAGCCCTGTCGCACGGCATCCTTTCCACAGGCTGCAGCCTTGGCATGGAACGCCCGCCTGCGAGAGAAGCCTTTCCCTGCCAGCGCGGGAGAAGGATGCCCGCCTTACCGTGGTCCCGAGGAGGGGTAACCGAGGAGACCACAGAGAGCAGAGGCGGTGGGGAGAAGCAGCAGCCCGTGCCTCCTCCCAAGCAGCAGGAGGGGGACAAAGGCAGTGGCGAAAGTCTGCAGCCCCGTGCATCCCGTGGAGTCTCACCGGGACAGACTGGAGCATGGCCCCTTTCATCCCTGTGTTTAGAGAAGCGTTTGAGCGCTGGGGAAAGGCCAGCGCTTCTCACAGCAGACAGCCAGGAAACACCGTTAATTCCATCCTTGTTTTCCCCTGTACTGTGTGTATCGTTTTTATTAATGGGGGAAGAAAGCCATCTCAGCTTGCCCCGTAGCAGCTTCACTTTTAAATTATAACATGTCTCATTTTGCACGTGCAAGGCTTTAGAAAAGGGTAACCTCTAGGCATGGGTGCTGGCACGGCATCTGTCTGCGTGGGAGCCCTATCGAGTGCTGGGGCTAAGACATCTCTGCAGGAGGAGGAGAAGAGTCCCTGAGCTCTGCTGACCTGGAGTCAGCTCTTGAGTATCTTTGCAGGATCAGAGTGGGGGGGTGTGATTTACCTATCTTAAAGATTAAAAAGAAAAAGCTGGCTTAACTTACTTTAATCAGAGTCTTATTAAGAAACTTACCTTAATCATCATCATATTAAGAAAACTATTAACCTTTGTCAGTGCTTGTTCTCACTAAACAAACACTCTGGGGTATGGGCAAGCTGCAGTTAGAGATTGCAGATAGAGATTGCAGACCAAGGCAGGGATACCTGGGCCGGGTTGCAAAAGCTTTTTTGGGTGGAAAGTATACACTATACATCCTATAGTGGGACCTGGCAGGCTAAAGTCGTAACACTAACACCATACTGATGCTAAGGATCTGTGCATCCCACAACCTGAAAGTGCAGAAGTACTCAGGTCTGGCTTTCCTCTGCCTATTTTGCTTAGCAGTGTGTGTGCAGCCCACAGGAGGTGAAGCCAAAGCCATGTGGTCCCACATCTGGGGTAAACTGTCTTCTATAGACTGGCTGCTTCCAGGATACAGGCTCAAAGCTGAGTCAGACATAGATAGACTTGTTCTAATGTAGGATATGGAAGCCTTTGGTGTAGGTACATCCCGTCTAATAGAGATGGTGATCCCATGGTGCCTACCCTGCCATCCATGGCCACAGCACCCCCAAGTGCATGAGTTACAGGGAATGGGCCTGGGCCTGGTGGTCAGCACCAGGTAATTATCTGCCTCATGTTTTCTTACACTTAGGAAGAAGTCTCCTTTTCAGAAGATGACTTAAGCTTACACTTCAGACTTGTAAAAAGAATATTTTATTCTGAGAGCCATATCTTAAGTGTGTATAGACCGCTGCAGCTCCGTCCATTTGAAGGGGAACCAGCTCCTGACTCAGGCTCTAGAAGCGTCGGCAGTCTTGCCCGCTCCACACATCAGTATCCTGCTTCTGAGAATTGTCTGTGGTTCACACATACATGTATAAATGTGTGTTTTGTACGTTCCCTTACTGTGCTGAAACAAAAGTGTGCCAGTCACACATTTCTGCTGAGACACTGCTCGTCTCGTGTGTTCAGCTTCCAGACGCATGGGTCTGTGCGTGCTGCTCTGATTGAGCCGTCTGGCACTCTGACTTGGGGAGAAACATGACACTGCTACGTGGAGTTGCACTTCTCCCTCACACACGAGTACTTTTGCCTCCTGCTTCCCCCCTGAGGCCACACGCACATGCTGCCAGTAAGACTAAAAGCATCTCCATGGTGCAAGGTGATCTCTGTGTTTTTTCCCACAGTCTGGCAGAAGAAAACACATCAAGATTTCTGAGGGCTGTGAAAACACAGGAAAAGGTCTCAGGGCCAATGGGACATGAGCTAGAGCTGGAGAAGATGTATGGACAAAAGAGCGAACCTGCCCAGGCAGCTCCTCTCTTACACAGCAGTGGGAATGTTACCAAACTGTCTTAATTTGGGCCATTTGTACTCATCTCAGTTTTGTTCTGTAATCAATGCCAGACTAATCTTTATCCTTTTAAAAATTTTCCTTATTTATACAGGGCAAATGTAGCTATTTCTGGTGCTGTTTTATAAACTGGCCATTAAATTTTTTCTGTCTTCTATACCTGAAAATATTTCTGTGCTTGCTAGGAATTAACTACCTGATGCATTTAGCAATGCTGTCTGCAGTGGCAGCAGGGTTTTGCTGTTTACAGTTATTAGAACGAAGGACTAAACACCATTAGACACAGACTGTCTGAACTGCATGCTATTTATATAGAGACTGTAATGCTCTTCTAATATTCACGTGAAACAGTTTGGTTTTTTGGATGCTATAGACACTTTTTTAAAACAAAGGCTGCTTTTCCTTCTGTGTGGAAGGAGTTTTATAACTGGGCAGCCACCAGTCTTAAGAATATCCCTTTGGACGAAATGTTCTTTGATAAGAGCTGTGCTGTTTCTGAACACGTTCCCTGAGCTACTGCGCATTTCTTACACAAAATCAAAACATATTTGAAGGGTGGGGCTGGCCATAAACCAAGCTGTTTTAAAACGGCATGTGGCGATGGGAGAGAATTTGGCTTTGCTTTTTTTTTTAAAACATTGTAGGTGATTCCTCTCCGTGGGAGTAGCTCTCCTTCACTGTGACCTGTCCTTATGAGACCATAAGGTTAGAGGCTGAAGCTCAGGTCTGGTTTTCCAAGAGATATGTGGATGAAGGTATTTAGGGATTTTTAAGCTGGGATTTTCAAACCCACTAGATTTAGATACCAACTGCTCATCAATGCAGAGAGGGAAGAGTGCCTTCAGCAGCTCTGGAAATCTCTGTCTCCGTGTCAGCTCATTTTAGACTGAACAATATAAAGAGGATACTTAGAGCCTGAAGTGAGATTCTGCACTGCAGCAGATGCCCAGAGCCTGCCCTGGTACCCTCAATGGATCTCATTTCTTTAATTCCTGGTTGGACTTTCTGGTGGGTCTCACTGCCCCGAGAGGAGAACAGCATTTGGGCAAGAGGCCTCTGGCAAAAAGTCAGGAGCAGCCCCCTGCCCTTAGAAAAATGACCCCCCGTCCTGGTGCCTGGGATAAGCTACCCTGCTTGCTTGCCCTGCCATGCATTAATTGTCCCCCAGGGTTTGGAGTGAGCTGGCCCAGGTCCATGAAGCAGAATGGCCATGTCTGTGCAGGGGTCTGCCTGTGACAACCCTCCTCTCCATACAGGTAGGGTAAAGTGGGAAAAGTGTTGGATTGAGGAGGTTAAATACCTCGAGGCTGAGCAAAGCAGTGAGCCCCCTTGGTGGGAGACTCCTCCCATCCATGTCACACACCCTGGTGAGTCTGGCATGTGTTGACACTGGATGTGCGACTGCTGTGGGATGCTGTACCTGACAACATGTTTACAGGGCATTCCAAATTTGTGGGTGTCCAAAGGCAAGTGAGATGAATGCTGCTCAGGCAATTGTTTTTGAAAAGCCAGCATCCTTGTTTGGACAGCATTTTTGAATGGATATAGACCAGAAGAGTAGAGACACTACTGGCTTAACTCAACAGCAGCCTACGTGAGCTAAGCAGTGCTTTAATCTATTCCCACTGTATACAATCTGAGATCTCTTGAAACAAAGCAAGCTGCTTCTGAAGCAATTGCCTTCAAAAATTTCCATTAAAAGTTCATTTCTAATTGCACATAATCAACAGAGGTTGGAGGGACAGGTGCAAGATACACTGGAATCACTAGCAGTCTGTTTTTATCTTGAATCAGTCATTCTAAAATCAAATTTCTAGTGTAGGCTGGTTGAGAGGATACTGTAGGTAGAACTGTTAGCAAAGAGAGGTTTGCATTTTTGGTTTGAGATTTTTGCAGCCTAGCAAGTAAACAACAGAAAAATGCCTTTTTTTTTTTTTTTTTTTTTTAAATCTAATAATTGCAGTTTTCAGCCCTGTGCAATTAGGTGACTGGAAGAGCAGTAATGCCAGGGCAGATTTCTACACACAACTATTGTTAGGAAAGGCATTGATAGTGTAGAGGTAAGTAATTGAGGTGGAAGATAATGAATACATGCTATGTACAATAGACAATATATACTACCCATCTTTTATAAGCATTAGGCATCTGCATTTCTGTAGGGTGTATATGTGGTTTGTATGTAGATATGTCCTGGTTTATTTGGACATATGTCTGCATATACAATCAGATTCACACTCAGAGTGTCAGTACCTCAGTAGTTGTTGCCTTTTAAAAACGGTTACAGATGGCACATCCTCTAGGATGGAGTTTGACAGTAACGATTGTGTGGTTGGCTTGATGGTGCTTGATAAAATCATGAGAATGGAGGAGAGTAAGGTGATTAGGCAGTGCTTAAGTTAATCTCATGCCTTCCCATCAAGCCAAGCAGTACACTAAGGAGCTATTCACAACAGAGGAAGGAAAAGATGCAGTTCAAGATGGGAAGCGTCCTGCTGTCTCTTCTTTTCTGGTACAAAGGTACGCACTTTGCCTCCTGAGAGGCGCTTTCAGATATCCCTCTTTGTGTTTCCTGTTTCAGCCATGCTTTCTTCTGCCAGGGGCTGTGGGGTACAGAGCAAGCTCTTCTCTACATTCTCATGGAAACATCATAATTCTGGGAAAGGCAAAATGTGGAGGAGATGTGTAATTTATGTACATGAGTGAGCAGCATTCTTACAGCTCTATGAATATTCAGTCGTAAAACTCTGTTTCAAAAAAATAATTGCAGTGTAAAAAAATTGCCATATAATTTGTCAAAATATGAATTTGCAAAGAAAATTGTAGTGCAGCTGAGCCAGTGTGTAAATAATAACACTGATTTGAAAAATGAGGTACAGTATAATATGAAAGACTGGCCCTTCATTAATCAAAACTCTTGATTAATCAAAAAGTGATGATTTTCTCTAGCAGCGAGACATTGCTGATGAAGATTGCCCCTTTTTTAAAGGCCTTTCCAGGTATTTTGGCCTGGGAAAGGCTTCCAAAAACACTTTTAGAACAAAAAACAATTCATAGGTCTAGAAAATGGGGAAGGTATTTATCAGTGTTGAGGCTTTCTCATACTTATTTTTCAGAAAAGCAGCAACAAAAGTAGTTAAGCGGGAGCTAGAAGGAGCCAGAAAATTTAGGGTCACAATCTCCTTCCCTTTTAATTCACGTGGCTGTGGAGAACAAGGAGATGATTTCCTGGTTCATATTTAAATTTCTGGCTTCATCGAAGCCAATGGCAAAGCTACTTTTTTCTTAATGAGGCTGAGGGTTGCTCTTGGTAAGTGCTGGGCAGTGTCTACCAACATGAATGTGTGAATCAGGTTTGATCTGTCAGGGTGAGGAACAGATTAATCAGACAGTCCACCTTTTCTCCTGTGGGTGTGGAATTGCCAGTGTTTTGGTATGTCTGGTTTTTTCTATCTTTTCTGTTTCTGTTGAATATTTTGCTCTACCAAATTTCATGGGTAGGAAAATAAGTGCTCCTCCACTAGCCATGCTTTCATTTCATCTTGTTATGTTTGGCTGTACCTGGCTCTGTCTAATTAATAGGTCTTTCTTTTAATCTCCTGGTATATATTTGTACATTCTCCTTGTACCTTATGTCTTCACTCTCCTTTGTTTCGCTTGGGAGGATTACTGGTGCCTGAGCTTATAAGAAGAGTGTTTTTACACAAGCTTCAGCATTTTTTCCCTACGGGTGGCATAACTGCAATTAGTCCTTGGAATAAGTTCATATACCTTTCTCTGAATCCCAGCCACAGCTTGCTTTTAATAGACACCCACACATCAGGATATTTTTGGAGAGCCTGCAGTGAAAAATAAGTTGCAAGATCACTTTCCAGGCATCACTCCTTCGGTATTTAATTTATTTTCTTAATTTATTGTATTTCTAAATGTACTGTTTTTCTCTGCTTCGTGGTCTAAGTGTCCTCTTGCGGACAAAAAGAGAGCAGCCCAGGTGCCGGTCGCACTCCTGCCTCTCCCAGCACGAAGGTGCCTCTAGGTCAGCCCTCGGAGCTACGTGCACTGATGCCACGATAAGCTGCTCAGCTTATTTTCCCTGGCAGAGTAAGTGGCTTAGAGGAGCGCCCGCAGCCCCCGCGCCTTGGCTGGCCTTGTGTTTGCCGGGGACACACCGCAGGAGCAGCAGCATATGGTGCCGCAGGAAGGCTCCTGCGGCGAGAGCGGAGGAGCCCCTGCGTGTGGCGAGGGGGAGCGCCCCGAGCCCCGCAGCGACGCGAGGGCGCTTTCAGCGCGCTGAGAGCGGCGCGCCCGCGCCGCCCTGCTCCGCCCGTGCTCGCTGCACCTCGAGCAACAAGCGCATCTCAGCCCTTCAGGAGGCGGGGTTTCTCTTTTGTCACCTCTGGTTTTTGTAGCTTTGAAAAAACAAACAAACAAACAAAGAAAGACACTGCCACCCCCCCCCCAAAAAAAAAAAAAAATTAAAGGCTCAAACATGCCTTTGGATCACAGTAAATAGCATCTTTAGTAGTGCTGCCCTTTGGCATAATCAATGCCTCTAACGAAATTACTATGCAGGCAGTGTTCTGCGTCGTTCCAAGCAGGAAGGAACAAACGTGTCAATAAGATCAGAAAATGCCGAAAGTTTTCTAAGGAACACTTTGGGAGAAAAGATAATTAATTATACATCTCTTAAGAAAAAAAGGGGGGGAATTTGATTTTTTTTTCAAATTATATATGCTTTTTTCAAATATTGCCACAACATTAAAAAGTTTGTGGAAACATTATGGAAAAAGAGAAATTAATATGAATTTAAAAGGTATAATTGTGATTACTTAAATATGTTTTTATTGCCTTCAAATAAATACCAGTAAATATTAAATGAACCACAATACAAATGAATGAAAAAGAAAACCTAATGAAAAACATTCAAATAAAGAAAATTTAATGGAAATTAAAATAATACAACTGTGAAAAATCCCCATAAAATGAAGGAGGAAAAGAATAGCTGATTTAAAGCCTGAGAGAGAAGGTTAACACAAAGTATGAGACCTCCCCTGTGCAGGCTGGTGCTGGTGCTGGTGCTGGTCCTCTTGCTCTCAGTTTCTGGCTCTGACCGAGCCTGCCAGTGATCAGCAGAGATCAGTGCTCTCAGGCTGGTGTGTGCCGGGGTGTTGGTGCCCTGCTGGGTGCTGCTGGGGCCACAATATCATCTGCAGGAGAAGCAGGCTGAGCATTTGGCCCAGCTTTAGGTGTTGGAGTTCTTGGATGGGCACCCTGCTTTCACCAGGCCAGCCTATCTTCCGATGCCTTTGGGTGGACATAGAACTGCACATGTCCTGGGGGTCTCTGCCTGCTGCCACAGCTCCCAAGGACCACTTAAAGCCCACGCTTTTTAGAAATGAAGGTACTGTTTTCACAGCACACAGTCACATGGAGCCTGCGTAGCGTGGCCATGGAAAAAGCCCCGGGGGAAAATCAACAAAAGCAATCACGAAGCGTGTGGGCAGGGGAGCTGTGCTTGCCAAGGGGACCTGGGGACTGGCCACAGCTGCAGCAGGGGCTCCTGGGGCCATTGCCTCTGGCACAGGGGCGAGGAGAGATGGGGAGAACGCCACGAATGCGGCAGCTTCCTGAAATGCACCTTCTTACAGGGGCTGGTGCAACCTGATGTGAGTCACCTCACTCGCCTGGCATGATTTTCAGGGCTGGGATGTAAAAATAGCCTAAGTTAATAATAGAGCAAGACACAAACTAGCACCCAATGGGCACAGAGGCACTGCAATGCTTTTTTCAGTGTCTCAACCCTCTGGATTGCTTACAGGCTGTTACCTAATTCTGCTTCCTAACTCTGCTGTCTAATGTGGTGCTCAAGTTAAAGAGGGCCTTTCAGAGAGAGCATGATAAAACCAGTGCCACTCATTCCAGCCATGCCTTTCATTTTTATGACTTTTTGTAGCTTTTCTGGGGCTCCAGTCTTATTTTCCTGGGGTTCAAGCTGTTTTCCTTTTCCTTACCCCATAACCCTCAGGTGCCAAAGGGAAGCAGGTGACTGACTGTGCAAAAGGAGTCATGGTGCCCAGAAAGCACTGCTGCGTCATGGGGGGATTGCTCTCCACTGGGAGGAGAGAAAATAATTTTACCTCTCTGAGTGCTGTTAAACTGAGATGTTGCTTACAGGGATGAGAGAAAAAAGTTAACTACTTTCCAGCTGAAGCTTCTAGGACACCTATATAATAAAGTAAATAAATAAAGTCATCAAAAATTTCCCCATACTTTGCCTGCAATGATCAAGTTTATGTGAACTTATTCCAGTAAATCGAGTGACTGACATTTATTCTGTGTTCTATTTTATTTCTCTCTTTTCATATTTATAATGTGCTTTCTCATCCTTGTATATCTGTCGTTAATTCCTACACTAAAAGATGACTTTCTGCTGTGACTTTATGGTCAGGATAGTGAATATGATTTCTCAGAGTTACTGTATTGAAATGTGCTCAGCCTTTGGCAGTGTTACTTCTGCCCACACTTATCTTCCTCCTTTCTTTCTCTTGTTTAACCACATTCCTAATGATTACAATTTTTCTGAGACACGCAATTACCTGTTCCTGTCATTAAAGTGCCAGCAGTGAGTTTCCTTGCTATTGATTGCTCCTTTTCCCAAGTAGCCCTAAGCTGTGGCTGCTACTTTATCCAACTTCCACCTCATCTTGGCACCCCAGGGCTACCTCTGCCAGCTCTTTTCTTTCTACTCCAAACCTGGACCAGTTCCTGGAGTATCGCTCCCTTTCATCCTGCTCAGCAGGAGGTGCCAAGTGGAGACATCCCAGGGCCTGGGCTCCAGCCCAGCCTCACCAGGACAGGTTCCCTGGCACGAAATCATCCCCTGGATCTTGTCCCAAGCCCTGGTCCCTAAATCCTGCACTATGGGATAGCATTTGCGAATGGCAGTGCTCTGGACACTGCAGGGTGGGATGAAGGGACAGGAAAGGCGCATGCTTTATCTCCCTGCCTCCCACAGACACAGATAATAATTTATTTCACTGAACTGATGGTTTGCTGAATGTCCTGGGGTACTGTAAATAGAGCTCTTTCCATTTTAATGTTTTGGGGTTTTTTTTCAGTCCCGTGCTTTTAAAACAACAGCCCCTGGCAGCCGTGCAGGACTTATGACTCTCCCTTGAATTGCAGCAATTCGTTCTATCTGACCTACAATTACCAATTATCTTTGTAACCTTCCTTGAAGGCAAACATGCTTGCTATAAAAGCATGCTGCCCATCACATTTTTGGACTATTGGCAGCCAGCTTTCCTCTTCATTTCCTTTGTAGGACAGGGCCCATCACAGCTGTAAACACACCAATATATCAATTACTGTTTTGTGGCCGACTGCAAGCAAGGGCATCTTTCATTTGATTTCCTCTCCCAAGGCCAGGGGTTATCAGGCTGTGCTGCCCAGGCAGGGCATTTGGCCATCCACTGCTATGCTCACCCCAAGCCAAGCCTGCTGCTCCCCTGTGCCATGGTTGGATGGCTGAGCCCTTTGTGGGAGTGAGCCCTTTGTAGGAGTGAGCCCTTTGTAGGAGTGAGCCCTTTGTGGGAGTGAGCCCTTAGCAGTTCACCTCTCCTAGCTGAAAAAGGCAAAGCTGAACTCGTGTTTGAGATATTTAAATGAGCAAGTTATGCTGTGAGGGGTGGAGGTGCTCAGCCCACCTGGGACAGCCAGAGGGGCAGCACGCCATCACCTGTGCCCTGCCACTGCCTTTGCACCACTGTGTGTTGTGAGGCTGACCCAATAAAACACTGCATTGACAAAAGGGCTTTTGTGTTTGAAATCCCCACCCTTGCTCGATTTGCAGTGGTGTCCCCCAGCAGATGAGGCTAAAAGCCCTCAAAGCCACTCTCATAGCTCAGGAGCAGGCACCACTGGCTGAGTGCAGCTACCCAGGTGATGTTGGGTGACCTGGGGAGGAAGATTTATTCCTGGTGTTTGAATTGATGCCGCCATACACCCACCCACCTGAAATCTGTTCCTTTTTTTCCTGTTGTTTCACTCACAGCTGTTGAGTTTCCAGCTGCATGTGACAATGGCATATTAAATTTTGATCTTGGCTGTCAAAGAGAGAGACTCAGGAGCCCTATTGAAGGGCTCAGCATGGTCACAGAGCAATACCCTACCTTTCCCCACCCCAGGCATGCAGTGCTTAAGAACAGACTTCACCACACTACAATCATGGAACATAACTTCCTTAGGTTAATGGCTGGGCTCGATGATCTTAATGGCCTTTTCCAACCCCTTTTCTAGGCCAAAGTGCGTCAAACCACCATAAGAAAAACCCAAAAACCCCACAAAAGTTTTCTCCACAAAAATCAGTCTTCTAAAGATGAAAATAAAGTGTTTAAGCAGAAGGAAGGAGCCGAGCCTGCAGCCCTGTGAGCCAGGGATTGCTGGGAAATGGGAACACAAAGCAGGCTGTGATGGCTGGGGAGCTGGGATCCCAGATGTCAGGGTAAGGAAGCCCTTGCAGCTGGTGCTCCTGGAGCAGGGCACCTGTCCTGCTGGGAAAGGACACCGCTCTATGGGCCAGAGGGGCAGGAGAGACACCTGCCAGCCTGGATCTCATGCCTGAGGTGCCAATGCCTCTCCATCTCTGGCATCAAACAGAGCACAGGGCAGGCAGGGGAGGCAGGCACTGCATTGCTTTTATTGGCAAAGATGGTACTGTTTTCTTAAGTGATAAAATCCTGATTTCTATTGTATTGGCAGCATTAATTTAAACCACTTTCACACTGGTTTAAGTCAAACCTCTCTGCCCCATGTGGCACAGCACAGGGGTGGCCTTGTGTTTGCCCCTCTGCCTTGATTTTCTCATTGCACAGTGGAGTCCCAGGGCTTGGCTTGGTAACCTTTGTGATGGGAAAGGTGTAGTGCAGTGTTGTGTGGGGCCCCCAGCCTACGCTTTCCAAGAGGCCTGGAGATGTGCAAGCATGGTTTCCTCCTGAGCATGTTGGGCTCTGGGTGCCCCCTGCCTCCCTCTTGGGCCTGACTAGAAGCCACATCTTTTTATTGTAGACTGATGTTTACTTCTCCCAGGGCTGATGCCTTGGGTTAATGTGGTAAGTTCCTTAGGGCAGAAATGCTTCTCTGGGACACTGAAGCACAGAAGACCATCCCTGTGCTAGAGAAAGGGATTTTTAAAAATTACTTCATCATTTTGTTTTTGGAGGCCTTTCTTTAAGACTCTTGATACATTCAGACTCATTGTCACACCCAAGGAGCAGTTGCATTTCAGTAATAAACTTTGTATATAGTTTATATTTCAGCTGATTATAATTGCTCTGTGTTTGTGAGTCTTTTGAGATGAAACTTGCTATAGAAATGTGAGATGTAAATTCCCAGCATTAGCTGGAGCTTCCTAGGCTCAGCAAAGTGACAGTGTATGAATGAATAAATCATAACTAGATTTCAGTGAATAATTCAGAGTCTAATTCATTTGGTGGAAAATTCCTCTTTTCATATTCACAAAACCTCTGGAGATGGCTCCTCTATGCAAGTTTTTTACCTGCTCAATCACTTGTTCCTTAGTGGATTGTAGATTCCCTACAGGCTTTGAAAACCTGATGTTTGACATCTGACTTGTGTTGATGAGTTATCAGCAGTCATGGGATTATTATTATTTTATTTTCCTAGCTGTTTGGGAAATATTCTGCCAGTCTAAAATCTGTTAACATACTCTGCTTTGGAACCTCACTGTGAAATAAGAAGAGCCTTTTCAGTCAGGAAAGTGCTCATAAAAAAGCCATTGCTCAGTAAAAGGCAGGAGATAAAACAGGTCAGATGTTGCAAAACTAGCATCTCTTCCTCCACAGCCAAGATGACTAGTTTTCCCTAAGAAAGGAAAAAAAGGTAGTCTTGTCTGTAAGATAGATTAGGAAGACCTATCTACACTTCTTTTTTCTCCATCACATCCAGGGGGAGTTATCTCAGGCCAAGCACCTTGCAAGGTGTCCCGTCTCCTCCAAAGACACTTGCAGTCTGCCATGGCACGGGGCTGGGATTTCACCCTTGAAATTCATCAGCCTACGCATTTTAAGGGGAAAATGTGACAGGGAAACTGTGGAGCAGAAAGACAGAAAAAAATGGATATGGGCAAAATTAGCTGTAAAGCAGAGACTGAGGGGTCCAGCATGTGTTTCTCCTCAGGATGATTCAGGGGTATCTGATCAGGAAGAGGAGATGCCACAGGCACCTGAAGGAAAACCCAGTGGAGGAGTAGTACAGACATGGAGTAGCCTTCTCCTGCCCATGTTCTCTTGCTTTCTCCTGGCAATCAGCTTGGGGAAATGTGGTAGATTCGTCAGTCCTTCCTCTATTTATTTACCTCAGGAATAAATGTTGATTGTATTTCCTGATGTTTGCTTACAGCATCTTTGTTTCTGATCTCTCTCTCCCTCTCTCTTCCCTCCATGCCCACTGCCCAGCTGTGATGGCCCTCTCCCCGGGAGAGGTAAGTGTCTCTGGATAGTTTGGCTGCCAGGTAAATGCTGGGGGTCTGATACTGCCCAGCCCTGGTGTCTTGGGGCAAGAGGGATGGCACCTGGGCCTTCAAGCTCAGGCACATGCTCTGACCTCTGAATACAAGGGGATCCGAGTCATTCCGTGCTTCATGCTGAGCTGGCGACAGGAAAGGGTCTCAGACAAGGTGCAGCAGCCCAGACAGGCACAAAGCATTTGTCTAAGGTTCAGAATTCCCATTTGGCCTCGTGACATTATTGTTGATGACTACATTGATTTATTAGTCATTTTTTGCCTTTCCTTTAGGATGAGAGACTGGAGCTGTGGCACAGCAAGGCTTGCAAATGCGATTGCCAAGGAGGCCCTAACTCGGTGTGGTCCAGCGGGACTAACGGCTTGGAGTGCATGCCAGGTAACAGAGGGAGCCTTTAGCCGTGTTTGTGTGGTGCCCTTCGGCCGCTTCCCCTTTGCACCGAGCATTGCAGAGCTGGCACATTCCAAATCCGGGTGGTGGAGCTGAACCGCTGCGGGGTGAGGGGATGACCCTGCGCCATCAAGCAGAGGCAGCCCCCATGCCTGGGCCTTGGGGGGCCACCCAGGGTGGCCCATGCTGGCCAGTGACAGTGGACATTTGCCTTTCTCTCCCTGGAGCCCTCGGTGCTGGTGCTTCCAGAAACTGCCTGGGGCAGCTACTGCCATGTGTAGGATTTGCTGTAGGAAACCTTTTGTACCACCTAGGCTCATTCTCCCTTGCTGCAGTTTAGCTTGTGACATCTTCTAGACTCTACAGGCATCAAGGAAAACTATTTATTACTTCTTTGCAGCAGATTTTTAAAAGGGAAGGGAAGGGAATAGGTTTGGTTGATCTGTCCATGGCCAAGGGACATGTGGGCAAGGAGCCATGCTGGGTTTCCTGGCCAGGCCGGGTGTGAGGGGGTGTCTCTCCCATTAGCATTATGTAGCTGAGTAATGAAGGCATTTTCCTTGTTCTCCCGAATGAGGAACGTTTCCACGGTAACTCCCAGCTGTCCCTGTCCCCAGACAGGGGCTTTGCACTCTCCTTGCCCAGCCCAGCCCAGCCAATGTGGTGTGGCCTGGCATTCCCAGCTGCCCAGGGACAGTTTGCAGAGCAGCCATGCAGAGCTGTTTATGGCATGGCTGAGGGGAGCAGCCGGCCTCACAAATGCTGCATGACTATTCTCTGGCTTGGCAGTAACAGTGTTAAATGGCTCAGCTGCTTTGGCTGGGCAGGCACCAGGTATCTGTTTTGGCAGGTCCCTGTGCATGGCACAAACAGATTTACCAGAAGGTGACCTGCTAATTGCATTACAGTTGTGTGGTCTGCAGATTAGTGTTGCTAAAAGTAAAGTTGGGTGGTGTTTGAGATAAGCCTGATGAATAGTAAACACACGGGGCCACCCCCTTGCACAAGGGGAGTGAGGCTTTTAACATGGTGGAAAAGCATGATGTTTCCATGCCTGGAGGAAGGCAGGACAGTGGCTGTATGTTTTCATGGGGAAAAATATGTTAATGAGGTACCGACTGAGCAAGATATGTTAATGAGGTATTGACGCATGCAATATTGACCTAGTAGAGCTTGCTAATGAGACATCGACCGCATGGCTGCAGTGCTGGGGAGTTGCACTGTGGAGGCCACAGTCATGCCAGGTTCTGGGCACCCACTCATGCTGCCCATATGTTGATCATTTTTAACACAAGGCACCATGGTGGTTGTTCAGGCATGGCTAAGGCAAGGAAACCTCTTACCCACAAGTGAAGCTGCGCAGAGCTTTCCTTGCTCCTTTGTTACTGAGACCCATGAAACAGACTATGCTAATTGGAGAAAGGGACAGAATTACCTCTGAGGACTGCAGAGGCACCACAGGCTGCAAAATCAGAAAATGCTGCCCATGATATAGATGTTTGCCTAGGCAATCCCTATGTGACACCTCTGAGTGCCTTCTTTTTGTGTATGTTGATACACAATGGTAACCTGATCACATAAAAAAAAGATCATAACAAAAACCCCTGCAACTAGGTCCAGGTAGCATGCAGGTGCTCAGCATCACTGAAGTCTTGCCTTCCAGAGCACTGTGTGGTCACCCACCAAAGAAAATTTTAATGACAAATGAGTCTTTCTTTCTCTGGTAGTTTTGCAGCCAGTGGTAGTTGTGTTGAATTTCTTGCTATTGCAGAAGACAGCTGTGGGGGCAGGGTTGTTACCTGAAGATCTGCAGTCAAAAACTGAGATGGAAATCCCTGAGCCCTCAGCAGGGCTGAGCATTACACCTCATTGGCACCAGAGCACCTCTGAGTTTTCCACAAGGCAAGGCCACCTCCAGATGCAAAAAAGGTCCCCAGAGCAGAAAATGCCGATCTGAGGGTGCTTGTGGAGAGATGATCAGAGCTGGCTCAGCAATTTTGCCATGAAAGTAGAGCCATAAGTCAAGACAGTGATTGGAGGAGCAGAAGGAGGTAAAGCCCAGCAAGTGAAGTAGTGCCCAGCATTACTCAAGGACCGGGCAAAAGCTGACAGCCTGGAGGCTGGATCCAGGTTGATGCACCCAGTCACACTCTTCTTCCACTTGCTTACAAGAAGGAGATTCAGACTGCAACATCTGAATAAAGCCTTTCCCCCAAAATGGTGCAGGCAGAACAAGTCTAGTAAGTTTGAGAGAGAACGAAGAGTTAGAAGTTAACACAAGTGAAGGTTAGAAATGAAGACCGTGTGGCCGCAGGGCAGGTTGTGGTCTGGGATAAGAGCATTCCCAGCATCCTAATCAGGGAGAAGAGAACAATGAAACCCCAGGAGGTGTTGAAAACATGTGCAAACACACCCAAGAAACAGAGCCACTTCTCTCCCATAAGGTTTTCTTCTCTTGTTCTGCAGAGTGTCCCTACCACAAGCCCCTGGGCTTCGAGTCTGGTGCCGTCACCCCAGACCAGATCAGCTGCTCCAACCCTGAGCAGTACACGGGCTGGTACTCCTCCTGGACAGCCAACAAGGCCCGCCTCAACGGCCAAGGCTTCGGGTGAGTGCAGAAATGTCTCCCTGAGGGGCCCCAGGGGCTGTGGGTGTGGGGAATGGGGAACCCTGGCACTGTGGGGGCAGGAGGGTCTGCCTGGGAGGGCATGGTTCAGGACAGAGCAGGGCTGGTGGTGTCCCCCCAGGTGTGCATGGCTCTCCAAGTACCAGGACAATGCACAGTGGCTGCAGGTCGACCTGAAGGAGGTGAAGGTGATTTCGGGGATCCTCACGCAAGGGCGCTGTGATGCCGACGAGTGGATGACCAAGTACAGCGTACAGTACCGCACCGACGAAAACCTCAACTGGGTGTACTACAAGGACCAGACCGGGAACAACCGGGTCAGTGGACTTTGCTCTTTGGCCACTGGTGGAGGGATGACCTGTTTGGTGACATGAACATGCCAGGTCTTGGTGGGAGGTGCCCCGAAAGGGAGATCCTGTGGGAGCAGCAGGGTGGATGGATCTCAGAGCTCACTCTGCGTCAGGGAGCAATGCAGAGAGGAGCCATTCCCCCTGTGAGAGTCAGTGTCGTGCTGACTAGTGCAGAAAGACAAAATACATTATTCGTGTTTTCTAGTTATCATACTGCAGTCCAGATTAAGCTCAGAGGCATTAGCTGGCATTGCAGAGGAGGCAGCACCTCCATGATAAAACCCCTTTCTCAGCTGTGGCCACACAGCCCCATCCATGCTTGGGCGCTGCATGGGGGTTCCTTTTGTTGCCATGTCCAGGGATAGTGCATGATCCTGGTGCAGAAAAACCCCTCAGACAAAATCTGCAACTAGTTAAGTCACAACCCACCAAACTGCTGTCACACTGCACTTCTTACTGGTTGATTTGAAGCAAAAAATTGCATTGGGGAGATCTTACAGTGCTGGCTGTGATCCCTGTGCAGCCCCGCTGGGCTTGGGGATGCCACAGCTGCTGCCTCCCAGGTGTCTTCAATGCCCATCTGTGGGGATGGCTCTGTCCTAGCATGGGAGGTTCTGCTTTTGCTGAAAGCTGAAGGCTTTGCTGAAGTTCCTGCAGCCCTAGGGAGATGTTGAACTTTCTCAAAAAAACAGGTCATGGCAGCAGATGTGACATCCAGGCCAAGGAATGAGGTAAGGGCCCTCAAATACATTTTTTTTGGTCTTCACTGGCATGTTTAGGAGTCTGGCTCATGAACTTCAAAGAGCCAAAGTCAACCATGCTCACTCCAAACAAGCAGTGCCTTGCTACAGGAAGGCAAATGAGAGAGAATGGGATGAGAATGGGGTGAGATTTTCTGGCCTAACCATAAACAGTGCAGGAACGATGGGGGAAATGACCTACTTAGAAAACTGAATCAGTGTGACAAAAATTGTCTACATCTGGCTATTTTTAAAGTCTTCTGTTCTGAGGGTAGAGGGGAAGGAGCCTCCTCCTCCTCTGCTCTGCACAGGCACCCCAAACGCATGGGACAGGATTTCCAGCCCCCTAACCAGCTAACCCCCACCCATCTCTCCCTTCCCAGGTTTTCTATGGCAACTCCGACCGCTCGTCCTCGGTGCAGAACCTGCTGCGGCCGCCCATCGTGGCCCGCTACATCCGCCTGATCCCGCTGGGCTGGCACGTGCGCATCGCCATCCGCATGGAGCTCCTCGAGTGCCTGGGCAAGTGTGGCTGAGCGCTGTGTCTGGGGGTGGCTTTGTGGGTGTCTGTCCGCCTGTGCTGCCGCCCTGCCTCGTCCCACCGCCACTCCTGCAGTGTAAATGCCCGGCCTGCAAAGGGAAGGGCTGTCCTGAATAAAATGTTACTTCATACCAGGCCTGGTCATGCAGCTGATGGGGGCTTGTGGGACACACACTGGGGAAGAGGAAGGTTCAGGGCCGTGGCTTGGATCCTGTGAGATCTGGCCCTGGGTGTTAGGGTGGGGAAATGATCACCACGATGTGCTGTGAACACTGAAATAAATGCAGATGGGGTCCAAAGGCAGGGCTTGGATTCTCTTCAGGTGGTCAGTTGTGTGTCAGGACAGATATCTCACCCTCATGCCCTGAGATGGGGTTGGGACCAGATCTGGCCTGTCCTCAGTACAAGGGACTGGGGACATCTGAATCTCACACTCTCAAATCACCTCAAGTCTGCTTGTATCAGGAACCCTCTGGCCTGGAGGTGCTGTGGCTGGTTTTGGAAAAGACATCAGTGCCTTGAGCACCAGGTGGACAAACCCTCTCTGTATCCTCTCTGGTTTTGCACTGACACATCTCAGGGACCCCAGGGCACTTTGCTCCCTATGGATGTTTGGGCACAGACAAAGGGACTCACTCTTATTAACTGTTTGATCTCCATGGCCTGGTCTCCAGTGGGTGTTTAGCACCCAAAGAATTTGGGGCATGTGTAAGATGGACCCATCTTCCTGGGGGGACAGGACTAAGGTTCATGTCCCTGCCTCAGGCCAGGAGCTGATGCCCAACACAGCGTAGGTGGGAACTGCAGCCCCCACAGCTCCCATGAGGGAGGGTTGTGGGGACCTCTGGAGTGACAGCTTTGGTTTGCCTTCCCATGAACCTATAGCACAAACCTGGCAGGCACCAGAGGTCTTTTCCCTATTTTCTAACAATCTGTGCATCTATTCCAAAGAGTCACAGGATCAGAACCTGAACTGTCTCAGGGAAGAGAGGTGAGGCATGAAGACAGTGGCACTGAGGCAGCCTGTCTGCCTCTCCTGTCCTCTCCTTATCCCTATGGGTAGAGAGGCGAATGCTTGCTGTGCAGGCCAGGAGTTCAGATGTGACTAAAACCAAATGAGATGTGACCAAAACCATGAGAAAAGCCTTTGGATGGCTGTGCAATTCATCACATTCATTTGTGAGATCAGATGTTTTAACCTTGTTTTTTAACTGTATATAGAGACAAGTAATAGCTGTCAGGGAAATAAGCTCTTCTAGCAAGTCTGAGAGCTGCTCCACTAACCAACAGTATGAAGTCTACAGAGATGTAGAAAAGACCAATTCCCATCTGCTGAGATGATTGCTATACACCAGTACTCCCTTGCTTCTCTCCCACCTCCTCATGTGTGGATAGGATTTTTGCCTATCCACAAATTGGTCTAGGCACGTATTTTCTCAGTAAGAAATCACTGTGTGGTTCTCTTAATGCTGAACAGTCGAGGCAAGCTCTACTGAGACAATCCACTGAGCTCGAGGCACTTCCTTGGCAGCCAAGCTGTGGGACCAGCATGGTATAGCAGCCTCCCTGGAGGCACTGCACATCCAGCAACAGGGAGACAAAGACTCCCCACCAGCTCGTCTTGCTAACACCAACACTGAAAGCTGAAGCATTTCCAGGCCCTGGATGCAGTTGACAACATGTTAATACGCAGCTCTGCCTGCCATAAAAGCAGCACAGGCAGCTCTGCTCCATGTCCTAGTGGGTGGTAGTGGGGGACAGAGCCTCAGTGCTGATGTTTTGCTGCATGACTGAGGAGTGAAGGGGTGACCGTGAGGGGCAGAAGGATGGACTGGGCACGAGCAGGTGAATATTTGTATCACCCCAAAGCAGTTAAGCTTGACTGTAGCTAGTCAAAGCCTTGTCTGTGACTGGCCTCTGACAAGCTCCTATGCAGAGTCCAGGGTTTTTCAGTTGTCTGGTTTTGGAAATGCACCCCGTGGCAGAGGCCAGAAGCTCCTGTGAGATTTGGAAGAGCTGGCAAGGTTAATGCACAGCCTGAATGGATGGACCACATACCATTATACACCAAGGCACCACACTAAATTACATATCTTCACATGACTGATCCTACATAGAGGATATAGTAAAACCTAAGAGGAAGAAAATACTGCCTAGGTAGAAAGGACCTGTGCTACCACTCTTCCAGCCTCCCACCTTCAAAGAAATCACTAGACCTTTTTCTAGATTGAAATGTGTGACAATAAATAACATGGAACTGACTGCCGCACAGTGCATTTCACAGTTCATTTGTCTCTTGCCTCGCCCTGTCCTTTGCCTGCAGTTCACCTCTCCAGCTTGCATGGGGAAGGGACCTACTTCTGACTTGCAACTAAATGGTTCCTGCTAAAGCAGGAGTTTCTGTTCTGATCCTTGCTGTGCAGCTCACTTGCTAATTGACCTCTGGAAATTCACTTAACCTCTGCCTCTCATATAAAAAGAAGAGTGCTGAGAGGCTTAATTAATTAAGTGGTCCTAAAACGCTTTTAGAATTGCATTTGACTTCCACTTCTGCATAAATTCAGCACATCGCAGTAACAGTGCAACTGAAGCCATCATGAAAGTGAGACAGCACCAGCTGAAGTATAATGACATAAACACAAAAGCTTTTCCTCATAATCAAAGAATCACAGAATGGTTTGGATTGGGAGGAACCTTAAAGATCACTTAGCTCCAATCTTCTTGCCATGGGCAGGGGCATCTTCCACTAGACCAGGTTTCTCAGAGCCCCATCCAACCTAGCCTTGAACACTCCCAGGGATGGGGAGTCCACAGCTTCTCTGGGCACTCTGTCCCAGTGCCTCACCATCCTCACAGTGAAGAATTTCTTCCTAATATCTAATCTAAACTTGCCCTCCTTTAGCTTACAGCCATTCCCCCTTGTCCTATAACAACATGCCCTTGTGAAAAGTCCCTCTCCAGCTCCATTGCAGCCCCCTTTCAGATACTGGAAGGTGCTATAAGGTCTCACCAGAGCGTTCTCTTCCAGGCCCAAATCTCTCAGCCTGTTTCCATAGGAGAGGTGTGCCATCCCTCTGATCAACTTAGTGACCCTCCTCTGGACTTGCTCTAATAGATTCACGTCTTTCTTGTGTTGGAGGCCCCAGACCTGGACACAGAACTCCAGCTGGAGTCTCAGTAGAGCAGAGCAGAGCAGAGCAGAGCAGAGCAGAGGGAGACAATCCCCTCCCTCACCCTGCTGCCCACACTGCTTTTGATGCAGTCCAGGATACAGTCGGCCTTCTGGGCTTCAGGTGCACTTTGTTGACTCATGCTGAACTTTTCATCCACCAGCAGCCCCAGGTCCTTCTCCTCAGGGGTGCTCATGATCAGTTCCTCCTCCAATCTGTATTTGTGCTTGTGACTTTCTTGACCCACATGCAGGACCTTGCACTTGGCCTTGCTAAACTTCATGAGGTTTGCACAGGCCCAGCTCCCAAGCCTGCCCAGGTCCCTCTGGATGGCTTCCCTTCCCTCCAGCATGTCGACTGCACACAGGGGGTGGTGAGCGTGCACTCAATCCCACTGTCCATATTGCTGACAATGATGTTAAAGAATCCTGCAGGTCTTTACCTGCAGAGATAGAGAGACCAATGTATGGTGTGCAGCTGCATAAAACACAAGGGGATTGAAATAGGAGGCAGGACCAAGAACTGCCTTCAGCTTTATGACATGGATTTTTAGGATGGGATGCTTAGAGAGAAGTGAGGGAACCAAAGGTGCTGAGAAGTCAAACTTGACCAATCTAAGTTATCTGATCAGAGACTGCCTCAGGCCTCCAGACCAGCTATTTCATTTGTAAGTCAATAGCCCCTTTATCTTAATGGGTACATGCAGGAATTATCCCTTCACTTCCATCCAGAGAAAAATGTCCACTCTGCCCTCCATCCCATGGGGGACTAATACTGACTACACTGGGGCTACCACATCAAGGTGCTCGACCTCTTCAAGGAGATGGCCACTCCAGTTACCGGGGCTCTGCAGGGGGTACAGAAAAGGAGTTACTTCAATGAGATTATTGTAAGAGTAAGAGCCAGGTAAGGTTTTAAGAGCAAAGCCAAGTCCCCCATAGCACTGGGCACCCCAAGGAAATGCATTTCAACCCCATTTCTGGATGGAACTGTTAAAATGCTGGACTGCTTGTCCTGGTGGAAGTCGAAGCTGTTAGCTCAAGCTGGAAGTTGAAGCGGTTAGCTCAAGATCAAGCTTCCCTCTTGGGGAGGTGATGGGCACAGCTCAGTGCAGGCACTGGCAGCAGCCTGGTCTCCCCAAGGCTGTAGTTGCTGTACAACCCATTAAGCGGCTGTTTCAGAGGGATCTAACAGACTGCAAGTCCTGGCTTTCAGCAAGTCTTGCTGGAGCTCAGAGGGAAAGAAGGGAGGCCCAGGTAAAGTGGTCCCTACTCCTCAGTTTGTTTCCAATTACCCCAAAGAATGAGAGACTAGCTGGGAAATTTTTAAAGTTTTTTTTTAAAAGCTGCACACAGTAACAACCTCATAGCCAGGATACATCAAAGAGGAAGCCAAGAAAAACTCTTATGGCTGACACCTCAACATTTGCCTAGAAAAGTCTCAGTTTACATGTGACAATGATAAAATGCCATCATGACACTTTTCCCGCAATGAAGACTGTGGGCTGGAAAATTTCAGGGCCTTTTAATTTCTGGTAGTGCCTGCTGAGCGGCTGGATGGGTTGGTACTGTTCAAAAGAGAGAACAGCAGAGATTCTTGCCCTGAAAGGAAGAATCTGTCCTGCAATGAGAATAGAGGAATGGTGGGCAACAAGGTGCTTCAGAGATGTTGCCCCTTGGAAACATCCCATGGAAACATCAGGCTTGTGGATGGATACACACGGCCTCTCAGATGGGGGAGTCAGCCAGGACCTGGCAGTGACCCACTGGGCACAGGAGTCCTGGTTCTGGTCTGTTATCTGAGCCACGCTAATGCATGGAGAGGTGCTCCGCAAGAGATGTGTCAGGAATAAGACCAGCTGTTGAATAATGCCAGTGTTCTAGTGCAAAATCTGCATTTTTATTAAAGACATATTTTGGAAGGCCCATTCAAAAATACATTGTGCTCAGTAAAAATTAACCATTTCCATGCTGATAATTAAGGTTACCACAGGATTTTTTTTTTTTCTCTTTTAGAATATTTACAGCAACAATAGAAATTGTACAGAAGTAAAGAATGGAATACATGCTCAAAAAAAATTTGGTTAGGTGTACCAACAACATGATACAAAGGGTTGTATACAAACACTTTACAAATGGTTTATTAACTTGAATGAAGTCATCCTTAAATATTCAACACATTTTAAAATCAATTTGTATTCCAGGATTAAAAAGGCTAACACCACAACATATCCCTTCCACAACAGAAAGCACGGTAGATTTAAAAGTTTGTGCGCTTTAGATTTCTAGTAGCTGTTAAAAAACACCAGGGAATCTTATCCGTAAATTTAGAAGTTTTGAAAGCTGCCTCCCCAGCCTGTTAATCTGTACTGACAGATAGTGATAAAAAAAAAAATTCCTAAACTTCATTTTTCCTTCTTTCTTCCAAATGACACAAATTTAAAATTAAACATTCCACAGTGGAGACCTAAGCAGTCCTGGAATTCCTTATCAGATTAACCAGATTTTAAAATGCCTGCATAGAATTTCCAACAAAATTATGGTTTCTGGAAAGATCTTAGCTTTTTGTTCCGTATGACCCAAATATAAACTTACTTCTTTCAGTTACTCATATCCTTCAGTAGTACGAGTCTAAGATGTGCACTAGCAAAAAAAAAAAAAAAAGAAAGAAAGAAAAGTCGAGACAGTTCCCTATACTTAAAGTTTTGCCTTGTAACTAAAGAGTTAAAAGCTCTGCCATTGGATTTACATGTCAGGAGCTTACACCAAGAGGTTCATATCCTATAGGAAAGTTGAATAGCGGCTTCCACCTTGTGCTATGAACATGCTTTATCTTTATGCTAATGGAAAGCCCTATGACAGCAGCTACTTCAGAATGCATTTTTACGCCTGTACAATTAAGATGCCACCTCACATTTCTCAGAACAGATCCAGAGAAACAACGCCCTGTGAAAACAGAGACCTGGTGGAACGAAAAGCCTGGCAGGCAGCGTGTTTTGGTGGGGGCACAATGAGGTAAGGTATCTCACCCAGATGAAATGGAAAATTAAAATGAAGGAAATCCTGAGCAAGTCTAAGGATAGCTGTTTGAGTAAAACAGCAAACAGGGTGGAGTAGTAGATAAGGCCTCTAACTCCCTGAAAATCTGCACTAGAGAAACAACAAAGAACAAGGCAACTGCAATATTTGAGAACCACAAGGGGAAGGCCAAGGGAAGACTGCAAAGCAGTGCAAAGGATGGCATTGGGATTCTAGAGGGAGAGCTCAGATGGCTTGGAGATTTCAGAAGTATTTCAGATGAAGGCCCAACAATATTTTATTACATGGTTGCTAACAGTACCTAGAGGAAGAATCTTTCTAGATGTCTCTTCAAAATTTGGAGTCAATAATAAGCTCAGAATAAACAAACCCAACCTCAACCACATTCTGCAAGAGAGAGGAGGTAGATTGACTTGCAGAGAAGACAAGAGATGTGTAGTCATTCTTAGGCTAAAACACAAATTCCATGTTCAGGCTCTCGGGCCATGTTTCAAGAGCCACTTTTGCCTGGCTGCATTTTTTGTTGTGTTCTAAAAGAGCCTGAGGAGCAATTTGATTTGGTGGAATGAAAGCATCCAAATATAGTGGGGCCGGTCCTCTCACACTTCTCATTCATCTTCCACTGAGTAGGTCAAACCACAACTTTTGCATCAAACGATTGGCTGAACACAAGGTCACAAATGTGCATCCAAGCAGAACTCGGAACAAGTAAAATTCAGACCTAATCCATCAGATTCACCTATGCTGTCTCATGTAGTAGTTGTTAAGACTACCACTGAGAGAACAGATGACCTAACACAGCATTTCTCTTACAGTTGTAAGAGGGTCTCCTATAAAATCTGCTTTGCTTACTTTTAATGAAATTTGCTTCATGATTGCAAAATGAGGAATCTTCTGTTTCAGTACAACATTCAGTACAGCACAAGACTTCACTTGCCTGATGTGCCTGAGCATTGATGCACTGCTGCTGCTTGACCATTTGAAAAAGGTGCCAACATCTAGAACTTCCAAGCTTTGTTATATTAAAAGGGTTTACTCAAATCACCCCCTTTTAAGAAAAGGCCAGAAGTTAAATGGCTTTTTTCCTCATTCACTACAAATCCAGTTAATGAATGGTTAAGTATCATTATACCATTAGAAAGAGCTGTGTAGGGAAAGGCACCTGTTCTTAAATAGTGTCCTGATTTGAGCGTTATTCAAAAATGCTTACATAGGGCACATAACCTTTCCAACCATCTCCTGTGGCATTCCTATTTCAAATGGTGGGCCTACTAACATGAACAACAGCCTAGATGCATGATTTGTGATATTAAGAGATGTAGTATGTATGGTAGCTGGAATGGAAAAAATAAACATTCACTGCCACCCCACAATTTGCAGTATATTATATATGGCTATCCTTTTCATACTCTTTGTGTGACTGGAATGCAAATATTCTCCCAGCTCTACTCTGACAGTGATCAACACATACAGAATTAATTGCATGCAAATATTTTAAAGCATGTCTCACTATCAAATCATACAAGACAACAAAAAAATGAAACGTGAATAAAACCCCCAATACTTCTAGAGCACAGCTCCTCTTGGAAGTGGCTAGGTTTTGCCTTAGCTACCTAGATCACAACAGTGCTTTCAGAGATGTATAATCTGTATTCCCATAGGTTCCCTGTGTTCTTATAGGGAAGTCTACAGAATTGTTGAGAATACATAGCTTTTTCTGGGTGAACCCAGGAGTCTACTCAGCTAACACCTCATCAGCTTTTGAAGAAAAAAAAGAAAAGGTTGGTATGTAGCTTTTTACACAAGTAAGATTCATTTCTTAAGAGACCTAACTGCAATGACAAGGAAGGTGAAGAGCCTACCACAGGCCACTGCTTCCTGAAGAGTCAATCCAGCGTTGGCCCCAGAAACAAAAAGTTGGTGTGGTAGAGAGAAAGGTGACAAGCCAAACGACAACCTGAGGATATCTCATGCACTTGGAAGTTTGAATCCTGCTTTAATATTGATCAAAACGAACAAGTGGTGTTTGGGGAATGTTTTAAGAGACTAAATCTGGGATCATTGACTTTTTGCCAAGAACTCTACCCAGTGCTCTCCTGGCAACCTCTCAGAGGAGCAACGAAGATTGGACTGCAATAAATGGAGCAAAAAGCATAAAGTAGGTCTAAGGGACTGCTCTCTGTGGCCAGGTCTGTTGAAAATAGATGTTTTTCTAGATTAATACATTTACATGGCAGTTTAAAACGACAGCTTAGACACACAATTTCAGTTAGGATGAGCTTAAGGTGCTTTTTTTCCAGCTAAAAAGAGCTCAAGAGCTATAGCAAAAACATATACACAAGTTTAGGCAGCTTGAGTTCTGCAAAATGACTACCATTAATTTCTGAAACTTTGTTTCTTTTTTGTTCACATCATCAGTGATGCCGTAAGGCAAAAGATTGCCAAAGAATAAAATGCAGTTTAACTAGGATCCTTTAAACTAAGTAAATCTATAGAGCATGTAGTACAAGACTCACAGACCAGTGAAAAGGAAAGCTCACACTTACAAAATAGTTTGCTCTGTAATTCTCTTCCTCTTTATTAAGTCAGAATATCTCGGTCACTATAATAAGACTCCTTTGAAAGCCTTGACGAAATTACATTAGCAATATTCTAAATATTGGGAAGCTAGACCAAGTTAAAAATACACAATTCATCCCAGCACCAGCTGGCCGAGCTGCTGGAATTTTTTTCCAACAGAAGAGAGAAAATACTACGTACATTCCACACAATTTAGTATTCAACTGAAAGCTACTACAGTTCATTGAATTCAAGAAGAAAATGCAGTATGAAGTAGAAACAACTTTCTGTTAATACGGGCCACCAAATACTCGAACATTCCTTGGGTCACCTTTGAAGATTTGCTAACTACTTTAAACAGCTATATGTACAGTCAGGGATTACCCTGATTTAACTTAATGGGTACTGAGAAAAAAAATCCTTTGGAAACATTTTTCCTTGCTAGAAATCGTAACAGCCACATACAGCCCAGTGTCATCATCCCCAGCATGAAGCTCTTACCAGCAAGCTAAAAACCTTGCAGAGGCAAAAGGATACATAGCCACAAAGCACAGAAGAGTCTAGACTGAACATTCCCTGCATGACTGGATGACAGAATCATCAAGGTTGGAAGAAACCTTTAGGATCATCCAGTCCAGCCATCAACCACCCCAGTCACCCCTAAACCATATCCCCAACTGCCATATCCAGAACACTTCCAGAGCCATTAACTGCACCATGTCCCTGGACAACTTACTCCAATGCCTGAACACTCTTTCAGTGATCTTTTTCCCCCTGATATCTAATTTGAACCTCTCCTGGGGTCATTTCCTGAGGTCATTTCCTCTCATCCTTTCACTTGAGACATGGGAGAAGAAGCTGACCCCCACCTGGCTCCACCCTCCTTTCAGGTGGCTGTAGAGAGCAATGAGGTCTCTCCTGAGCCTCCTTTCTCCAGACTAAACACGCCCAGCTCCCTCAGCCACTCTCGTAAGACTTGTGCTCCAGGCCCTTCACCAGCTCCATTGCCCTAAAAGAGACATTCAAAGAGCACTGCTTAGAGCCCCACTCTCTCAGACAGTGCTTTTGTGAGGGATCTCAGCGGCATCAGCCCATTTCAAAGCAGGGCTAACAGGGCTCATGTAGCTGCGACCAAGCAGTGAATTTAACAGAGACTGCTAAAATAAGCTGCTAAACTCTGACAGTGACAACAAGTAAATACCTCAATGTCTTTCCGGGATGCCCACTGAACTTAGAAAAACACTGAATACCCTTTCATGTCTACTGTATTTATATATGCTATATATATGATATATCAATACAGTATATATCATATATAGAGAGATATTATATATTATATCTATCTATAGAAAAATCACATGCACATTTCTTGCAGGCAATTGACAAAGAAAGAATTCCTATTTTGTAATTTTTCAAATTTAGTAGGCTGATTTTTAGTCCTGGACAAACCTGATATAACATCCTTCCATACTGTTCTTTTTGACAACAATTTTACAGTAGTGGTGCCGAATTTGCTGTTGTTAGAACTTTGGTATGACTCAAGAGGTACTGAACAGCATGTCCCGTTTGCATTGTTATCCAAGTAGGAAGTTCAGCTTTTACTGCCTGGCTGCTTCTGTTAACTACATCTATGGCTAAATCATCAACTTTACATTCAGGTTAATCTCTTTTTGAAAAAGACAGTGTATTTGCAAGTACAGGTGTCTTACGAAGACAGCATCTAGAAAACAAACTATGCTGCAGAGTAATGAGGGAGTAGAACTAATGTGTTTAAAAAGGAAAGATTGTATTGTTCTGACACTACAGGCCTGGCTCTCCTCTTATTGCACAAAGTTTAGACCGGCGTAACTCTTCTGACTCCTACTGGCTCACCTGTGATTGACTTTACTGGTGGCAACAGAGGAATCAGGGTGTGTATTTGCTACACTTGACATTCACCAAGGTAAAGGCAGTTTTAACTGTGTTGTACAGGAGACTGGAACCCAAGATCTAGTATTTTGCTGAGACTGGTAGCTGAACTGGGTATGGGAATATTTGGATAGTAAGACCTAAGGAGAAATCAAGTTGCATGGCAACCTTCTCCCTCAATATCCAAATATCAGATTTGTACCTTTAAATACATCCTGAAATATAATAAAAAGTGCAAGAGTAGTTTAAATTCTAATACAGTGTTCATCTTATTAGTTAATAGATTGCTAGAGATGTAAAATACACGTATGCATAAAAGCTTATACCATGATCTGCAGTGCCATGCTATGCTTAAGTGTTGAAGTTTTGCATTTCACTTGCAATTCATGCTGTGTTTTCTTTGGTTTTCACCCCTGCTATTAAGTGGAAGAGCACCTGCTTTCGCTTGTAGTCATGGGGCACTTTATTTCTTTAGAGGAGACAAAAATTTGGTACTGGGGCTCTGTGCTCTTGATGCAGATGCAGAAATCCCATTAATCTTACTAGGAAAGCTAAGGACACAGGGGAGAACATACCACATTTAGATTACTGTACAGTTCTGCAGTCTCTTACATTTAGCCAATACTTCCAACAAAATAGCCCATAATAAAGCTTGGAATTGAATGTTGTCTTTTGTTTGTAACCAATAATGCCTATAATACTGGGCTCTCATAGCCACAAGATTCATACTGTTACAGTCACGTTTATATCCACATTCAACTTCCTTTTATTAGAAGTATAATACTGCACTTTATATCACAAATGTATAAAAAATATGGCAGATAGTGTCATAACAATACTTTTCTTTTAAATGAGTATATTTAAAAAACAGACAGTTATTTTCCATTTATATATATATTTATATATAGAATAAAATACTCCTGATGCAATATATAAATGTTACTGTTAGTTTTTTATAGAAACTACTGTAGCTGTTGCACTGCTTCACAATGTTTCAAACAGCTCAAAATAACTTTACATTATAACATAAAAGATATGATTATAACAGTACGATATTAGGTCATCATAAATAAATATTACAAATCCTATCAAATATGGAAGTTTAAAAAACAAATTTAAGACATACAATTTAACTTTAAACCCTTAACAGGGATACACTTTTATCACATAAACCCCACTGTTTTAACTAGGCAGCAAAAAATGTAGTAAGGGCATAGGTCTAGACAATGTTTTCACCCTAATAAGTGCCAATACATACCAGAAGTCTCTCAGCTTTCAGACAGAGATGTGCACTAAGCTGGAATGTAAATGAGAGAAAATGACAATGCATTTTTCTCCCTGACCGGCACACTCTGCCTGGCATCCAGTGACATTTCTGATGACTGGTAATTCATAGTTCAACTTGTGTTCCTGTATAATCCCTGACTCTCTCCGTGGTGCCGAACAGCATAGCTCCACACGTACATATTGCACACCTTTATAAAGCTGAAAATGCAGTCTTACCATCACCAGAATCACCACCGCTCCCTATGCTGATCTCCACCCACACTGGTCTATTTGCTGGAGTGCAATTACAAGGCTGTCTCTTTGAGATCGTTCAGATTTGGCATTCGCGACCGGTTTGTTCGGCTGTAGGTGTGCCCGTTCTGTCCGCTCTTGGAAGGCAGCTGGTCCGAGTAGGGGGGCCCATCGCTCACGCTCCTGTTCACAGGGGACACGTGCCAGGTGGGCTCCAGCTGGCTTGGGATCTGCAGCGTTGGCCGGCTCTTCGGCTGGGGCTCCGGCCGCACGTTGCTGCTGCTGCTGCTGGAGCTTTGACTCATGGGATGAATCCGCACTTCAGGAAAAGAAGCTTTGGCTGGCTGGCTGGGTAAGGGCTGGAAGCGGGGCTCAGCAGCAACAGGATGATTCGAAGAGAGGTGTAAGAGCTTCCGAAGAGATTTTAATGGCTGGCTCTGAAAGACACACAGAAAAGCTCCATCATATCAGACTTCCCATAAAAAAACCTGTCCTATCCTGAACGGAACATCTTGAACTTTACAGGACTTCTTCACTTTTAATTCATATTTGTTTGATATATTTCATTCCAAGCCATGATTACACACCTGAGAAAATGTCTTCTCATCACAATCCAATCTTTAGCTACCTGAAAAGATGGAACCTTTTCTCTCTCAGAAAAATATTGCTCCCATCAATTATTTTACCCTTGTTTCCTTTGAAAATGCAGGCATAGACAACTGCATTAGCTGTCCACCTGCCACTTCTCCTGCTATTAACTTAGATAAATTACCTCAGAATGTGCCTGAGAAGAACCTCAGACACATTTTATGAGGCACAGATTTCAGAAATACAAAGTTCTTAAAACTCTTGTGAACATCAGTTAGGAGTTAGAGTGAGTCTTGAGTAACCCTCTGAACTGAAACAAGGTCTGGCAGAACTGCGAAGTTACATATTTTGTTTGTTGGCAGCTGGGTGATAGGCAGCTCTAGTCTCCCCCAGCTTCTTTCACTGGTGAGCAGGTTGAAGGAAAGTGGTGATATGGGATTACTGAAAATGGGTAGCAAGAGCCTGGGGAAGCTTGAGTACACAAAGTGATATGAAAGCAGCCTCATTAAATTCCACAGCTCACAGAGCAACTTGTTTCTTCAAACACTGCAGCTGCAACAAACTGTCTTTTCCAGTTTCCAGTGTGACAACAATGGAGCATGGCACTGACCCTCCCTCCCAAACACTGCCTGCCGAGCTGGTTATAGAACTGGAGAAAATAAAGTTGCACTAGTGCAGTGCTATGCTCCAAAAATGTAGCCTGCTGAAACTGCAGTCTGTGCCAGCCACACTCTAACGTGGTCTCAATGCTCTGGTGACCACATCAAGTATCAAACCGTGCTGAGCAGCAGCCAACCCTCAGGATTCACCATTCCTTACAGAGCTGACCTGAGGGCTTTTGTACAGCACTGCATCACTACCATAGATGTGCACTGAAACACTGCTTGCCTATAATACTAAAACATAACCACTATTGCAAAGGGCTCAAAGACTGACACAGGACATTTAGTCTCTCTTTTCCTTGTCATTCATGTCTGCAATTTGAAAAAATTATGCAGGACTGCAGGTACACGATTTTTTACATCCAATGAGCAAGGCATTAGAAAGTCGGGAAACAATGTCAAATGCAATTTTTCTGTTCACCAGAGAAAAAGCTGTCAAGATACATCAGCGATATTAATAGACAGGGAATTGATAACACCACTTACATGAGGCTGGATTTCTGTCATCTTCTCAGGATGCCAATCCTTCTGCCTGCTGCTCTGGTGATTAGAAGAATGAATGGCTTTCTGTAATGCCAAGAGATCCTGACCTTCAGTGTTAGGCATCTGCAACAAAATATTAAATACTGGTCTCCTAGTGTTTTCTTAAGAATAGCTGTAAATAATTTCCCACAGTTAATTACAGAACACAAGTGAAGCCCGTTACTGCACCAGAATTGCAATGACCTTGCAATAATTTTCCCCATAGTAAGAGCAAGAGGCTGTGGACATCATGCAGATTTGCTCTACCCTTACCCCTTAAAGCATTCGCATGCTGTTAGTGTTATTTGCTGTAAGAAAGAGCAGTTAAACAAGGCCTCAAAAATAAAATTAAAAAAAATATTGTTGAGCCTCATCTTCATTTAAAAAGCATTCCATACTGCAGTTAAGACCATGGATCAGTTCTATAAATTTGCTCCTGAGTGAAGCAGAGCAAAATCTCTCTAAACTGATGTCTTGACTGACATCACAAAATGAAGAGCTTTCTCTATTCTCAACTTTCTTCTCCTCCACAAATATCCCAAACCCAAGCAAAAATTAAGAAACAGCTGAAACTTTATGGCAGAAAGATAATTTAAAACTTACATGTAGCTTTTTATCTCATTTCAAGAATTCTAAGCAAAAGAAGGACAGTCAAAATATAACCTATTTTTAATGCAAGCTGTCTTTTATCATGAACAATCAGGACAAACAAAAATACAACAGACGCATGAGCTAAAGTTCTTTTGAGATAATCCATTGTTAGCATCTGATTTTTGAAAATTTATTTATAAAGGAGTAGTTTGTGTAAAATTATGTATTTATGATATAGTTATAAACCAAACCAGGTTAAATTTTTTTCCTAACTGAAACATAATGAGACCATTTAATTTTAAACATACACAATTTCACAACTATTTTCCTTCCTTAGTCTTACTCCTAAGACTTATTCTCTCTGGGACTGAGCATGTTACATTTTCATTATAACAAATACTAAAAAGAAATTTTTGAGGCACAATCTGTTTCAACAGAACTGCTGATTTCACTTAAATTTATTGAACTGGCCCAAGATACTTAACTGGCATGAAGAGAAAGTGATACCATGAAAATAAACCACATGCTGCTGTAGTCAGTAAAACGAATTTACTGGAGCATTTTACAGAGCTACTGTACTTAAAAATGAATACCATTGGTAGAGTGACTACAGGAAGTTTTTTCAAAGAAGAACTATGCTTTAAATTATTCTTTGAATTAAAAAGAGGAAAGAGGGATTTCTTGATGCTTGGATTCTCGCCGCTGGTTGAGTCTGTCTGCAATATAAGACACAAAATCTAAATGCATAGTATTTCAATTCAGGAGACCTGCCCTTATTATGTTACTCTTTTCCTTTATTTCTTTTTTTTTTTAATTGTAATTCGACAATACATGTTATCAAGCCTATAATTTGCTTTGGGAAAATACAATAATGATTGAAAAAAGCCTATGGAACAAATTCAAGGAACTCAGTGCATAGAAAGCATGTGAAAAAAGATCAGCACACCTATTCTTATATCCATGTTCATCAGGAATACAGAATGTATTTATTTCAAAGCCTTTTGGAAACAACTGGTAAGTCTTGTTGACTTTACTGAGCTTTGGATTAAACCCTGTAACTGGCAATCATTTTTATTTCTGATAATGACCTAAAGCAGTATGACATTTCTTATTTCTGTGCAAAGAAAATATTAAAGATACACTAACAATAATAGGAGTTGGTTTTAGAATGAGCAGTTGATAGTTACTCTAGGAAAAAAAAAAAGCATTCAATTTTTAACTTGCAAAAAGAACTAAGGCTCCAAGATGAATTATTTCAGTTCTAACATAAATATGCCATTAGCAACTTCACATATAGCTGCAAGTACACTGTTTTATTTTAATTTCTGTAGCACAACCAAAGAGCTTGCCAATGGATTCATGAACAACCAACAGAATTATAAGGTACTAGAATTATAAATGGGATTATTTCTCCCCTGCTCAGGTGTAAACAAGCACAGAACACATATGCTGTGCCTTACATTTTCCTGTCTACCAGAAGAAATCTTTATTATGCAATATAATTATTATATGACTAAACAGAATGACGAGTGCACTACCAAAAGCAAGGGGTTTCAAACAGCTTTCTCAGCTTCTAGATTCCATCCAAGTTAATGAAAGTCAATAATTAGCATAGCTTATGTTTAGGAAATTTATGGTCAGAAGAATTTCCTGTTTCAAATTCAGTAAATTAAAAAGGAATCAAAGCATTGCTATGAGAAATGCTCACCTGCAACTGTTTTTTCCAAAGCAGATTAATTTCTTCAGACCCATAGCTTGAAATAAGTGCCAAAATCTGTAAAACTCAGGCTCCTCTGAAGATAGTGCCTACTGACACTGTGCACAACCCTCATGGCTATCAAATTATTTGACGGCAGATGACAGATAAAACTGTGATTCCAGTAATCCTCAAAACCTTTTGCTACATTACTAAAACACTTCAAACGATGAAAAGGAGAATGGGTAAGAACAGCTCTGCAAAAACACTATTGCAAAGAATTCCTGTAACAGGCAGTAACAATTGCTATCCCACGAGGTGCTGCACCTGGAGAACTCTAGGGAGAATGATTCTGCAGGGAACAACCTGCAGGAAGAAGCGTCAGGAACTGGGATCAATTGTGGGCTATTAGATATTTTGAGAATGATATTACTAAGATGTCTTCAATCCAATTTCAGGTATCTTTTATGACTCCTGTGATGATAATCACCAGCAAAAAGAGACTTGCCAAAGGATATCAGAAGTAAGACATGGCTAGCTATTATGTGTTTCCCAGCTCTGTGACAGTCCTCAGGTCTAATTTATTATTTGTTGCAGAAAGTCTGTGTTTGAGTAAATAACTGGAATTTCATACTTGTAGGACTCTACATGAATTGTTGGTCTCAGAAAAAGAACTTGGGTAGTCACAAGCTGTCTACTAAGACTTTTAATATGACTTCATAGAAAACATTCTACTTGTAGTTGAAGAGCTAATATTACAGAGCTGTGAACAGCTTTTACTACTGAAGCCAAACCTGGTGCTGAATTGAAGGCAGTAATTTTTGTTTGTACTGGAAGGTCCTAAAGAACGTCCCAACATTTGTAAGGTAGAGGTCTTCAACTAACAGATGAAGAAGAACAAAGAACAGTGTCTGAACCAGACACCTGTACACACATCAGTGGTACAGTCTGTACCTAGATACTGTCCTGGTAATCGGCTGTAAATAGAAGTGAAAGGAGGTTTTTCTGGCTCTGGTTTTTCTGTTGCTTGGATCAACTCAAGTTGATCTCAGCAAGTTTTCAGCTGAGGATGAAAGAGTTGTATCACTGTCTTATTTCACTAATTTATTCATCTTCTGTGAGATACCAGCTCTAAGTAGCAAAGTTATTTTTCCTTTCTCTCTCTCTCTCTCTCTATTCCCCTCCACCCTTCTCCATAAGAGTGAGAAGAAACAGGAGTAAGGATTAAATATAAATCTGCCTTATCTTGTAATCAGTGATGGTTTTGGTAGCTATAGATCAAGGCACTTTTGATTTAGGTGTTTTGTAAAATGCCAGATTTTAAATGTCTTGTAAAATGCCAAATTTTAAATGTCTTGTAAAATGCCAGATTCTGAAAGGCAACACAATCCAGTATGTATTTCTTTCACATAGTTTAAACTAGAAGTAAATACACCATCTATCAGCTGAACTGTTGGAGCGTTCTCTGCCACCATGTCTGGATGGCTGGAATCAGAGTGTAACAATGCAAATTTAAAACCTTTTCTCTCTTTTTTTTCTTTTACCCCTTGAAAATGCATCACCGGAACCAATGGCCATAGGTGTGCTATCTTTACATGGACATTTTGGTATCAAATAGTCCCAGAGCTATAACCCAGACATTTTGTTCAGCTGTGTAACACAAACGATCATATTTGAGCTGTGTACAGGTATGGGGGTGAACAAGTTCAGAAGGAGAGGTAGGTGCCATTGCTTTAAATCCGGTCCAGCAGGAAGGAGAGGTGCATTTCTGAGTGCTAGTTAATACAAATATGCCCATGTTCCACACAGTTCAAAGAGACTTAAAAAAACCCCCAAAACAACAAAAAGCCTGATAACCACTCCTCTCTCCCAGTTTTCCACAGATCAGCCTTCCACCAACACTCAGAGTCATATCACCTCACTGCTTGACAGTAGATATTTTCATTAAGTCACTTCCCTTTGCCAGGAGTGAGCACAATTTACTCCATTCTGAGAATCTTCAAAACTATAATTGTATTTACACTTACAGGAACATTACAATTTTGAATGTTTTAATGTTTCCAGAGCTGTCATTTAAAAATGAGATTATGTTTAGCTTACTTCCATTCTTAGGGATATCTTCATTATAAAACTTTGCAAAATGTTAGTATACTACTACTTGCTGATAAAAGAAAGTCCTTTCTCCCTCCCAAAAACTATATGAATATGCAAAAATGCATGAGACACCAAAGACTTATACTGAATAACAAAAGCCACAATTCATTCCCTCAATGAAACGTAAAACGTTTAAGAATGGTTAAGACACACCATCTTTATTCCAGTCATGGGATGCAGCAAGAAGACAGAGACTGTTACCAAGACACTTCCATGAAAAAAGACTGGAAAGAATTCCCATTTGTAACAGTCTCATTTTCTCTGTATGGGTGTCTGAAACTATTCAAGCTCTGGGGACACACAACAATGCATTTACTATTCTTGGAATGGTAACACCCTATCCTGAATTTGTTGCAACATCATCTTAAAACTTGCATCAAAACTGGCTCTCAAAGGGTCTGAATGAAAACAAAGGTGCACAGGACTAATAAGTGAAGAAATACTTGAAAAGGCAGAAAAATCAACCCTGAAGAGGAGAAGAATTTGACTTTCATATAGTGAAGAGATAAAATAAAAGAACAAGTATATACACACACAAAATCATAAATAATACAAAGGTACTGTACTAATCTAGCATATTAAAATGGTATAATTCAAAATGAATAAACAAATTCCTTTATTAGAAATGCTGCATACTTACATTTTGAGATTTCTTCTTTTTCTTTTTTATTGCCCTGAAAAAACCTTGCTTTTCTTTCTCCTTGAGCTGTTCTGAGTGACTGTTAAGGTTTTCAGGACTTTTCCTAAATATGAAATAAGGTATTGTAAGAGACATTTTATCATGGTATTACTTTGTAAATTCTGTGTAATACTGAGATCTGATGCCAAAGAATGCAAATTACTGATTAAAGTAAAAAGATACTTAATGTTTTAGCATTCATTGGTTCCAGGGTTACTACACAAATACCAGACAGTCGTATTAAAAGGGATAGGAGGTACACAGTGTTAGGGTAAAATTAGTTTAAACCAATGAATAGTTATTTAGGGAAAAGGGAAGCATGCATGTGTTCTTTTAAGCCAGAATTTAATACTCAAACCAAAATATCACACAGAAGGTCTTTTAGAAAAATGAAAAGCATATCTGAGAGAACATACAAATGGCGATGAGGTATAAAAGCACAGGTCCAGTTTATCCATTGCTTGCCGGAGAACCAGGAGTTGCAAAGTTGGCCAGAGAGAACCACTTTCAATTGAACTTCCTGACCTTTGCTGACATGGTTCCAAATTTACCATTGGGGAAGCTGGGGATCTACTGTTGTCCATTTCAACTTAAAGCCTTCAGTTAGTTTGTTATGCGTGGGTGAGACAGTGCTGGCAAAAGGAGGTGACCCAAAAATGGAACAGGTAACTTGCCTGAAGAGTGAATTTCCACCTTTTAACTCTGAACTTACATATCTGAAGCAACTACAGCTGATAAATAACATGTTACTTTCAATATACACAGTAAACCATGTATGTAAAGTGCTTATATGGGGTAAAAAGATGGTTTACAAGGACAGTGGTGAGACATAACTGAATGCAGTTCTAGTGCTCTTTAAAATAGCTTGAAAATCCAAAATGGTGCAGGAAAGCATCACAGAAATAATTTCAGAGATTTCAATCTCTTTAGTGTGTTTAAAAACACAGCCAAACCAGCCCAAATATTTAGTTTCCTCGATCATTAAGCACAACTACTTATCCAGGAAGAAATTACAGAATACTAGAAAAATCTTTAAACTAACAAGAAAAGATGTAACAAGTAGGTGAATGATGAAGCCTGAGAAGTCGTATTAGAAATTAGGCACTGATTTTTACAATAACATCATTAACTGCCAGAACAAACTCCTTAGTCAAGTGGATTTCCCATCTTTGACATTTCAAATCAGGACCTAATACTCATCTGGGAGACACATCAGACAGGTCTGCCTCTGGCCCTGGATCCCAGAGAATGGACAACATTTAATAGCAACTAACATACAGAAAGTCATACTGGGTGATTTAATAGTCCTTTTTCATACTTAAATTACATGAAAAAAAAAAAAGAAATTATTCCATTGTCTTGATGGAAAACCTAAAGGAAAGCCACTGTTCTAAGGGCTCTGTATGACAAACAGGAGCAGCTTTTCTTGGAGTGACTGTAATGTAGCAACATTTAACTGTCTACTATAGCTGTCACTGGCTTCTAATTCTGGCTTTAAATGCTACGTTATCAGCTGGTGATTCAGCTGCTACTACATGCCAAGCTGACTTTTTCCCCAAGCAAATGTGAAAAACATAATTGGGGTAGAAATCACTGGAGTCATCCTCCTTATTGATAAAACCATCTTCACTCTGGTAGGTAGTATCAATTCCTCAATTTCTACACAAAACCACCTGAAGCTTGAAATGTTACCTGGTTCTAAGTACAAATGCATGCAGTGTTTAAATCCTGTAATAGAGTGCAACTCTTCATTAAGAGAATGGTCTTAGTAAAAAGATTCATAGGCAGGAAGTATGGTAGAAATGTTCCTAATTTAGATTTTTGGGAACTTATATCTAGATGCAGAAAATATTTTCAGGTGCATGACAACATATATTTAATGTGGACATTACAACACTGCTACAGGAAAAAAATCTCTAGTTTAATGTAATTATTATATTTATAACATTTATGTTAAACATACTGGACTGCTAAGGATTCCTGTTGCTGTCACGTCCCTGTATTTTACTAGTGTAGTAAAAGCTGTAAGGCACTCTTATACAAGTCACTTAAAGCACCAAGAAGAAAGCCAGAGTAAAGACTACTGATAGCTTTAGATTCAGTGAACTCAAGAGTCTGACTTAACACAGACAAAACTCCAGCTTAATTATTTACCAAATGATTTTTACTTGATTTGTTAAAAAAGTTGGAGGAAAACATGCACCCCAAGTATCCTGCTTGAACTCAGAAAGCCATGTAAATGGGGCTAAGAATCTTCTGAGTCTTTTCCCAAAGGAGCTCCTGTGCATCCACATCTGCAAACATATCCCAAACCATAGCCCCAGTGCAAATTACCAACCCAATGATTGCTGTCCACTGAAGAACCAGTGTCAGATCATAAGCAAGTCCCCAGGAGGTTACTTTACACTACTTTAAAATTTTTCAATGTCTTGCTTTTTTATTCCAAAATCTATTCCAAAATGGAGATGCTGTATTTTAAAAGGTGAAATTAATCGTCAGAGTGAAGCTTGGAACAATTTTTGCCATACTTTCAGACAGAGATTCACTCAAGTGTGATTCTTTTCTTTGGCCCAGTGAACCTGGATGAGAAAACTGCTCTCCACAGCAACTGAGCAGAGAGGAGAGAAATGAAATCCTGCACCATCATTTCCTCTTTATGACTACAGTGACCAGAGAGAATAGGAAAATAAGGGGCTGAGAACTGCTAATTTTCAGTTGCTGCTTACCCAAAATCCAGTGGTTTTATACTGAATGGTTTATGTCATTAACTTCTATGACTCATATTGCAGTACAGTTGTCTGAAAAAGCATTGACCTTGAAAAGCAACTGCTTCAAAACACATGCTCATTATGTGAAGAGAGCGAACATATATAGCATTATAGCAGGAAGCTTCAACACCAGGATTTTGCACCAAGTAAAAATAGAGCAGAACATTTTGATCGATGATGAAACACTGGGATATTTTAGGCATCCCAAAAGATGATTTTCAGATAATGGACAGTACGAGAAAAAATTAGGATTATCAGAAAAGTATCTGTATGGTAGAGTCACACAACACTAAACTCTTACAACATACTGCAAGTATCTTGGTATTTTGCATAAAGCTTCAGCTCTTGAAAGCACAGTTTCACTGGAATCTATTATGTGCTGCCTGTTTTAGTAGCAAGTAAGAGTAGCCCTAGAGAACAGCCCCCACTCAGAGAGCTCGTTCTCAAGCAGAAACCAAAGGCAAAATGTGCTGTGCTTTGTTATTTTATCTTTGTGTACCTTCTGCATGCTTAGGACATACACTGTAGAACACATTGGTTATTCTGGTCTGAAACACTTGGAAAAGGCCTAAGTACAAACAGAAATTCTGTGATAATCACTCTTACTTATTGCCCCTGGGAGGAAAGGTATCCAGCTTCATGCAGGCGCAATGAGGTGTAGCAGCAAACATGCATGTGGCAAGCAAGCTGATGTGCTTTCACATGAACTAAAAAGAAGAAATAGGAAGCATGTTGCATTCATGCTGCCATAGAGAGATTTGTATTGCAGACAGCTCTTTTTGGGAGGCAATTCCTCATGCTTTAGTTATTCTTCAGCAACCCTAATCTCAGCAGGCAGCCTGCCTTGCAAACACTCTGATTGCCAGCGTAGTACTCCCTTTACTGATCCAATCACAATTACATGAGTAAGGATTTTGTCTAACGAAGGAGTAACTGAAATAGCTGAACTTTTCTTTGGAAGATAAATGGACAAACACTAATTCTCCAAGTTAGCTTTTAGTTTTGCTTAAAGACCCTTAAGGGGCAGCTACACAGCTACCATTTAGGCAAGAAAATGTCAGAAACTATTGAAGCAATTCAAATACGTAGTTCAAGATACGAATCTCAATCCCACAAGCTGAAGCCCACAGTAAAACTTGGTCTAAAAGCCTGGCATTGAAAGCTTAAAAATCAAAGATCAAATCTGAACTCTGTTTGGAGCTGCATTTTTTTTATTTTTCATGTGGAAAAGGAGAATTTATTAATTGGAATAAACCCCAGATCTATTATCTCATATACAGAATACCATTCGGAATGTGCATGTTTCTGATTTTTTTTTTACAAATTCCATTAAAGAACTGGAAAGTATTTACAATGGAGCAACAGTCATACTGCACACACAGCTGAACATGCTCTAAACTGACTTGCTCAGATGTTGGTTACCTTTTACTTTAAGGAACAGTGTGACTATAATGTTACGCTGATACTGACACAGCAATGTAATAGTCAGTCACGTCCTGTTTTCAAAATACTGTATTGTTCTGGAGCCTCAAAACTTAATAGTGGATAAAGTTTTAAGACTTTTAATCTGGTAAGAGTGAGGGGGTTTTTGTTCTTTTCTACAAAGACAGAGATTTTGTGTGTGTTTATATATATTATATACATATAATAATAACATTATATGTATAGTTCCTATTTTTTATTATTTTTGCAGAAGTGTATGAAATATGCTAGAGAAGATATGACAAGCTGCGTGTCATAGCATGACTACATTTGTATGAACATTAAAGATCTAAACAAAAATGCTTTCCAGAAGCCCCCAAGTATCTCGTAAGCAGTCAATGCAAACATTTCCAATATGATGTGAGATATACTACTGCATGTTGGAATTTATTCTAAAGAGATGTTCAGAACTATGACAATGGTAAAGATAACTCAGGCCAATGTTCTGGCACACTGGCAGAACACAGTTAAGTATCTTGCCTGTACCTACTCATTTTGCCCAGCTCAGGACAAAGCTTGTATGAGTAAAAGAGAATAAAGCATCTAGTCTTGTCTCAATAAGAAATAAATGAGCAAGTTTAAGTTCATTTACAGGAAATTAAACTCTAGCAAAGAAAAGATTTTATAGAAGGATGAAAAATTTGCCTTTTTTCAAATCAAGGTGTCTGAAGTTCAGAAATGATCTGGTAATTTAAGAGTAAAATCTGATGACAAAAGTCAAGTTTATAACATCTTTATTTTAAAAGGCAGGACAGTGGGGACAGAGCGAAAAAATGCACACAAAGACAAGGGAACATCTGTGACAATTCATTCTAGCAAACATTCACAGAATCTTTGACAGAAGAAAGGCAACACAGAGCAATAGTATGAGAAGCAATATTTTACAGTAGTGGCAAGTCCAGGTGGAATACATGTGACTCATAATTCGAGATGAATTGTCATGTACCAGTTAGGTATGTCAGTCAAACATCAAATATTTACTTCATCATAAAATTGATGTAAGCAGAATCACATTCCATTAGAGCTTTCAACATTTTCATAAGCATTTACACAACTTCTATATAGAAAATTAAGTAGAGGAACATAGACTCTTCACCACTCAGGAATCTGATTAAGCTGCATTTATGCACAGAACAATTTTGCAACAACATTAGACCATTGCTAGGACAACTTGAACAGAGTTAGCATGTAGAGCTGGGCAGGAAACATCTTGGGAAAATAGGGAGTAGGAAAAGAAAAGAGAAAGATAAGCGTATGCCAAAATAGCAGTAACTTGGTGTTGCAGGTACTGCTACTCCTTCCATTTCATAAGAAGAAATGCTTATTCTTCTGTGAGTTCTCTCAAAGGAGCTGTTCCACTTTGTGAAAATATTTGAGTACATTATTTGGAGCAAGGACTTAAATCTAAATGTCTCAAAGTTAATGAAGGGCCTTTCTCACTAGGCCATATTCAGCACCTCTGTTTTAACAAGATGAAACAGCTTCAAGAAGATATATTGAGAGAACCAGACAATGTGCTCCAGAATAACCTCTAACTTCTGGTTTAGGGCATTTACTTGTTTGATCTAAGATCTTGGTTCAAGCCTCTGGTTTAAATAACAAAGACCCTGCATTCAAGTTCACATTCTAAAAAATAATGCTGCCTCCAAAATATTTGTTATTTTGAGAGCATCTCTGGTTTTGACTGGCAATTCCATCCTACAGCTGAAGAATCTTCACAATAAAAGGTTAGTGGATATCAGCCAGTTCCTTTGAAAAGTTTTGGTAATTTGGCATTATAAACAAAAAAAAACTTCATAAAAAAAATTCCCAACCAGCTCTAATAACATATGCTTTTTTTTAGTTCAGAGTTAATATAACATTACATGTTTCTTTGCAGTCAAGACAATATATTGCTGAATGATATATAAAGCAAAACAAGATTCCAGTTGTCTTACGTTATATGCAAGATAGAAAGATCCAGACATGAGAGACAACAAAATATGTAAAAGGGTTCAACAGTAGGAATAAATACCTTCTTTAGCCACATAAGCCACAACATTAGTACCACCTTTTTACATAAATGACCGGTTTCCTCAGCTAACTTCCAGAAAATTGATGTAGGTGGAGCTACTGAAGGACAGGAAGCAGACTCTAGTGAATCAGAGCAGGTGAGAAGGGTTCTGGAGTAAACATCTTCTATTACTGACAGAGGTATAAAACCTGAACACAAACTGAAATACCAACTGTCCACCACCCACCACCCCCCTTTCTCTTTCAAGCACATAATTCACTGGTTATTTGTGTCAAAACACATTAAGTCAACAAACCACTGAAACAGTTCTTTAGATTGCATGACTCTATGGCAGAGAGAAGTGTTTCAGAGAGTGGTACAAAGCATAGTTGAACCATGCAAATGTATGCAGTCCATTCCTCCCACCAATCTTTTGAAGCTCCATCTGCTTATTTTTATTCAATGTGCTTTACTGTGATTTAACAAAGTATAAGATTAAGAGTATTTTAGAGCCAAACAGCTCTCAGAGAAACAAAATTAGGGTATTTCCCTTTAAGTCCTGCAAAGCTATGTATATGCTGTCATTTTATTAGCATAATTAAAGTTAAGTGCTCTGTGTTATATAATGGAGCCATGTGATGCTTTTAATCTTTTAAAATCAATATACACCATTAAGATGTTGCTTAGTCCATTTTCCCATAGAATGTATTAATTTCCTTCTGTGTGTAAACAAAGAGCAGCGGTCCCCATTGTAGGGTGAAAGTATTCTTCTTTAATATAGTCATATTTTATATATGGAAACATGCATTTTGATATTTTTTCCACTTGTCTGACAATTCATGCTTCTGTAATCCACAAACTGCTATACATACTACACATACACAAGCACTCTGTACTATCTTTAACTGAAGACTAATAGCGGGAAAAAAATCGTGAAGGACTGGACAAAAGTATATAAACTTAAATGCATTCATGTTATGGGTGCAATGAAGTATTTCTTGCTGCTCAAAAGGGGATAGAAAACATGCCATGCTATGCCAGTTTGGTTGAAGGAAGCAACTAAGCACATGGACAACTGCAAATCTCGAGAAAAGCATGAGGTTTTTTTTCCTCCTGTTAAAATCACTTTTTTTTTCTGGCCATTCTCTACACGTGTGTGCAAATTACAACTCACCAGGTATCAAAGGTGGTTTGTCTCTTGGAGTGGTTTGTCACCGTGGTGCTGTCTGCTGGTAACACCGAGGCTCTGTTGGACACATTGTTTTCTATGTAGGTACTCTCTGGACGCGGAGATGGAACTGAACAGAGAAACAGCAAACAGTGGGCACTGAGCTCTGCCAAAAATGCCAGCTCCCGCTTCTCTGCTTCCTCCCTACCTCTTACAGTAACAAGAGAGTGAAGACTTTGTGTAAAATTGAAAAAAAAAGCTGACTTTTGTGATCCTTGCAGGGTAATATTGGTTGTAAAATGAGACCATCATCAGAACTTGGGTAAGCTGTTATTAGATTTGAGAACACTTCTATTTGTAGGGAGCTGTGATTGATATTTAAAACCAGGAGAGAGAATAAGAGGTTGGAATACTGTTATTAAAGATATGAAATACTATCGTTTACACTTTTTCTTCACTTTAGACATTAAAAAAAGCAGTACTCATTTTGGAAAAAAAAAAAACGGATTTTTAACATAACTAAGAGATAATGCACTAAAAATTAAAATATCACAATTGGATATTATGTATTTTTCAAACAGACATACTGTGGCTTTGAAAATACACAACTATATCCAGACTTAGAACATAAATTTATTAGAATGATGAATATCACTAGAAATACCTGCACTGGATTAAAAATTGACCAGACACTTGGTCAATTGGAACATTAATGCAGCATCACATTACACAATCAAAACAGAATCTGTAAGTTCTTGTTCAAGCTGTAGTACAAAAGTATATGCAAATAAATACTGATTTAATGCAAACATTTAAAATTTTGTAAATAAGAATTTACCTTTTTCACAGTAACTTGCATATACTATTATCACCAGTTTTGCATTTACTATTATCAATGTATTATTTTAAATATAATATCATCTTCCCAAAGCAATAATTAAGTCCATCTAAAATATATTTGTTTGACAGACACAGTTGAAGAGGAAAAGCCCTCTAGTTTATACTAGGGAATTGAATAAATCCCAGACCTACAGTTTCTTTAGCACACGACTTACGGAAAGTCATTCTTTGGAACTTTTGTTTCACTATGTATAAAAAAGAAGGATAATCCATGTCCAATTTTAGGAGCTTTTTAGGGATTAATGAAAGCAATTCAGGATTAAGGATTCTTAAGGATTCTCTGTTGCATTTGCAACAAAAACTTATACTCAGAAGCATCGCTCAAAACAGTACAAGCTTTAATTCTGCTCACAGGTTTTAATATTGCAGCAGGACATTTGCAAGGATTGTCAGATTTTAACGTGCCTAAATCAGGTCATCAGCCAAGCAATCAACCTGAAGAGGATCAGAGGGAGATTTGTGACTCTGCTTAAGGTTATTAGGTGACTCATAATCGAATTTCAGCTGATAGGGACTTCTTAAGGTTCAAGGGAGCCCCACAAGCCTCCTAACACTTGCAGGACAGTAATTAGCCTCTTACCATCTTTTTCAAAACAATTACCCAGGTTTAGCCATGAGGCGGCTGCTCAGAAATCACCATCTTTTGTGTGTGTCCACACACAGACATGTTTTATTATTTATTCTGAACTGGAATGATGTAAGTGTGCTCTTGCTTGTAGGAAATGATGATCTTAAGTAAATCTTAACAAAAGAAATGCCATAGGTTTCAAGCCATGAAGAGCTAGCACTACACTTTCATGCAACACAGTTCAGTATGTCAGTGTGCTACAAGTGCATAGGTGTTTAGATAGAGTCTTTATAAGAACTGAAAATAAAAATTAAGAATATAAATTGACTGCTTACTTTGGTAATCTTAGTTTACTTTGTTCATTTTGCCCTGATAAATTATATCTCGCTGAACAAGGTACTGCAGTAGATTTAGTTCTCAATTAAAGTGAGCTATCATTTACAAATAAATTATACTGTACCAATGCAGGTCCTGCAAACAGTCTAGCAGGTAAACTCAGCCTCTGAAAGTGGAGTAACAATACTTTTTCCCAAAAATGTTTTAGTTGTTGATGGTAATTCTCTGTATCCATTTCTACTACTCAATTTATATTCCATGCTAAAATTCTTGATTACATTTGAAGGATCCACCATGAAATTACCTCTGTAAAAGCTGCCAACTCTTCTCGGAACAGGGTCATTATACAGAATTCTATTTTCCTTAGTAGATGCTCCATCTTCTGTGTGTGGATCATGATATGCTCCACCCTAAACAAAAGACCAATAAACTATTTAAAATAAAAGATTGTAAACTGATTTGCAGCTTTCAACAAACATACAAAAGCAAAAAACCTCCAAAATTCACCATACAATTTTCCCTTCATATTACTAATAATTGCCAATATCAAATCACAGACTATGTAATCAATAATTACTTGTTTTTTCTGCTTGCTTACTTCTTTCCAAAATGTCAAGAATGGCATTAACAAAATTTTGCCTCTAAGCTGTACCTTTAAAGACTTGAGTCTGATTCAGGCCTTCAGATTTCCAACATGAATGAAATGCAACTGTAACATCCCTGGAGGAATCTTTTACTGGAAGCTTGTTAAATTAATTTCTGATGGAATCTGGTCACTCTGCTACTGGCAAACTTTAAAAAGCGGGCAGGAAATGCATCTCATTTGTGATAATTGCAACACCAAAGCACTATCATCCCTTGTCATCTCTTATCTCTTAACATCATTACCTAGAGGTACCAACAGCCAAAAAATCTACTGTATGCAAAATAAGAGAAAGTCTCTGAACTAAAAAATCTATAGGCAAAGTACTTCAGTCAGACAGGATAGCAAAAAGCATGTCATTACCTCTAATTTATTTTATTTTCCTGAAAACAGTACTTCTTGGAAGTACTTCAAGTAAAAGTTTAGGTGAGCCCTTAAAAACATCCTCATGCACATAATTTTCCACCAAACATGACTTAAACCCTGCTCTCTTAAATTAATCAGAAGCTGCAATTTTTCCCTCGGTATGGACTGACCACATTAAATTAAATGCTCTCTACAAGACCCCACAGGAAACTACTGAAATTCTCCTGAATTCATAGCCCTGTATGAATTGGAATCTAGAATGTCCAAGAAGGACAAAGGTTAAAAATCAAAGCCACAAAAAACCCTAACCAAAATTAAAAACTGGAATTTCAATTCACTGCATGAGTGATTTGCAAAATCTACTCTGCCTTTTGTGGGTGAAGATCTGGTCTCACTGTCACAGAGAAAACAAACCTTGAAACAAAGACCGTAACTACAGCTAAAAATGATGCTTCAGATCCCAGCTGGATTCTTCTAAAATTTACCAGAGGCTGAAGCGTTTGATTAAATTACTACTTGTATTAGGTACCTCTTATTCATCAGCAGTTAAATTTCAAACATGAGACAGTACCGGCAAATTGTATTTGATTTTCTTCTGCTTAAACCTTTTTGTGTACATTTAGTTTAAATGTAAAAAAAACCCCCTTAAAACAAAACTGTTGTGTTGAGACTTGAAAAGACCTAAAATTAAGGCTGGATGGGAGTTTTTTGATTCTTTTTTTTTTTAAATAGGATTTAAAGCTTGGCAAACAAAGAATGTTTTTCTTTAAAAAGACTTGGTAGAGCTAAAAAGAAAATCAATGAGAAACTAGAAACATGGAAATGAGGAAACTTCACAAAATAAGAGCAGAGAAAGAAAACCAGGAGAACTGATCAGAAAAAATAAATATGAAAACAGTGAAGAATCTATGAGAACACATATTATGAGTTTTTTAGTTCACTAATCCTGAAGGGAGTGAAATTTTCGGATTCCTAATGCATAAAGTAGAAAAGGGGGGGAAAAGGGAGGATAGGAAGTAGCCAAAGAATGACTTCTTTGTGAAAATGCCTTTATAAGGCATAAGAAGATCGAAAATTTAATTTTGATATTTTACTGAAAGCAGTAGAAACAAATAAAAAAAGCTTTGTGAATTTAAAGACTTAGCATCCATTTCAGAAGAGTTGTTTTTCACACTTCTAATGGTTGAAATACAGATTTAAAAGCATTGAGTGAAGGCTGAAGTTTTAAAAATATTGACCATAAGAGATAAAGTTCTTTATCTTGAATGAATAGACTTTCCAAAGCAAATGAAAATGAACAAAACCATAAGCATTAAGATACATATCAATTTTTCTAACTAAATTTAACATTTGTCAAGCAATTTTCAAAGACAAAGAATGATCCAATAAAAACAACTGGCCTCTAAATAGTAGGAAATAAAATTAAAATTACTTCAAATTATTTATTATCTGCTGCATAATGCAGAAAATTACCTGAAGATTACAATGTAGCATGAGCTTTTATTATCAAAAACTGAAATGTTGATATTTTTGCCTTTACAAATAATATCCTGAAGAATAAGTAACATTTAATTTGACTGAGAGAGACAGAAAAATAAGTACACAGAAAAAAACTGGGTTTGAAATGGAGCCACTGTAATCCCTTCCAGGTATCTTTTCAAAAATTATTATTCCATTGCACTTCTATTGTGATATTTTTTCATGTTTGAATAAATATAATCTTGAGTGGAGGAGATGTGCTGCTGGAGATATGAAAAAGCATATTATATCTTTTTTCTGTACTGGACTGAGGAGACAACCACTACCTGAAACTCTTCTTTTTATGGTACTTGTAGACTCCCTATTAGGCCAGCTACACATATGTCTTAGATGAACTACTAAGTAGGCAGAGTATTTTAGTTTCTCAGAGTAAACCATAATCTTTGGACCTTAAATATTATTTGCAGCTCTCTGACTCTCTTCAATTTGTCAACAAATCTGAACTAGATGTTGTCTCCTTAGAAGTCAGCCTATCACAGGTGTAGGCATAGAGAAACAAACACTCATTTTTGTATTTGTCTCTGTGCCATTTTGTTAATAGAGGAATTTAAAGCTCTGAGGACAAATACAGTCATCTTTACATATCTGATGTGTAAAACATTAGATAATTCAGAAGTGTTGTCTAAGGAATGTAAATCAACACCAGAACCAGCCCATCCTCTACTCCTTAATTAATGCTCACAGAAAAACACAACATCAACACCAGAACCAGCCCATCCTCTACTCCTTAATTAATGCTCACAGAAAAACACAACCAGGCCACCCACTGACAGTAACCACTGCGAGGAGTCATTTACCAGTGGCCACAACAACATAAAATCTCTAGATTACCCCAGTTACCTATCATACCAATCTAAAGAAATATTGCAAGCTTTTCTATTTCTCTAGTAAATTATGGTATTTAAGCAATAATGTCCTGCTATAACTGAATGAAACACTGGCTTCAAAAATCAACATTAGAATTCATAACAGAATTACATACAAGAAAAGCCAAATAAAAACACAAATGAGAAAGATAATTAAGCAAAATGATGCAGTAAAAATGACATACGACAATGTAACCAAGGACTAAAAAGAACTAATGAAATTTTATCATCAGAGACAATTTTTCTGTTCTCACACTTCAGTACTTTAAGATAATGGTAATCATAGTCCGTTTTTCAAAAGGACCTTGAAATATTTAGCCCTTCTGAAAAAAAGCCCCCAACAACATCCCCATACCTTACAGGACAAATAAATAACAGCAAAGAAAAAACCAGAACACAGAAAGCAGGCCACTGTCCCCAAATGAATTAAAAGGAGGAAGGTAAACCTTCCATAAGAGGCAATATTTTGGACTAACCCTATTAGAATCTTCCGTACAGTCTTCTCGTGATGAGCCAACAGACCTTGTGAGTGACTTATGCTGCACCTGTGGAGATAACAGTTGCAGGCTGTTTGCTCTGGCTGCCATCCCTTGCCCTATGCTTAAGCCACCCTCTGAGCCCTTTGACCTCACTCTGTCCCGGCTCACATACATAGAGTGTCTATGAGGGCGCTGCTGTGAAGAAAAAGGACTGGTATAACCTAGACCATAGGAAAAAGATTCATGTGGAGCAGATAGAGAGTGGGAATGGCTTCCATCCATGTGATCTGGCAGTTTTAACTCCTCCATTGTTTTGGAGTGTCTTGTTGATGGTCTTCGGGTGTCCAGGGTGCCCTCGCTGCGGTTATTCCTTGCGGATGGACTGAGCATAGTTCTGTTATCACTGTGCCGGGGAGCACTTGGACTGGTGGGAGAATTCAAGTCCATGCAGCTGGATGGAAAATACCTACTGGTGTTTGGTTCTGCAGCTTGGGCCCTGGCCTCAGAAAGGTTGCCCACGGATTTTGAGTCTGTCAGAACTCCATGGCTCTTGGACTTTGTCCGATAGGAGGGACTCTTAGAAGACTGTGGGATGGTATCGATGTAGCTGTGGCGACTGTGCTTGTCGCCGGGCTGCAGCGTCCCAGTTTTGCTTTGAGACGTTTCCATAAAGGAGTGCCGGTTCTGCTGAGATCTGGTGTTAGACTTCAGGTACTTTGTGCCTGAACCATCAGAACTTTTGGTGTCCACATTAAAATCAAACTCTGTTTTTCCCTTTGGTTCCTTTGGGCTGAGAAGATGTGGCATGTTATTATTGGCTATATCCTTGTTGCCAGAGCCAGGTGTGTTGCTTGGTTTTTTTGCGTGCATTGGACTAGGTGCAGGTCCGGGAAGGTTTCCATTTAAAAAGCTTTCATTTGCTGGAAGCCCCTCTTCTCTTGGCCCGCCAGCCCCTAGTGTCTGCAAATCCTTGCTGTTTGATCGGTGGTGTGACTGCAAAGCAGAACTTTTGCTGGCTTGATTTCTATATTAAAATGCATAAAGAAGCATTAATATATCAGATTACTTATTCATGCATTAATAACTTTAAAAAGTACACTCATTTCAGTTGCCATTTAAAACAACAAAATTTAACTGCAGTAAGATCAAATATTGCCATCTGAGGCAACAGAAGTTCCACTAAAATAACAGACTTGCAAGCGTTTGTACATTGTTGTTTCTGGTTATAATCTGATGGCAAACTCAGCTTTGGTTAACGATTTTGCTGACTAAACCCCTGAAGATATGGAATCTAATGATAGAAATTCCAACATATATTTACACATTTATGCATGTACGTGCGTACTGTGCGAGTGCATCAGTAAGTTAAGCATTACATTAAGAAAATTAACTGTATATCAATTGAAAAAATCTTTAATACAGCTGGAATATCAAAGGAAGGTAGAACAATCAAGTATGTCAGCACTGTCAAAATACCCTGATACAATCAATGCTCCAGGCTATCTAGTGTATTCCTGGTTTGGAGGGGGAGGGGAAAGGAAATGAGGGGAAAAGAGGTTATTGTTCAGATGGAGTGAGCCTGAACAAGCCCTTTAACACCAAACCCCAAACCAGGTCTACCACAGGAACCCAGCTTTTGTGGAACTTGGCACCATATCAGTTTTTGGCACACTAACCCATTCCAAAGCTGGACCTGAAAGGCTCTGCAACCAGACTGATTTGGTGCAGAGCTACTTGGTGGCATCCTTAACCTCTACTCTACTTTCCAGCTCTTCTGAGATATGAGCTGGTAATGCAAACACTGAGCCTGAATTTTTTTTGAGCAGGATTTATTTTCTCGGGTTTTCTGGCAATAAACCAGTTCCTGCTTCTGACTTAGGCTGACACTGCAAACTAGCCAAGACTGAGCAGTGCTGCAGCTGTACTTGTTTGCCTTGATGGACCTAGGCAGGCTATGAGCAATTAAATTATTTCTGTAGCAAATCCATGATGTAACTCAGAAATATTACTGAGGGTTGAAGTGAGCGCTCACTGTAACTTTGTTGACCTTTTTGTTAATTATAACTGGATAATACCAGCCATTTTTATACCTAGGATTTTTGTAGTAACCACTTCCAGTGATCTAATACTCTATTTCATAACCGTTTCTAAAACTTTAGCAATTTTAATGCCAGTTTAAAATATCTTTTAGTTAACAGGAAGTATATTCTTTAAAAACTTAGAGATATGAGGAACCTAGTATTTTTACTAGGCAAGCCTTTTAGACAAGCTTCTAGTGGATGTAGGTTTTTGTTTCTGATGCCACATGTCTAATGGTAAAACTTCTGCCCTAAGCATCGATAAAGGCAGGAAAAACTTTTTGGTGTCTATGTTTAAAAAAGTATAGATTGTGAATGTCATCATCTCAAGTCTTAAAATAGAGGAGCAATTTTTTGAATCTCACAGGAAGAGCTAAAGAAAAGCATGGCTAGGATTAAAAGTCTGCATATAGAATATTAAAATATCCTGCATCCTTCAGAGGGCAACCTTTATAAATGCTTTTGTCAGAGCAGTAACATGAGGCTTTTTGTACTGAAGTATTTTATCCACCAGTAAACCTGGTTTATTGAGGTATTAAAACTCAGTGGCTTCTCTCAAGCTGCGTGGATCCAGCAAGAGAGCCACTGAGCAAACACGTCCTGCTTTGAGGTCAGATAGACTAGACTTATCCATAACCGCAACTGCAGACAAAATTCTGTTCATCTCCAATTTGGAACGTGATCTATGTGCACAATTTTCAGGACATTTAGCTGCTAAAAATCTGTGTGAATTTAAAACTTCTAAGTATCAAAATCTTGGAGAGATTTGTACATAAACAGAAATGGTAGCATTCCAAAGAAAAGAGCATTCCTTTGGAATCTTGGGCATCTTCCAAGCCACAAAATTCCTATTGTTCAAGAAAAAGGCTAACATTTTTTTTAAGGTGGATCACTCAATTGTTTTGCTTTGTCATACGCAGAAATGGCTTCAACATTGTCTTTGTTTTTTTTTTTTTTTGCAAGAAGCATTCAGCCTGATGCAGATGGTTAGCAAAAATTTCAGCTTGCGTAGCTGTAAATACTGTGTCTGCTTCCTTTATTCAGTGAGGCAACACAACAGCATACAACACGTCTCAGTGTGCCTAAGCTGTCAAACAACCACTTTTCTTGTAGATGATATTGCACGTGAGCATGACAACAACTCACTCACTGGCAGAGCAAGTGGCAGTGGTAACAGTGACAAGACTACATTTACCTGTTAGATAAAGTGTTGGTGTCTGCATGGTAAGGTTTTCTCTTAGCTGACCGTGAAGGTGAACTTCCACAGCGATCCAAGAGTCTTTGGGTTTGAAATGAAGGGTGGTTCAAACATTGCTCTGTCAAATATCTATCTGCTGGATCTAACTTCAGTAGGTTCTTTGAAAAACAAATCCCAAAGTTTAAATGTTAGTATCTGTATTTACATTAGCAAAAAAAAACCCAAAAAACCAACCAAAAAAACCCCAACAAACAAAAAACCAAACTCCAACAAAATAAAGAATATTACTGGGATAATTTTTTAATCTCCAGAGTTTCTGGGATTAGATGTAACTTCTAGAATAATTTCATGGTGCATTAAACCACATATGATACAAAATAAACATATATATGTGTTATATGTATATAATGTTAAATACACATATATGATAGTATGTTTAAAATACAAAGATATCTAAAACTTTTAAAATATGTTTTATATATATNTTAGCTTATAGGGTTCAAGTCCACCCATTAGGGAATTTTTAAAGAATTCTCTGAACTGTTTTCAATGCATTCAGAGTAACACTTGCCTTGTAATTCTGTTAGATCTGTTGTGATTCTAAACACAGACACTTCCCAACATGTAGAAAATATTTAATCACAAAATTGAAAAGAGGAGCTTGGGTATTTTGGGAAGTTTGAAAGGTTTCTTGCAAGGAAAGAGCAATACAAAACTTACATTGTAATGCTCAAACATGCATGACTGTCAGCAAGGTTAAAAGTTTGAATGGCTATTAAGCAAAAAGAACAGCTATTTCCTAAAGGTGGTATATGTTTAAGAGAGAAGTCTGTGTGTATCTGTGCACGTGCATGCACACATACACATACAATACATTAACACCATATTCAGCCACTTGACCACAAACTGGTTCTCCCTTCACAACAATGCATTAAAGAGCATGCAGATGATGAAAACTCTCTACAACAACAAGAAAAAGTCTCCTGGTCACAGATTCTCATCCTCACAGCAGACTTCAGCTATCCTGATATCCAGCCTGTGTACATGTTCCAGGAGATTTCTAGACTATGTTGGTGGAAATTTCCTAGTGCAGCTGCTGGAGAGGCAAATTAGCCAAGGGGAGGACTTCAGTTTACTTGAGCTGCTGCTCAACAACAGTAAGGTAGTGGTGAGAAATCTGATCAGAGAACACACTGTGAGCTGTAGCAACCATGAGATGATTACAGTTAGGACTGAAAGAACAGGTGGGAAGATAAATATCAGAGATAGGACCCAGGACTTCAAGAGAGGAAATTCCATGTTATGTAAGGAATTACTGGGCAGAATCTCCTGAAAAACTGCCATCAAAAGAAAGATGTCCAGGACAGCCATTTGATTTTTAAAGAAAATTTCTTGAGAGTTCAGGAACAAAGCATCTTACCGTATAGAAGACCAAAAATTTTTTCATAGGTTGAGGTTGGCTAAACATGGAGTTTCTTAATGAACAAAATGCAAAACAGGAGCGTGTGAGAACTAGAGTGAAAGGTGGACTATTAGCACAAAGGTTAGGCCACTTCAGAAGGCCAAAGTCCAGCCAAGGCAAGTGAAGAACACCAAGGGTAAAAAGAAGGGGTTCTACAGGTATTCTCTTTAGCAAACATGCTCGGAGAAAATGCATGTCTGGTGCTGAAGGGCAGAGGCAACTGAATAACATACGATATAAGAAAGAGTGTCTCAATGTCTTTCCTTCCCAAGTCATAACATGCAAAACCAGTTCTCAACTCCCTAATGCTTGCAAACCAGCATGACCTGTGAGAGGATGGAGGACTGGAGCAACAACAAAGCAACAAGGTCAAATAGATGCCTCTTCATTAATCCAGTCCAGAAATGTTCTCTAAATAGATATATATTAATAACTCACTTCTTCAGTTGGCATAAGTTGAAGCGTGGGTTATTCAGTAATCTAGTAATCAGACCTGAGGTCCTTGGGAATGCAGATAATGAGGAGCACAAGTGTGGGCATGTGTCAGACTGTCCACTGTCTGCATAAGAAACAGGCACACAACAAAGTATGTGCAACATCTGCAACATGCAACTTAACCACAAGTCTCTTCCATTCTCTTCTTGTAGGCTTCTGCTCATTGCTTAACAAGGTTCCAACTCCTGAATTAAGTAATGCAGGTCAAACACAAAATATCCTCTCTACAGAATTCCTGACCTTTCTCACCTTGTAGGCAGAAACACAGACAGAAAAGATGAAAAAATTTACATTATTTGGAAGCCTATGTTTCCCTGAAATTCAAGTCCTTAATTTCACAACTTTGAAATTTTTAAAGCACATAATAAGAACCAATAAGACACTGAGGTATAACATAAAATCTAGGATAAAAGGAAAATAAACTCTGCCCCAGTACATGTAACAATGGTCTTAAGACTGGTCTTGAAATTGCCATTCTGCAATATATGCTACTAGAGCTGGAGCTACAGCTAACTACAAAAAAACCTTTCTGTGAATTAGAAAATAGAGGAGAAAGTATAATACCAAAACAGGTAATGATATGCACTGGAGTATCTTGAAACCAAGCTAAAAGCTATGCTGACTCTTCTCATAAGGCAAGGAGATCAAAGGGATTTGAACAGGTTGTGTTGAAGACAAGTAGAGCAAATCTGGTGTATTTCTGCTGGCTACAACAATACTACTAAAAGCAAGTAAACACCCAAGTATATCCCAAAGCAGATGATCTTTATTTTTCAAGACAACTGGTGCAGATGGGTTTGGGATCATACAATTCATTCAGAGTTGATTACCCATATGCATGCTTCATGTGTGTCCCATATTGCCTTTAATTCTTGGGTGGTTCTGTGATTCCCAACCTAATTTTAGAAACTATGACTTCTTTCTTCAGCTTACTGGGGATGAAACAATGTGAGGGTTGCACTGCAGCTTACCCTGGGAGTGTTTTTATAGTACAGCAGTAAGGACAACAATACGTGTTCCATACCCAGGAACACAGCACAAACACACAGAACAATGTTTGTGTGGGGAATGAGCTTCTCCTGATTCTCCATGAGGAATCTCAGGACCATATCCTAGTTTGGCCATGTGTAACTAGCTGACTTGATCCAAAACAGGACTGAAGAGTAACCTAACATACACACTGTGTAGAGATGACAGCAAGCAGATTAAGAGTTTGGACAGAACCCAGAACTCCAGTGTGTCAGCTTTGTGTTTGACAACTGTCCACATCCTCACACTTACGCAACAACAAATGAACAACTCAGGTTAGTGTGGATGTATCTAAATACAAATACTCTGTGGATGTATCTAAATACAGATACTGTGTGGATGTATCTAAATACAAATACTCTGTGGATGTATCTAAATACGATGGGTTGAGAGCTCACACTCCAGCAGTCAGTACCTGTGCACGGGTGTCAGTGTGAATGCACAGCCCTGCAAAGGATGATGATGATGCTTTGTCTGGGCTACATATTGTTTATCAAATCAGTTGATAAATTGAAAAATTGAACAGACTCTCCTGGCATTTGCAAGGGATATTTTCCTGATGCCTAGGAAATACCAAGCCTTACTACAAACAATGGTGGTATCAAAATACCTCAAAAGGGAGTTCCCAAGTCCTTCTAAGATGCATTATAGTAAGAAATGAAGGTAAAAAGTCACTTACATATTTTCCTACATATTACAGACAGAAAATAAAAGACATTTTCCTACCTTCATAAGATCAAGCAATACACCACTTAAAATTCCCAAGTATCTTCTCTCTAAAGACTGTGGATGATTGACTGCTGGAAACTGCAAAAAATACAGTGTAAATATACTGATCATGTAAACAAGGTAATACATAAATATAATTTTTCAAAAAATATAAACTACACAGTGAATCAGGACATGTAATTAATGGGAATCATAAGCACTGAGTAAGTTACTGGTTTATTAAAACTATAAAATATTATAATGAAACAAATGACTCTTGATGTTTGATAAGCATCTACCCAACCAAATAAAGTATTCTTGATTATTAGGGCAGCAAAGAAACCACTCTCAAGTGAGAACTAATTAACTTGATTTTTTTTTTTTGTGGCATCATGATTGACAGGAGGTTTAAAATAGATTCAAAACTAACATAAGTAACATATATTAAAAAAAAGGTTAAAAATAGCTTAGAGAGAATTTGAGTGCAAATACAGTACTAATTAAATACTAAACATAAACAAACAATTCCCAAACGTTTTTAGTGAAAAAAGGCAAAAGCTCAAAGGTTTAAGTTTCAGGGTTACTCCTGTGGTCATGCTGCTGGCAACACCCTGAGAAGCAGTGCACACTGCTGGGGGCATCCATTATTTGTACTAGTATTACTTTTCATAAATTACATTACGTGAACTTTGAAGAAAAATGGAAGAATATTAGTTCAAATGCTTTTATTCCTAAATGGTCGCTATATTTTAATTTGACTTTGCTTTACTTTGAAGGGGTTTAGTAATAATTGAGAATTTTTTTAAGTCCAAGTCTGCTATACTGATCTTATATAGTAACTTAGGTAAACCAAGGCTTCCATGCTTCCTCCAATTTTATTAATCAACCAAATTGTAAAATCTTCATGTCTTCATGTAGAATGACAATCATAAAGAAGTTTTTATATTTAGAATGATCAAGGAAACATGAAAATGTGCTGAAGCCATGCACAAGCAGCAGTGGCTTTTCACTAGAATTTTTCAGATTCTTCACGTAACTTATTGGTAGAACAAGTATTTACAGCCCTACATTGCCACTCACATTTTTCTATAAAGTCATGAGCCTATCAGTAATTTCTGATCCCATATTATTTTATTTCCTTATGTCTTGAACATACCCTGGATGTTTTACTCCTCAAAAGAATTGAAGAGAGATCACTAAATACTCCCTAAACCTCAGGAGCAAGGAAAACTGTGTTATATTCATATATATGGAAGATATGAGTAGAAAGAAAAAACAAAATTTGCAAATGTGCATCTGGATCCATGCAGGAGTGTTTGAAGAGACTTTTTTTAATCCTGTTTTACAATATGGTATTCACTTAGGGTAATGTTGAAATTCACAAAGTCTAAGCACATGGATAAAAATCTCCACATCATGGGCTAGTTTCTATCTTGTGAATATCCAGCAGCAGATCCAGCTTGTAAGTAATAACTGGCTTGATCACAGCACATCTGCTCTATCTGCTCTGCAACAGAGCATCTTTCACTATTAAGCACTATGCTACATTCAGAAAAAATATACTTTTAAGGTTGTCTTACAGCACAGGGTAATTTTTTCTCATGAATTAACTAATGAGTATCATATTCCAAACCAATATTTTTTTTTAGTATTTTTGAAGTTTAAGCTATTATTCAGACTTTACTTCAGTTTTAAAAAGTACTCTCTATGAGGAGCCATATGGCCCTGTTGACATCACCAGTATCTTGACTTTACAGACAGGACTAAGAAGGTAGGAACACGTCTGAGGCCCAGCAATAAACCACTGATCTGGGATGAGAACAGACTCATAACTCTGAACCTTGTGCTAATCACAGTAGGTCCGTGCTGTCTTCTTGAATCACTGTATTTTAAAGCTACAAAACAAAGATACCTCACTCTCATCTTAAGACATCACAGAGCATTTATCCAAACAAGATTACACTGCACAACCACAAATGCTGTAAAAGAACGTTGAAGAGGCAGTAATGTATTTTGCTTACAATTTTTAAAGCATTGCTTTCCTGATAAGGGCTTATAAATTTCTCATACAAAAACCCCATCCAGCCCACTGTTCTAAACAGGGTGAAATACAAGTAGGACCTTGCAAGAAATGCTGGTCTAATAATTTTTTTTAAACCCTCCACTCTTGGTGGGTCTACGCAGAATAAGTTATCCTTATAGCTAAAATAATTACCTTAACACCTTGAGCCTACTCTTTTCTTATTATCATCAGCTAAACCTAATTTATGGCAACTTTTAACACATTTTAACACAACTAGGTCCCCACTCCTTCCCTTTAACATTCTCTCATTTTCTTTTTCTCGGAGTAAAACTCAAATCTTGAGTCTTTAGCACAGATCAGGACTCCTAAAACCTTCATATGTCTCTCTGTATGATTTACACTAATGATTTCAGAATATTATCAAGATCATAAACTCACCTTTCCAAGAAACATTCATCAATAAAGAAAGGACAACCAAAACTGAATCACAAGGAAACATGAGTACAATCACTGACCAGGTATTGTTAAAAGTAACAGAGCTATTACTTATTTATTGATTTTGGTATTTTGTCATATTGCACAACCCAGCTTGAGAAGATCTTCACACTAGTGAGTCTCTCATTATATTATATTAGCAAACCCTTAAGAGGAACAATGCTGTCAGTAGAAACAGCTTTTTTACTCATGTGACTTACATAAACTCCCCAGGAATAAGTCAAAAAGCAGAAAGCCCCTCTGCCATCATAGCAGCATCTATAGCTCAGATTTTCCCAACAAACTAGCTTGAAGACAGCAGTCCTGAATTTTCCACAACCTGCCCTGACAGAGCTTTGCCACTAAACTTTACAGTGCAAACCTGGCAGGGCAAGGTAAGGTAAACTGCATGCCAAAAATGTCAAAGAAACAAAAGAAAATCTTGAAACAACTTTTAACACGGAAACAAATGTATTTATAATACTCAGTTCTGGTGTAATCAGAATTTCACTTTGACTTATGAATGCCTTATAATCTATATATCCTATACCTACGCAGAAACACATGCAGTACATAATGCACAATGTAAATGAAAAGAACCATCACAGCAATTTACACAAGTAAATAAGGAAAATAAGAAAAAAGAACAAAGCTTTCTCTTACCCGCAAGCCATGGAAGCGTGGGTTGCTGTAGAAGAGCTTCATCTGCTCAGCTGGCAGTGGGCCTAGCACCTTCTGAATGGTAAAGAGCTGGTCAATCTCACTCTCGCCAGGGAACAAGGGCTGCCCGTCGCTCAGCTCTCCCAGGATACAGCCCACAGACCACATATCCACAGCCTTGCCATAAGGGGCTCTGGGAAGCAAAAATAAAATGTTTGTCACCCACTGCCACTGTCTTCTTACTGAGCTGCTTCAATTTATTGGCCATATTTCCCATGGCCCACTTCCTCACAACACAGAAAAATAAACTTCGATATTAAAGAAGCTACCTCAAAACCCAAGCCCTCTGTTTCTGCCCTAGATTTCCTGATAGATAGTGTACCTATCACTGCTTGAAAAGGCAGGAGAGGAATTCTCAAGTGCCCCCACGGACACTGTTCTTTTTGAGAAATTTTACATACAAGAATAACCTTTTTGACTGCAAAGCATTCTCCACTCACAGTTAAACTACCACTAACTTCCCTTCTCTCTAGAGCTCATGCCTGCACTCTGTTCCTGCATTACATTTCTTGCTTAGTTGTGCTTAATAGGTGGATAGGCCTGGCCACTGGGAGAACAGAAATTCTAAGAAATCTTTGTTTCAGCATTTATACACAAAAATTTTAGTTAGAGAGAAAACAGAGTGCTCCTGAAAACTATTCCTTAGAAAACACAAGTGAGGAAGCAATGAAAGCATCATAAAGTAATTCCTGCTTGGGAGTAAAGCCAGAGGTTGAGGTTTGGGGAGAACTCTTTTTTATACACCCAAATTCTTGCTTGTTGAATTTGTAAAAAAATTTTGTAAATACCCATATTATTCCAATAATGTCTTTCCAATGCTTAGGTTTTGAACAGAACAACTGGAGAATTCTTTTCACGTGAAAGAAAAAGCATGCAAAAATAATAAAGACTGAAACAAAGACTGAACTGAAAACATATTTCACTGAGTCTCTTCTTTCTAAAACTTGTAATGCAATAACTCAAACTCTGTTTCAAGAGATTTACATTACAGCTGGCTTGCCTTTTTCTGGAATAAGACAGCACCAAGAGCTGCAGGTGACAAGTCCTATCCTAAATCTGTCTCCTTCACTCCTTCCTTATGCTGCTGATTAATGACGTTTAGAGAAATAACATCCTCAAACTAAAGAAAAAACATTTGACTTTTCCCCATTGATTATTAATGATTATTTACTTAGCTTGCAGAGAGGACACTTGGCCAGAGGAACTGCAAACCCTTTTGGTGATTTGGTTAGGTGAAGGTGAGAAAGCATTTCTAGCTGGACAACAGCCTGAGTGAAACCACAGGCTCACTGAGCTGACTGCGGCAGGACTCTATGGTAGCTGGGAAAGCTGAAGTAGGATGCCAAAATTTCAAGAACCACTTACCTTAGAGAATGTGCCATGAGACACTGTAGTCTTCCCACAACAACCATCCCAAAATCAAAGTTTGCCCCCCTGGGAACAGACTGCTGACAAGGAACCACCAGAGGCAAAGCAGACTATGTGACAATTCCTCAAGTACCACTACTACTCAGTGAGGTTCATAATCTGTTTACTAATCCTGCATAGTGACTACCTGGGGATTTGCTGAGACTCAATGTTTGACCTTTCTAGGATGCTGCTCCTCCAACCCACCTATCAGGTCAGAATGACAAGGAAGGCCTAGTTTTTTTTCTCAGTGCCCAAGGCAACACAGGCAAGAATGGACTTCAAAACCAAGGATCTGCTCTTTAAATTTCCTGTGCCAGTATTGGAGAACTGAGGCTCTGTAGGCAAAACAGAGTGCAGCTAAAAATCCTACCCTTTTATTATGACAAAAACCCAAATACATCTTTATTTGCAACTCCTTTAATACACAGTTTTCTCCAATAAAATGTGAAATGCGGAAAAGACTGCTGTAGGCTGGGGTACTGTAGAACAAGCTAGGGTTACAACTGAGGGATGGGCTAACACTCCTTTGAGGCATGGACCATCACCTTTCCTTGCCCTCGAGAATAAAGGAAGCTGAATCAGAGTTAAGAACTTTTCACTATTTACTCTATAGTCAAACAAAACAAATCAGAAAATACCCATTTCTTAAGGCAGCACAAACTGCAGTGTTGTTTGAAAAGGCAAGCTTGAGGCTTCTTTTCTGCTGATTGTCAGGATCAGTCTCGTCAGACCACAGCAGACAAAAAATGCAAGAGTGACATGGCTGGACAAACGAAATAACTCCTACAGGACAGACAGACCATACCTCAGAAGCCCTATACTGTATGCCTGCACATATTAGATTTTCCAAAACATGTTTTCATCTAGTAATTTAGCATGCTTTAAAATCTACTGGCTTTTAGCAGTATTTTGTCATCAAAGGGTACAGAGTACTCCACTAACAGTAGTTACCTGAGGATCTCCGAAGTGAGTAGATTTTAGATGCTCTGTGAATAATTAGGCAGCAATTTCTTTCCTCTCCTGAAATTTAAGTCTTGAATGTTATCACTGAACAAAAACCTCTCTGGGACACATTTTAGAAGTTGAAGAAGTAAAACTGTATTTGTTAAAATGAATGCAATTAATAAACCTGTGAAGACTTTTGAATATTAGATGCTTATAAAAATTTGGTAAATGTAAGTAAAGGGGGAATGGGAAAGATGAATGCCTTGGAAATAGAATAGGATTTCCAAGAAACAGGCATCACTTTGCCAGAAAAACTTGGCATTAAAAACACACACCAGCACAACTGAAACATTAAATACACAAATCCCCTCCCTTTCTCTACAAGCTAATCAAAGAGATTCAGTCAACTACAAACAGACATGATTCCTGCTAAATTTCCTTTGCTAACAAAACAGTTTCAAAAACTGCAGGTCAGACTAATGCTATGTCTGTCAAGCTTTTCATGTCTTTTCTCTTAAATCCTCATTACTACTAGAGACGGAAAAAAATGGTTTGTATCTACAAAGGTCATAATTGATGCTTTCTTTCCAAGTCTTTTTTTAATACTTATAAATGCACATCCACACTTCACTGGAAGCTTTACTGTTTTCTCCAAAACATGAAAAATTGAGCTTTGAGTTTTTTAATGGCAACTTTAACATACTATTCTGCACATAAGAAAACAACTGCCAACAAATTTGATTAAGATTAGCACAGCTCTGGGAATACTGGGATGACTTTATGGACATAATAATTATTTCTTAATTATTTACCCGTCCAAAAAATATCTACTTCAGTGTTAATCAAAGGTTCCAACACAGACTTGTTTCCTGGCAGCATTTAACTCAGTGCTTAAAGATTCGTAGGAGTGACCAGGACTTTTTTGATTCATCCTGTGGCTACTAGTTCCTTATTTTAAGAATATGTGTATGTAAATACACATGCACTGTATATTAGAATTGTATTCTATGAGATCATTCATGTAGTTTAGATTAATGCTTTGTTTAACGAGACAGTAATGGGAAGACCACATATCATAGATCTCCACTTCTTTTTTCCTCTTCCTTTGCCCTTTTGGGACCCATGAATTTGTTCATTCAGTATCTCAAAATCTGTTTTACCTTGTGAGGTAGTAAAATGCTCATTTTACAGATGAATAAAGGAGTAAAACTACATTTCCTGGCTGAGGCTACTCATGTAACTAACCCTTTTGCAGTCAATGCAACGCTAACTTCTCAGCGCTTTATTAAAATGATTTATACGGCCTCCTTCAATAAATTCTTCCTAATTACTAAAAAGCTAGCACCGTCCTTTTGAGTGACTTCAGCAGTGCTGGCAAAAGGTAACTACAAATGAAAATCAAAGCACAGAATCATAGAAAGTTTTGGGTTGGAAGGGACCTTTGAAGATCGTCTTGATCCAATCCCCCTCACCTGGGCAGGGACACCTTCCACTAGATCAGGATGCTCAGGGCCCCATCCAACCTGGTCTTGACACTGCCAGGGATGAGGCACCCATAGCTTCTTTGGGCAACCTGTTCCAGAGCCTTACCACCTCTGAGCAAAAAAATTCTTCCTAATATAATTCTGACCCAAAGGATGAAGATAACTAGGAGTGTTGCATTGAAAGCAGTGAAAGCTTTACTGCCATCGCTATGTGATGTCCACACAGGGCTGATGGAACATTCCAGGCTAGAGGACTACCATGTAAACCTCTTCTGAAAGAACTGGGGATGGGGGTGCAGGAGCTGGAAGTACATATGTTATAATTCAGCTTAATATTTTAATCAGTTAAACACTGCTGAGCTCAAGACAGGTCAATATGTCAATGATTCATGCTGACTTACTGGAAATGAACAAAAATTAATGAAAGTCTGCAAGCCTCTTGAAATCTTGCCTTTAAATCAAACAGACTTCTCCACAGGCAAAGCTTACAAAAGGTGCTGAAAAAATGTATAGAACCAGTAAAGATTTAGCAGGGCACTTCTCAAACTGTACTTACCCAAGCAAGAGTTCAGGTGAGCGGTACCATCTGGTAGCCACGTATTCTGTATAGTTAGCATTGCTTCCTTCAGAGAGATTACGAGCAAAGCCTGTCAGAGAAACAGTGTGAAATATTATATCCCATTTTAAAAACTATATGTGTATCACCACTGATTCTGGCAGTAAGAGGTCATGTCTATTTACATAGAAGCAAATTGTTTACAGCCCCTGCTGCAGAATGATGTCTCCAACAATTGCTTGTCTACTGAAATGCAAGCTTTTATTGATACAACAGTGAAAGTCAGTGTGTCTGCTTTAATGACTCCCTTGCGCACTCTCCTCACAAGTCCGTGGCATTTTGCAATTACTCTGTATGCTATTATGTAATCAAAACAGACTGATAAAAGTTAACTGTCAGTATGCCATGTCAGCTATTGAAATATTAACCACTAAATTTCAGCAAGATGCTGTTTGCAGAAGAAGATTCATAACTTTAGAAATATTACACATGCATGTGGACTAGACTCTTCTGGTCTTTGATTTTTTAAACTGGTCAAAAAACTACGTATCATTCTCATATAAGGACACTCCCTCCCTGGCCTGGCAAGGAAAATACTCATCTCCTCAAAACTATAAAATGCAGGAATCTAGGAAAGATCAGCAAAACTGTTTATATCTGCACTTGGCTCACTCCACTTGTTTTGGTTTCCCAACTGCTTTAGCATCACATTCACAACAAGGCTCTTCATGAATTAGGACCAGAAAGCATGTCCAAATTAACTTCCTTATCCACATCATTTTGTTAAGAATAAAACAAAAAAAAAAAAAATTAACTGTATACTCATTTGCAATTGTACAAAAACTTCCCTACTGTCCTAAGGCATAATGATTATGACCACTGGCTGAGAGAAGAGTGCATATACTGGAAAATCCAGTTGTAGGAATAATTTAAACTTTTATTTACATTCTCCTCCATTTATAAAAAGTCAGCCAAGCACCACAGTAATGTTACTGGATTTTTCATGCAGAAGTACTCTGGGACAGATGTTGGCATTATTTTCAAAAAGTATCAAGTCTTACTGTTTTCAAATAAGTAATTAACAATTAGGTGAGACAGGACAGACAGATCTCAGCAGCAAGACTCCACATGCATCAGCTCCTTCCTAAAGCTCAAACTGAGACAAGCTTTTGGGACTGAAAGGCAGAAGCAGCATTTCCAAATGCTTTCTTACTAGGATGTGGCCCTAAAATGCAGTTCAAAATTCCCTTCAGTGACATAACTACGTCTTTCCATCACTGCATGAACAATAAAGAAATCATAAAAATTCCAAACTGTTGCAGAAGAATAAGGGATAACTTTATTTTCTGAATCAGTAAGTGCTACTTAAATGCACTAGATGCTTTGCTATATATCTGAGTTCCTCTGCAGAAGCTGCCAAAATTGCCTTTCCCATGCAACTATGTTTTGTGAAGTTGTAAATTTTTTATCTTTTAGAATTTTTTTTATATTCTGGCTGTGTAAAGCTTAGGATGAAGAAACCCAGTTCCACTCACCCCTGTGGAATATTAATTTAATCCAAGTTGAAGTAACAATTTGGATGAAGATTATTATTATTAGACTAGCAATCATAGAAAACAATTACAGATTTGTTAATGACATAGAGGTTACAGCTGTTACTTTCTACAAGATACCTCTAACTTCAAATGTTAGTGAACTAAAAGATGGGATAAGTATGATGAGGAATGGATATTTCAAATTTGTCCCAAGATAATAATTCGTATCTGTTCCCATAAAGGCTAATGAACATTACTGGAGCTGCTGCAGAAAAGCTGGAAAGGATTTTTTTTTCTTTACTTCTATCATGGGGATTGAGTGAATTTCAAAACACTACTATATTTAGAACTGCTTAGGCAGCCCCATTTCTGTTTCGAATTACGAGCTATCTGATTAATCTCGGCAGTGGAAAATCCTTCATTCATGTCTTTAAAGAACAGAGGGAAGATAATCAGGAGCTACACCGAAGAAATGGGACAGTCAAAAAGTGGGAAACCCCAGACTGAAAGGGGGAGGGGAAGAAAGGAAAAATGATGTCACATAATAGAAATAAACATGTGCTGATGTAACACATGAGCCTGGCAGCACACGAGCTCCTGTGCATCAGAAGAATCAACAGCTCAAGGTTTCATCCTCCTCCCTCCAGGGCAGTCTATAAGAACTTGGTCACAGGCAAGAGCTATTATGTCCAGAAACCAGCTAATGGGAGTCTGAAAAATCAACCCTCAACTTTACAGGCCAGGTGCAGCATGGATTTGATGTGACAAGACAGGAAGCAAAATTTTCATCATGGGCTTCAGTGTCACCTCTATACTGTTGGGTGATGCATTTTATAGATTCACTATTAAGAATAAAACATGACACCATGCAGAAAGAGGATGGACAGAACAACTCAGGAAAGCATATTATCTTTTTAAGGAAACAATTACTTTTATTTTTGGTTATGATGGAGTTTGCCTATTGTTCCTTCCTCCAAATTGTGCTGAGGTGTCATCAGGAATATAGAAATAAGAGAAGGAAACTAGGGAGAAGATTAGACAAATTCTAAACAGGGAAAAGGAATAGGTAAGAAGATGAAGACAGGAGGAGATTTGGGTGAGAGTAACTGAAAATAATAGCATTTGCAGAGGCATCATGATGCAGAAAGAAATAATAAGCAAAATCAGAAATTTCATGAAAGGACTTTAAACAACTCAGAACATGGTAAGAGAGATGTCAAGGAAAAAGATGTAACAAAAAAAAAGGAGGAGGTTGTCAGTTTCTTACAGAGAAACAAGGCACATTTAAGTTAGACGTAAGGTAAGGCATTCTAACGTTAATGACATGTAAGTACTTTAACAGATGCCTAGGAACACTAGGGAACCTCTATTATTCAGAATTTTAAGAATAAACTGTCAAGAATGACACACATTCTTAATCCTTTCTTTGAGTAGGTGGAAAAACTAGAGGATTTCTTGAGGTCTTTTCCAGTCCCATGTTTTGTGATTTCTATGCTTACACGCCATACAGAGATTAAGAGATTGCTAAAACAAGTAATTTTGAAGCCCTGGTGTTGAAACAGCAAACACACTAGTCAGAAAACCAAATTATTTCCAACAGTCGGATGCATCTGCTGTAATCAGCACTTTGTACTGTTCTCTTTTTCCACTTCTATTGGCAGAAATGACACCCACACAACATGTGTCCAGGCAAGCACAACAACCAATCTCAATTTTATCTAGCACGGTATGTACAGAACACATGGCACAAGGATTATGAAGAACTATCTTGTTAAAAATTTATGAACTTTTCAAACTGTTTTTGTCCACTGGGCCACTGGAAACGGATGCACTATCCTTTTCTTTGTATTTGTAAGCACATGAGGAATGTGACACTGTATGTGACAAGTACTTGTGTTCCACACATGAATTAAGTTAGGTAGTCAGAGAGCATATGTTAAATCATGCTAAAAGGCAAATTCTTATATCCTAATCTCTGCACGTTCAGGAAACACTTGTGGTTAACACCATTCTGACACGTATTTTACAGTAAGAGCTTAAGCTACCAGCAATTATGTCAATTAGCAATAACACTAAAAAATTAAAACTGATTCCATCTTACAAGAGTTGCTCAGAATTTTAAATTCAACTAAAACTGAAAGGCCAGTTAAAATTAAAACTAACCCACATGAACATTAAGAACCACAGAAATTCCCATAACAGTGTGCCTTCCTTGATATTGTGCTGGTCACTCTGAGTACACTGTGATTGCACATCCTTTCCAACAGCAGAAAGAGAATGTGGCTGGAGCACACAGCGTGAGCAAGCCAACAGACCACACATCACTGCTGGCAGAATTCACATCATCTCTGTCTATGTGAAAACTGATGTCCAAAACATGACCATACCATTTGTCTGGCTTTTTGTTTTCCTGCAATTCTGCTGCACAGAGGATGTTGACACAAGTTCACATGCAAAGATATGTCAGCTGATGTCATGTGGCAACTCTAATGGTGCTACTTTCAAGCAGGGACATCCCCCACCCAAAAAAAACTGAGAGAGGAAGGGCAAGGGCCAGAGAAGGACACGTGGGGTGCACAGTTCCCACCAGGACCCACTCATGCTCCGTGCTCCCACTGGCTGTTCCTGCTCGTGAGGACGTTAGCCCAGCTTGGGGCGTGCACTGTTCAGGGACAGGCACTGCCTGTGTAGGTTGTTCAGCTCTGCACAGGGCAGTGGGTCAGTCCCTTAGTGGGGTTTGCCTGGCAGGGAAAATCAGCCAGGCAAGAACCTGATAATCAGTGTAAGGCAAGGAAGGGCAGCCACAGTGGTGCAGATGGGAGGCCTGTGGATATCAAAAAGGCAAAGGCACCGAGGGCACCACACAACAGTACCCTGGTGTTCTGTCAGAGCTGTGCAGTTCCTTACACTGCAGAATAAACGGCCCTGAATTTAAAAAACTTAAATTGACCAAATCTTCTAAGGTTTCTCCTAGAACGGTTATTGTTTCTGAATGGTTAAGCAAAAATGCCTTTAGGATTAAAAAGAAATAAGCAGCACTGCAAATGACAAACACCATTTTTGTCTTCCTTAAAAACGATTTTGATTTATTTTGTTAGCAGTTCTTCTTTTCATTCAATTGCAGAGGTTTGAAATGACAGCTTTCAAACCATTCATGCTGAAAAGTGCCCTTGGGGTAACACTATGGGACTGGACCAAGCCAAACTGTAAGCTTTTCAGAGGGAACAATATTTTATTCTTTGCTTATGTAGTGTTTAGAATAAAAATACAGACTGTTGGAACACTCTGCCCTGTTGTCTTCTGGGATTACTCACAGGGGCAAAGTCTGCCTTGTACTTGGGTGATGATTCTTCAAAGCCTTAAAGCTGACATTAAACAGGCATTGGTAGGTTAGGAAACATCAGAGTTAACATAACATGTACAGCTGACTCTGACTTCCAGTCATTCAGTCATTAATCATACGTGGACATGTGATTCCTTAATTAAGGTAACAAAAAACATTGACCTACACATAACATTCCACAAAAGCCAATGGTTCAAAATATATATAAAAATATATCGAACAAGCAAGAATTATCTTTTCTTTTAATGCAGAGGCCAGTTAAACCTACAGTTTTACCAGCCTCCTAATCAGCTCATCATCTGTGCTCTTCTCAGCTGAATGCCAGCAACATCAAAAGTAGAAACCTTGTCTAATACAGGAAGAGAAATGCCGTGTTTCTATTGACATATTAACATAGGTGTTTCACAGGGTATGCAAATTAAGCCCAGAAATCTTTCAAATTAAAATATTAGCCCCAAATCTGAAGCAGTAATCAATTCTGACTGCTAAAAGACTTTTAAACAGTACATGCTGTAAAACTCTTACAAAACAAGGCAAAACTCCACTGCAAGAGATTTTCTTTAAAATGATAAGCAGCAGGTATCTTCCAAACTTACCAAAGTCACACAACTTCAGAACATCATTGTGGCTTATTAAGAGATTCTCTGGCTTGATATCTGAAGTATCAGAGTGAGTGAGGATAAAAAAAAAAGCTGTTAACTTCTCTTTAATTTTGGACTTTGTCAACAGATATTATTTCATTGTAAGTCTTTTAGAGGTATTCATGCAATCATAAATGAAGCATTACAAGAGCAACTGCTGAAACAGCTTCCAGCCACTCAGTTTGTGAACAGGCAGAATTAATTTTTTGCCTTTTGAAGTCTTTTAAGTGTTTCCCAACAAAATATGGAAAGATAAAATGTGCTTACAGATATTCCTGGGCAGAAAACCAATATCTATATTTCATATTGCAAAATAAAAGAAATTATTGATACTCAATTACTCAGTTAACCAATTAAATATTAAGTATGTTGTGCTCAACATTTTCAGTTATATTGGCCATCTTGATCACCTCTTGTAATTTGTTTAGAAAAAATATGTTGTCTAGTTTTAAGCCCTTTTTTCATTCCTACATTATACACCTGGTACATTTTTCAAATTACATTTTGAAAATATTTTCAGAATCATGCTGTTCTTAAATACAAAAAGCATACTATAAGAGAATTTCATCTTTTTGGAAATATTAATTAGAAATATGCAAAGTCACAAAGCAAAACACAAATTTATTAAATCAGGATAAAATACATAAAACTAGATAAAGTCATACATCAAGATATGCACTCTAAGTGCTTGAAGCTTAAGGAGAAAGTAAATATATAGAGCTGAAACTTGGGAGCTGGGAGGAACTGCCTTAAGAAGTAAAACATGGGGGACCAAGTTTTAAGTTTTGGGTTATTTTTCTTCTAATATTCTATTATCAGATTCAAAAGTAAAATGACTGAGCACCATGAAATGTTTTTAAAAAATCCTTTTTCTTAGACAATGTCTGTTACTGCAGTTTCAGTTTGCTGTGTTCATCATTTCCCAAAGACAGTGGACAGCAACTTTTTATGTAGATGAATTTAGTTTTAAAACAATCTGGAGTCATGCAACAGACTTAAGACCCAGCCAATTTTTTTTTTTCTGTTGATACAAAGCAATTGCTTATATTTATGTTAAATGCAAATTACTTCAAGCTGTAACATGTTTCCCTTTAGAAAGGAGCTTATTTATGTGGAGAACTACACACTTACCTCTATGAACAATATCATTCTTGTGGCACCAATGAATTGCTTTAATTAGCTGGTAGATGTAGCTTTTCACTTTTTCTGGTGGAACTCCATTTGGCATTTCTTCTAGCAATTCAAGCATATTCTAAATGTTTAAAAGACACATTATTTAAAAGAGCAATACTCTAGCTGCTGGAAGATAACATGCTTTCAGCCTTCTGAAGCAACATATTTGGGCTACAGAGCCCAGCTATGGAAAATCAGTAGTTGAACATTCAGGGAGTGAATTTTAATAATATGCATTCTCCTAGTGTTTCCATTCTAGAGAAAACACTTGTGTAGACAATAATCCTAAAGGTGAACTACAAATATGCCACAAGTCCTGAAAGGACTGTTATCAAACCACTTTTCCTAAAACACCTAAAAAGCCATTTAGTTACAAAACGTTGCTTAAACAGAAACACCAGGTCAGCATGGCCATACGAAAAGTTTAGCAAATCAAAGCATTTTGTAAATATTCAACAATGCTTTAACATACTGTTTTCTTCATTAAGTTAGTTCTGCCACTTTGACACTGCAGGGCCATGATGAATCACAAACTATATCTGTATATGAATGGGTATAAAACAACACAAGCCCCTTAGTGAAAATGAAGTAACAGATATAAAAATGCCTCACAGGGGCACAAACAGAAACCTAGGGAGTATCCTATAGCTATAGATCAGCTATAGTGATCTTGGACATCTTGGCACTACAATAACCACCGCCATATCAACTGTTTCATGGATATAAGGAGGAAAGAAAATAAACTTACTCTTTATACTAGTAAATTTCTTCTTTGAAAAATAACACTTAGATTCCCATTATATTAGCAAATGTCTCTAATTTTGCACAATTAGAAGTACAATGAAGTTTGTATGCTGATTTCTGAATTAATAATGGACAGCAGCAACCCGCTTGAAGAGAGAAAAGTCTTATTTACCGAATACTGAAATAGAAGTATTTTGGCTATATTGCCTTACACAACTCATTTAATTATGGATTTGAGCATTTGTAGATTTTTCATTTAAAGTAAATTTACCTTGTCTTTGACAAACATTTTCTTTAGCTTTATAGTAAAATTTTTGAGGTTTCTCTTGAGAGATGTTTTAATGAACACAAATATAAAAGAGTAGAGATTTTGGTGATATTTGAAAACATTTCTAAGTTTTCCAATTTGGGAGTAAATACCGGAGCAAATTTTGAGTAAGTTTTCTTAGAAACATACTTCAGATCTGAGGAAAGGAATTTTCTGTTAAGAAACCCCATTGATTTTAGTTACATTCTTGTCCACACAGAAGGCTGCAGATCTGGATACGTCAAGAAGTTAGTGTTACAAATACAAAACAAAATAATAGCATCAACACAGGAAGACATAATCCTATATGAAGATATTAACTAAGGGGATGATGAATAAAGAAGATTAGACTAAATGTGAGTTTAAGTAATCTGGATTTCAGTATTGCAGAGTTAAGATTCCCCAAAGGACACAAAGTGCTCATTACCAGTTAAACAAAAAATTAGTCTATTCCACCAAATTTTATTTAATTCTTTCTACTCTCCCTTCATCCAAAGAAGACGGAAACATCCTAGTCTTCAAAGAAACTATGGGTAACACTACTTAAGGTATTTGAAAACAAGAAATGTCCATGGACTTCAAAGTTTAACTTAAAAGAAGGTGAAAATTAATAAAGAAAGGACATTATGTACAAACTATACATGATGCCTATCTTTATCATAAAATTCTTTTATTCTGATGCAATTAACACTAGATATTGCAGCCTGGTGTTTTTACCAATATTAACCAGTTTTTAAATATATAACCCTTATCAGATCAATTAAATATCTTTCACTTATGTTGCTCTTTCAACCCACTTCTAGAGATAGCTTAGCCAAGTCAACTATAACAGAAAATTAAATGTATGTTCTAAGTTGGTGCGTGATCAAAGACATTCCATGTGTCTGAAACAATTACAAGGAACATGGGTGAAACAAGTCAAGCTTTGAATGTTAGATCTAAGTAAGATCCACCACATCAGAAGTTGCTGATCTGCTGGTGAAAACCAAATCTGATTGCTGCCAAACTGTGGGCTAATATAGGTCACCTCACATTATGTAGTCAAGTTATACGACAAAATAAGTTGTCAACTTGAGGTAAAGGAGTCACAGCATTTAGGGTGAGAAGTTTTTAGATGGGAGAAAATTGACTGCAGAGAACTAGCACTCAGCTAGACTGCAACACCACGCTGGCAGGGTATTAAATGAAAATCGCAGTCAAAAGAATAGTACCTCATGAAGGCTATAGACATATTTAAACCTGCATTTTCTTTTACTCTGTGTATCTGAATACAACTAATTGCTTCCATGAAGAAATGCTAAATGCTTAGAATTCAGAGGGAAGGTCTACCTTCATCAGGAAGGTTGCAAAAATAACAAAAGATCAATCTGTTCTAGGTTGTTTCTCCCTGGAACCAGATCGGGATGCTTGGCAGTAGTAGGCAATCTAAGGAAATTTTGGAATAGTTTCAAAATGAGGTCAGGATTGGAGTTAATGACAGTGGTATTTGCCAAATCCCTCTAAGCAACTATTGATAGTGGCCTTGTTACAGAAATATACAAACAAATCCTATTTTTAACAGGGAAGGGTGGAGAAAGTTGAAAGAGATTGCAAGGTCAAAAGTCTATGATCTTGTTTTGAAAGACTAGGTCAAGACTCATTACACAACGTAACATAAGACAGTTATCCAGCTTTACAATTAAACTGGATTAAAGAGTTCAGATGGAATTTTTTCTTCAAATCATATGTACTTCAGGCTGCATAATTTTTACACATTGGCATTCGTATAGGGAAGAATTTTTTTTGAAAAAAACACATGACATAAAAACAACAGTAATCAGTGTTGCCACCTCACAACAAATGTCTAATTACAACTCGTACTGTATTAAAGTTTCTGCTGCTTCTCTTTAGCGATTAAGATAGCTTAATTTTTAAAAATAAAAACAATTTTAAAGACACTTTCAGTAAGCTGATGATTTAACTGTGGCAAGGATACTACAAACTCAACTCACTTTTTCCACATATTCAAAAACTAAGTATAATTTTCCTCTTCTTCTGAAGGCTTCCTTCAGCTCCACAATGTTCTCCTGTTTCAAAGTGCGAAGCATTTTAAGCTCTCGTAAAGTGGTTTCTTTGACTTCTTCATTTTCTAGAGTGCAAAGTAAAAGTGACAGAGTAAACTGATTAAAAAAACAAAATGAACCCTCCAAGTAACAAGTGTTATAAAGATTTATTTTGAACCCCTGATTAAATTCTCTGGGTTTAGACACTACAGAGAAAAAAGCTTATTTTCCAGTATTGACTCTCTGTTGTCTGCATACTCCTGCACTGGAAGAGAGGTAAAGGATGACTGTGCTTATTATGCAACCCTCACATGTTTCCCATCAGTACCATAAAGGTTTTCTGTGGCAGAAAAAGTCATAAGAAACAAATCATTTGCATTTCTATCTTTTTTTATTAGGAAGGGAACTCACATGTTTCAAAAAAATATTCATGTCTGTGTACACGCGCTACTCCACAAGTACATATCACACACACAAAGCACTGGGAAGGCTGTCCTCAGCAGAAACACTGGAATGCAAAGCTCATCTTTGAACAATGCCAAACAAATGTATTTGATTCTGAAATAATTTTATTTTCCAAAAGCCATGACAAATTTTAAGACTGAAGCACAGATTTTTAAGTCTTGTACGTTCCTCACATGGCTTTCAAAGGAAATTCAGCAATACCAGACCAATGTAGCAGCCACAGAAGGCAGCAGAGTAAGCATTGATGCAACAAAGTCTTGAATCTTATTCAGAGGAGTCAAGAAAATTAACTGTTTCATCAATTTCGTTTAATTTTAATTTAACTGATTTGACAATTTAGTTGTCTGAAGGGTGTTCAAGAAAGGAGGAGCACTTCACTAACGCTTCATACACTGCTTATCATTAAGGGGCCCTGAACTAACTAGGTTCTGAAGGATACTAGCAATGACACGTGAAGTAAACCTGACTATATTAGGTTTATTTTTCGTTTAGGAAAATGAAATCCATTAGTTCAGTAAATATGCTCATGAACATATAGAAACAGCATACTTAATCTCTTAGAACTGTTATCAACGACAGAGAGTTACTAAATGGGAAATGCTTGCATAAATTCAAAGCTGAATCACATTTGCAGGTCATGTACCACAAAGACAGTTAGAGACACAGGAAGAAAAAACAAAGAAGAGAAATTGTTTTTCCAAGGCAAAAGGCGAAAACAAGTTTGCAGGGGAGAGCAAATAACACTGGTCATGCAAACACATTAATCACCATCAGAAGAGAGAGGGGAAAAATAAAAAATTGAAGTGCAGCAGGAGGGAAAAGGAAAACAAAATACTATAATCACAAATGTTTTGATTAAAAAAATATATAATTTAGAGCAATCTAAATCTTTTCATTTTAAAACTGAGTGCTTGATGTTGGCTTGCATCAGCCTGATTGCATAATCTCATCTATAACAAGACAGTCACTTTCCAGCACATTTAGTATTCATATGTCAAACAACGGCAAAAATTCAGTGAAACAAAAATGTCAATAGAAACAATTACAGTATATTCAAACTTCTAATGAACTACCCTATTAACAAGACAGATGTGAAATGGGCTGAATCAAATCCATCAAAAGAACTCCCGTCATGTTTCCAGAAACTCGTAAACAACTAGCTACAAATCTGAAAAGCAGTCATCAGTCATGTAAACTGATGTTATGTAATACCCTTGGAAAGCCAGACCTAATGGCGATGTTGTATTTTTTGTTTTCACTTTTTGGTAGACAAGCTAATACAATAATCCTGTTTAGGGGTTAATACTGAGATTTACTGCCTAGGATCTGTACTGAATAGCCACAGCAAGTTCCAAAAAGTGATCCTGAGATACTCTCATGACCTGGACAAGATGGTCACTACAATTAAACTATCTTCCACATCCTTTACAGGGATTTAAAACAGATTTCTAAATAGCAGAGCTAAAACATTTATCAAATACACTCTTCAAGTGTCTGGGAAAATGACGTGACAAGCAGAGTTCTCACTGTGCAAAACAAGATGCAAATCAGACTTCGCTGTGTCTGACTGACTCTGACAAATACAGCCCTTATAACCAACACCAACTTCGTGGCCACCAGCAATCCTGTAAATAGCAAAAAAGAAAGTTTGCTAAAATAAAGTGACTGCTTGTTCTTTAAACAACATTGCTAACTTTTGGCCTAAGCCTCAGTACATGGCAAACTGCAGCAGCATTGCATCACACCGGGATGACTCCTCTCACACTTCATTGCTCTCCTTCTGTCTGTGCAGGCCTTTGGGGCTCAGAGCTGACTGTGTACACAAGGCACACAGTTGCTCTCATAGTTGATCGCCAGTGCTGCCTATGACAGGATATGGTGATTCTTGTCTCGTACAGTTCTTTGGGTTTATTATTGTTGGGTGAGGAATGTGTGTGTATAGCACTCAGAATAATTTCTATTTGTCCTGCCTTCCTCTCTGCCAGCAACACTAAGCCTTGCAGAAGTTGGCTCTTCCTCCCTCTCAGCAAATTAAGCAACTCTGCAGAGTACACAGGGTCTGCTCTGAGGTGGGTAAAGAGCAAGTTTCCTGAAGAGATTGAAGCCCACTGAAGTGGCGACAGAGCTGCTGCCTCACCACCCAGCTCCCTCCATGAATCCTCGAGAGCTCCCAGATTTATCTTCATGTGACTGAACTTCTCAATGACTTCTTTCAGTCTCCTCCATTTACAACTTCAAGTTGCCCTGATATTTAGATCCCCTCTCACAGATGAAGAGTGATAAAACCCAAGGACTCTGCAAGTCACTATTACAAGAGGAGTTTTTAAATTTTCTGGTCACATCTAATCTTCAAATGGTAGATATTACTACCATGTATAGCACCACAACCTCAACCATATTAAGACAGATGCATCAAGAAATAAGTTACCTAATTAGAGTACATAATGTAGTCTCTAGGAAGGTATGAAAGATCAAGTGCCTTGAATATTCACAGAGCTCATAAATCATTATCTTTTTAAAATCGTATCTTGCTATATGAGACTTCTCATTTTAACTGGAGAGATATTAGCAACATAGTTACTGACATTAAAGATCATGAAGCAGAAAAGGTTACCTTCACTGTCTTTGAATTTCTTGATAGCCACAATTTCATGTGTCTCCTGTAAAATAAAAGCAAAGAAGTGGAAATGAGCAAGATTTGTTGTGCATTTTCTCTTGCCTACTTTTTCCCCTGAGCATCAGAGGAAGAAAAAAAGAAGCATCCAAAAGGAATTTCACAATGCAAAAAAATTAACTGAAAATCTGGTAAATATTTCAGCAATCAGGCCAAGTGCAATACAAACCCACACGCAGCAGATATGTCACAATTATGAACCTCAGTAAAAAAGCAACAGAGTTAAATGCCAAAAGCTCATATTTAAACACCTTTTAATATATACCAGTGAAATTTTCAGAAGTGGTTTTCCTGTGACTCTTGTTTCCTAGTTATTCTGAAGTCTTAGCAATCTTTTATGTGACCACAGTATGAATATAAGTGCTTATCTTTATGAGGTGAAATGAAAATACTGTGCCAGTATGTGGCTAAGGCTTTTAGTAAGACCTGTGGTTTTGGCTGCCAAAAGCTTTTGGGCTTCAAAGTTCTAATATCCACAAAGAATACAGTATTAGGAAAGTAGCTTCTCTGTGCCTCCTTTTGAAAATCTGTCACCTTCAGGGAAACCTACCCAAAACGGGAATCAGTAATTGCATTTGGCAGCGTTCAACCATGCTTACTGTACAGTCATAAGTGATAACTTCCTAATGTCCACCTGCCCGTGCATTCCTCCAGCATTCTCTACTCACCAAATCATAGGTCACATTTTTCTTTTACATTTCTCTCTTGTGCGAGCAGGAATGCATTTAGCACACGGACAAAACACAGCCAACAAATGCAGCCTGGCTCAGGTCTGTTCATACAATGATACTGCAACTGAACTTCGGCAACAGGATGTGGAGGAAGCCTTAAAGTCACACAGCAAGGGCTTGTGAGCAGACAGGCAGGTCGCTACCTGGGTACTTGATGACCTAGATCTACCTTACACACCTTTACCAAACATTACAGTTAAAAAAACACAACAAACCAACAACATCCCACTATTAACAGCATACAAAGGCCGGATAGGAGGACAGCAATAAAAGTGAAGCCCCTCTGGAATACCTGAAAACACTTATGTAACCAGTTACTGAGTAACACGAACATTTACTCCATTTTTCATTTCAAATTGTAACACCTGAACCTGTAAAATACCTGATCCCAATTAAAATAGAAGCACCGGGAAAGAATGGTCTAAAATAACCGGAACAACCTGTTTAACTAATTATATTTCTACTACTGAGTTATAGTATTGTCATATTTATTAATTCTACCCCTAGTAATAATAGTAATAGTTACTAGGACTATGAAGGAACATTCAGAGGGCGAGTAAATTTAGTTTATTTGACTTCTGGTATCTCTTGGTAGGTGTTCTGGCTAATTAAGCCTCTGAAAGACTTTTCAGAAAAGGAACACTGTAACTGCCCTCAAAAGCCTCTGCTGACTGCAATATGCCTATGTTTGGACAGCATGCATACACCACTTTGCAGATGAACCAAATCTATCCATTAGTATTAGATGCCTATTTCACATGAAGTAAAAGAAAAATTTCTAGATGTTTCAGCTACCATAAAAAGGCTGTGTTTTTATTCTCAAAGTAATAGCTAAGTACACTGAAAGAAAAATAGGAGTTGAAGAACGTATCCTCACACAGACAGCAATTCTGATTCATTCAAGAAAACTAGTCCATGTGGCTTCTCTGCCACATCCTGATGTTTACAGAGAATGCAATAATTTTGGAAATTAAGTTTTAAAAGCTCTTGAGTCAAGGTCTTTCAAAGACTTGGGTAAGATATGCTGTCAAATGTCCTGGAGGATTTTAACTATTTACAGTACTTAAAGCATGAATGGTTCTAAGAGTAACAGGAACAGAAAAACCTCAGGAACACATTTAGGGATGAAGAAGTTACCTGAACAGTTCAAAAAAATATAACATTAAAGAAATTTTCATTTAAAAAGCTTTGTCACTTGTATTATTTCGTTAAACCAATGAAATGATCATTAATGGTGTCATAAGCAATTAAGAATTTATACATGACACTTTCCCTATCTTCGAAAAAACCCAAAAAATAATATTTAAATAACCTGAAGTGAAACAGCACCAGAATGAGACTAGAAAATATGTGCTTTAAGGAGCTGCCCTAGTAACATTATGCTCCATCTTAGGGAGGAACATTCTTGTCTAGGTTTCTTGGAGAATCTCATCCCATGTAAATTATATTCTCTAGGAACGCGCTACTGGTAAAGCAGTCAAGCCAAGGCTAAAATGGATACAAGGACACAGAAGATTATTATGCATAGATTTTTAAATACATTGCACCTGCTTGACAAAAAGTCTGTAACTTCCCTATGAGGCAGAACACCTCCAAAAGAGCTGGGGTGCTCCATCTGACAGAAGAGAAAATTGCAGCCAAGTGCACATTTCTCAGTTCTTGGTCACATGCTCTAAAACAACTAAAAGGTTTATATGAAGTGACATAAAAAAATAGGAGCCCCTCAACTTTAAACTAGTTTCAAAAGAACCCATCTGAAATGCCCTGTTCCTCTATTTCCATTAGTCCTACTAATTTTGAACTAGATGTCTGGTTTCCACCACATTTTACAAAGAAATGCAAGTTATAAAAAGAGGAAATGTCAAAAAAAGTCTCAAATTTGTCATCCTTTCATAGAATATCTTTCCTTGGGGGAAGGAAGCAGCAAGACCTCAGTCTCCTGTACACTGTATGATGTTGCAGATTAGCAGCATATGTAGACCGTGCAATGCAATCAGCCATTGTACATCATTTTCATTAACAGAAACTAATACAGAATTGAAAACATGAAATAAATTTTGTATATGGACAAATGCAGCAGGCATTTAGTAGAGGTGGAAAAAATACACCTCCTGGATTAGGAGACAGATGCTGGTCAGATGCAGGCCCAACATGAAGTTTCAACCAAGTACTGATGGGCACTTGGTGCAAAGCAGACACCACACAGCTGAGCCCTGAGAACATGGACAGAACGAGGGATACAAAGAAAAACAGAGCTTTGAGGAAGGAAGAAATTCAATAGTGATAAGTCGGACTCCTGGGCAAATCTGAAAGGTTCTTTACTGGTCGAATTTAGACTTTGTTACTTAAACACTTACTTAAAGGACATTTTAGAGATCTGAGCTCTTTTGTAAACCTGGTTTTCTGCTCTTCAAAAACAGGCCAAATTGGAATTCTCCAAAATAGAATTGTCATTCACTAAAATAAATTTTTTTCATTTCAAGGGGTGTTTTTTCAAGACTGTACTATGAAACAGAACAGTACTGAAAACTATGTTCAGCCTGATTGTGGAAACCCTCTTACGCAATAGCTCAGTGTCCAACTCCGAGCATGAAAATTGTCATTGACAATTAAATGTATCACCTAGGTACATAAGCTGGTACTAGTTGATTCAATGTTTGACTTCAATGAATGCCAAAGAAAGAAAAAAGTCACATAATCCTTTCTGATCTCTACTGCTTACTACTACCAGCTTATATCATGAAGTAGGAAAATTTGAGTTTGCTTAGCTGTAGTTTTGCTTCACTCAGCTACATTTAATACTAAGCATCTCATTATCATGTTCTAATAAAATAATTATGGCCTCTTATTTCACTTTGCAACAACAGTAAATTTGCAAACACAGAAGACAAATCTGTCTTAACACTGGCACTACCTCTGATTGTTGAGCATGTATATTATAAACATTCTATGTTATAAAACTACAGGAAGAACACTGTTCTACAATTAGACATACAACAACAGATGAATATTACTGAAAAGACTGTGTAGAAGTTAAGGATGTACAGAAATGGGTTATTCAGACTACATGACTACGTGTGTCTAAAATGGGGCAAAATATGTCTCTTTACGTACAAACTTGCTAATATCTTTTAATAAGGCTACGACAAAAATTTCTGTTCTATTTCCTTCACATATAAATATAGCGATAGAGAGGAGGAACGAGATACCTGTTCATGGGGAAAAGGTACCTCCAGCCCTGGAGAGAGGAATCACTTCATATTAGGGCTCAGTCCTTTCTTATACCTCAAAATAAGTGTGGGAATTGCCTCTGGAGGAAACATATGCTTCACTGTCTGCCCATCCAACCACAGATGAGAGGAGAGTATGGCTATGAGAGCTGTGCATTTTCACTGCACTGCTGTGCTCCTTGCCACCCACAAGTTTCTCACTGAGGTTTCCTCACAAGATTGTCATAGCTGGTGTTTCCCGTCACCACTATCAAACTAGAAGAGTTCCTAATTCAAAACTATTTAATTTTACCTCATTTAAAGGACAGAGATCCCCTCTTTCCCCACTGTCTCTACAAAATTTATATTACATTAGTCACCTTTATTATATGTAATTGTATGTGACACAAGACAAGTGTCCAAACAGCAGAGTAATGTTATCTCTGTTGTTTTCTTGAAAGATCCTTGATGGTAGTACCCAAGGAAAAAGATGCTGCTTAGCATAAATCAGGATCTTAGAATTACAACCATTATTGTCTGGAAAGAGAAAGCATATCCTATTCTTGAAAATGTCATGTTACAAAAAAAATCTCTTCAAATGTTTGTCCCTGTTTTATTTCAAAGGTTTCTGTTAGGACTTTTCTTCCTTTTTTCTTTTGCATATCATGGAAAATCTGACACAAAGCACAGGTACACAACAAGATTCTTGAAAAATAGATAAGATTCCAACCTTCTGAAAGTTACATAGTTACCTATAATTTTACTGCCTTACCCTATACAAGTACAAGAATTTCTCAAGCACGGAATTTTTAAGCAACTGAAAGAACAAATGTTTATAAATATCAACAATATGAACAGAGATAGCAGTAGTCAATACTGAGCACATCCCCTATACAAGCAGAATATTGCTGCCTTTACTGAGGTGGTGCTGCTCAAGCACTATCTAGTACACCAGGTCAGAATTTTATACTGATATATAAAGTGACACATTAAAATATGATATGGCGTGTTCTAAATCATGATTAGCTCATGATTTCTGTCTGTACAAGTGTGAGGCTGTTCAGGCCCAAACTCAACTTCTGTAAGAAAAAGTTAAATCAACCGTGTTCTCTACTCATAGAGGATATTTACACGTCATAAAAATTATTTAGAAGTGAGCAAAAACATGGTTTGATCCTCATTGATCCATTATTACATTTATACAATTAAGTCTGTCACAACGCAGACACACATTAAAAAAATCAGTGAAATTCAGTCAAATATCCAATGGCTAATGTGTTTTCAAAACAAAGTAGTACAGGTTTACTTTGACTTGCATAAACATTATTATGTTCTACAACATTAAAATTTAGAACAGATTTTTCAATGCTCATGATTCTAGCAAAATCACAGAACATTAAGCAGTCAGCCACAAGGCAACAAAAGCCCAGAAAACCATTACAAGATGCTAAAGCGTTTTTCATGAGTTGCTTAAAATGAAGCTTTAAAAAGAAAAAACCCAGCCAAATACTTTTTCAAAGTTACTCTCAAAACAAGAACAGAAAATATTAGCATTTTAGTCAGATCAATGTATCATAAATGTGACATTTGTCATTACGAAAGTTTTTAAACTAAGCCAAGCAATGCACGTTCTAAGGGGTCACAGGCATCGTTACCTGCAATTATGTCAGGTCCTTAAGGCATTGCCCAGACACTGTCTTGACTCCATTTCCATTCTGCCTTAAACCACTACCACCTTTGGACAATACTAACAGAGTAGAACACAGCTTCCTGTTGTCTCAACACTTCTGATATTACATGCTGGCAATTTTGCTGGCAATTACTTTCAAAATCTAGTGAAGTACCTTAAAATATTCTCTGTAGAAAGAGAGAGATGCGCAAAATGATGCCATTTCTTTTTTCAAACAGTTTGACAATGTGAAGTACAAGTCATAACATACTGTGTCTTCTTCTATACCTAAAAAACTTTGGAGAATTTTCCTCAAGAGGTGCTTCACTGTTTCAACCTTATATTTCTCCCTCGAGAAAAGTGCAGTTCTTCTGTTTTTCAGCTAAAACCCCCCCACAGTTGATTTATCTAAGCAATATAACTGTTAGCATAGGAGAACTTTCAGGAAATTACTTCGTAATCTAAAAGTCCTATTTATTTTTAGGAAGAGACAGATTCTTCGGTAAATAATGACAGAACAGTATGTCTGAGTTATCACAATGCCTTTATTCACCGGAAAATTGCTTAGAATTTTTCCAACACATATGTGTTAGAGTTTACTTGAGAAGAAGCACCTAGAGTGAATCACCACAAATCAATTTTTTATCTCCTGAAAGCAGAATGTTATTTACTAACCATCTAAGTGCAGGGGAAGACTCCTAACGGAACAAAGAGTTCTTTACTTGACATGCCATTTTAAGACGGCCACACTGTCTCCCGGCTGAGGAAGAAAAAGAGGACTAAGGAAAGCTTAAACCACTCTAGACCCACTAGAAGATTTTCAAGGGGAACTGCTGTAGAAGCTCAGCTATTCCGCTGGGGAATGAAGCACAAGAAAAGGCTGAAACCTTGAGCTACAAGTTTGATGGCAAATGACCAGTAAGTGCAGGTAATGATGGAAAGAGGCTTTTTAAAAAAAAATGTATGCAGATTGAAGCAGTTCTTCTGATTTATCTATGTCCTTAAGAAACACCTGCAACAACTTCACTGTTTGTTCAGATGTCACAAGCAAATGCTTGCATTACCAGTCTTACTTATTTGTTTTAAATCATGTGTAGTATAAGGGAGTCATAAACAGCAGGCATTTCTGATCCAATCACTAGACAAATCTGTAAGCTAAATGAGTGGCCCATCTGTATCCATGGACTGCCAGACTGGGGCTCCAGCCCCAGTGGCAGGCTCGAGTGACACTGATGCTGATGCCAGGGACTCTGCAGACTGCAGGAAGTTTACAGGCTCACAGGACAGTTGGGGCTGGAAGGCACTTCTGCCAGTTTTGAATGGCCCCATCACTAGGGATTTTCTGAATAGCCTTCAAGGTATTCAAAACCCACCAGGACAAGATTTGGAGCAACCTGCTGCAGCTGATTCTGCTCTGAGCAGTTATGAACAGGCACACCTGAATCCTAAGGCATGCACTACAAAGCATGCATTTTACATTCTTCAAGAACTTGCAGTCTACTATTTTAGGGTGTAAATACTACCCTGAAAAGAACACTTGAAAGGAAGAGAATCCACTCAGTATTTTCTACTAACTAGCAGGCTGATAATAATTGGTAGCATCAAAACTTCCATTGTTCCAAGAGGATTTTTCATATTTATTCATAATTTTCTCCAAGCAAGAAAGGAAATATGTTTCCCCAAAGAATGTGTGCAATAATGTAATGAAAAGGATCTGGAATGAAAATCAGCTTTTAAATACCATGAATGTAGCTATTCTAGTTTTTCATGATAAACTAGTACTACTGTTGCAATTTTTAAAAATAATCTGTGTTTCACTTCATTCTGTTGTAGCACCATACCATATAATTTTACAATCTGACAGTATTGTTTAATCCAATCCATCCCATCCACGGATGTAAAAGAGAAACCAAATTCAGTAAATGTCTATAAAATTCTTCTGATGCTGAAAAGTCAATAATAGTAATTTCTGTTTTAAACCTCAGTCTTCTTCCAGTTCTATTTGTTCAGGGTTTGTTTTTTTTTTTGTCTGTTAACACTGGAAATTGTGAAAATGAAAGCTATTTATAAATAGCATAATACTGCATTTGCAGATATCTGCATTATTTAATTACTTTTTTCTAGCATAATCTTGACACTTGGAATACAAGTGATAACAACATAGAAAATGTAGAAAGGCAGACTTTACTACCTTCATGGCTTCCTTTAAGATATCACTGACTCCATAAATGCAAAGGTCAAGAAGACTTTTACAATTACATTGTATTTCCTAACTTTTTGTTATTATAATGCAGTGTTCTTTTCCTGGGCACCGTGTAACTCAAGAGTAGGTAGAAGTTATTGGAAAACACTTATTTTGGTTGCTCAGTTGTTTTTTAAAAAAATATATCAGTGCCAAAGTCCTCAGTATTGTTATTTAAAGTCTGAGAGACAAAATAGTTTCAGAATGATTGGCTGAACTTCTGAAGTTTATCACACTTCAAGGATTAGTTTTGAAATCTTTATTTCTGCAGTAGATACAATTTATTTTTTATCTGGTACTTTCACATTTTAAATTTTTTGGGGATTGTCTTTTTTCTCATCAGCAATCTGACAGGCATTTTCTTTAATTTGTAAAACAAGACCTACTGTGAACCAAAGGCAAACTTGTCAAGCAGGTTCCTGAGGCTGAAACTCTTCAGATGGAATTCAGTTTCAGATTAAGACATCTAAATTCAGATGGCTGTATGGGAGTTGTGTTTCCAAGCTTCTAAGACCTCTACACTGATCAGTCACTAAAGTCATGATTCAGTAGCCTAAACATGGGCATCTAGCAGCATTTAAGATCTACAACACTCACATGGGATTGTCAGAGAGCCTTTTAGAGCTGCCTCCCATGAAATTCCCACCTACCAGTTTTTTGAAGACTCTCTGTTCAAGGTCTGTACCACTTAACAATTTCTCCTCAATATACTCATGATCTTGAACTCCACTATTTTGCAAACACTGTAGCCAATTATTACAATAATCTGGCTGGGCTTTCCATCACCTGAATCAAGAAAGTTTCCCTGACACCCTCCAGAAATCTCTGGTACTGCTTACATCCCACCACACTGCCTGTACAGGAAATGCCAGGGAAGTTAAGTTCCCCCTGAAAAAAAGGATCAGAGTTCCTCCCCAAAAAACAAGTGTTTCAGAAATGTCATCAGCTGTTTAAAGAAGACTTTGCCCATTTCTTCACTTTGATCAGGTGGTCTACAACAAAATCCCAATATAATGACACAGTTTCTGGTCTCCCCTCTCACTCTGATCCACAGGGTCTTAACCAGACTGTCATCCATCTGGATCCACTTTTCCCTTAAAAGTGGGCTGTCACACCACCCAGAAAATACCACCATATATCTGAGACACTCAGATACATGTGGTTTCCTTTTCCACAAAAGGAAACTTCACTCCTCTTTCTTTTGAGCCCATCTTTCCTGAAATGTCTGTATTCATCCATCCATCCATCTATCATAGAGTACCACCATTAATTCTATGTTAACAATTTTTAAATACCAGCTAAATTTTTGTTCTACTGTGCAAGCTACAACAAGATTTCTCAAATTTAGTTTACTCAGTTTAACACTACCTTAGAGAAAAAAACTGTCTCGATCAGTGCTGAAGGAAAAACACATAAACATAGCAGCAGCTACTGTCACTTCCATGCTGCAGAAGCACAGACAAGGTTTGCCCTAACTTCAACACCTCTCATGTGCAAATGGCAGCAACAACTCTTCTGTATTCTGCAATGGGCCTTAAGCCAGAGGTGGCGACTGCCTATTCTGATATCAAATAGCCATTCCAGATCTGTTCTGGAGCAAAAGCAAGAGCCAAGGTAGAGTTTATTTTTGGTTTTAACACATTAATTCGTTAGTAATGGTAAGCTCTCCACATCTGTAGGAAAGCCTAAGCTACAATGGTCTTCCTGTCTAGAATCCCAAATATGAGAACTTTTATGCTTAGTACCTCCAATTAAAAAAAAAAAAAAAAAAAAGAAGAAAGTTTTAAACCGAAAACTTTTTCTCCTCACATTTTAGGCACACAAAATAGTGTAACAGTATAGTGTCTTCTTCATGCAATTTAGTATGTAAAAGGTATTACCTAATGTAACCAACACCTTTGGTATTCTGGTGTCAGCTCATTTTTAGGTTTGGCTATGGAACATTTCATAGATGTCTGCATTAACCCTAAAAATCTGTCATTCCATGTCCTCTCCATCATACAGTGTCCTCTTTCTCCTAAAGCAGAATTAAAGCTCACAAACACACCCTTTTCACTTATTCCAGATCTTTAATGAGAATATTGTTTGTGTTGTTCTCCAGGGAAGGATAAATTTGAACAGAAAATGCCACTTGTATTTTCAAGCCTCAGTTCACATTAAACAACAGCATCACAGAAATGAAAAAATACCCCCCTCTGCCCCTAATGATTTTGTGGTGTTAGAAGACATCTTTTTGCTCTCTAGGTCTTTTTCATCAAGAAATATTTTTGCTGACATTACACTCTTACCAAAACAAATTAAATTCAAAAAGTTCTTCCAATCTGTATATGGATATGTATTTCAGTGGAGACCTTCATTTCTTCTCAAAGTTTCTACATTTAAGTTTGCAGAGAACTAAAGGCTTTTCTGGACTATACAGACAGTGTACTCTCTGGATAATAGGAGAGAAAGTCTTGCCTCCTAAGATAAGTGCCATTTTTCTCTATCAAGCATTTAAAAGTGCATTCCTTTTAGAGATTTTCTCTTCTTCATAGAATAGCATTAAGATTAAAATTTATTCCAAACTGCTTAAAAGAAAGACAGCAAGCAAAATTCATACCTCAAACACCTCCTGATCATTGCTGCAGAGGTCGGAGGAACAGGAGGGCTGCCTCTACACAAGTTGCACTGCAATTTAGCTAACTTGAGACGCTGAACATACATGTGGAAATAAAGGAATCTGCATCCAAGGAAGACTTCTGCTACTACCAACAGATGAAGAAGAAATGGCAGCTAAGTTTTCATAAAAACAGCATTTTCTGCAGATGAAATTTCAACTTTGGAGCTAAATCGAGAAAGAGAGTTTGTGGACTTATTTCAGATAGTTTCTTCAACATCCAAAAAGTCGTGGCTAGATCAGTGTATTTTCCCTTATATTTCAATAAGGAGGAAAGAAGTCTAAACATCTCAGAAGTTCTGGGAAGACTAAAAAAAAACTCTTCTAGCAAAAACTGCCCCTACCAATAAGGAAAACATACTGCACTTTTAGATTTTACATACAACACATGTACTTTCGAGCCAGGAGAGGAAAAAAGGATAATCACACAATTTAAGTTCACTGTGAAAGTTTGCCTGAGCATGACAAACAAATACTTCTTGTAAAAAGGGGAAGGAAAAGTGTCTTGATCTCACCAAGCTTATTATCACAAACACTGGAAACACTATGGGGGGAGAGAGGATAAAAAAGTCCAAAGTGAAGAGTTAAGGGCAAAGGAATATATAGGCTAAAGAAACTGGGAAAAGAAGGCAGACAAATGCAGCTTGAAAACAGGTTGGAAAAGAGAACTGGGTTAAGGCACCTTGACTCAGAAGTTAGTGTTAAAACCAGCATAACAAATAAATGAATCTGTGAACATTAAAATTTTAGTGGAACCCAATTTAACTGAAAGCAGAGGAATGGTGAGAATTCAGAAATAGCTGCAAACCCACTAAAAACACAGATGAGTCTCATTCCACAGTGTTCTGGTATGCATGGGGGATGAAGGCAACAGGTTACCAGCTATGCCATCTCAAATACTAGAAGCTGACAGCTGTGTGACAACTGCGTGGGTATCCATATGGTGTTCCATGATGAATTTTGTATTTGAGAAGTCTAGAAAATTATGGGGGAAAAAAAAGTAAGTTTATTGCAGTGTATATAAGCAAGGCAGCATTTGAGGGGAAAAGGTAGCATTCTTTCATTAGAAATACTGGCATATGCAAAAGAAACTGAAGCCCTTCTTGAGGCCTAAAATAGAAACAGCAACCTCCAAGGCTAAATTTAAACTGAGAACAATTATATTCTGTGTTTAAAAAGACTCAGTGAATCTACATAAAATGCCGAATATTTCCCAAGGTAGAGCCTCTCATTTAGCTTTAGCCAGCTGAGAGTTAGATATTCAGTGTGAATTGTCAAGGCTTTCCCCACAGTTAGTAAAAGCAGGGGAGGGAGAGATGATTTGGCCAGAAGGTCACTGATTTTAATAATTTCCAGATGGTAAGAGTTGCTTTTTGGATTTTGGACTTTCTCAACTTATATAAACGAGGGAGATTGGTTATGCAAGACCTAAGCACTGAAACAGTGGGTGAGATTAATTCCACCCAAATTACTTAACTTTGCAGCCCTTCTGTCTGCATGTTTTATATTTGCATGCACAAACTTTTATGCATGCACATGTTTTTAAGGTACCTTTCAGAAATCTTATCAAGACTAGTAGCCTCAGGGATATTACTTTCTCTGGATCATTATTCTTTGAGTTGCATTGCTACATTAAGACCATCACAGTCCATTGGATTGTATTTGTAATTCACATGCACAAATAAAGTATTCCAAACTGTGCTACTGAAGTAAGAACATCTCCATTGCCAACGTAACAGTGCAGCGTCAATTCTCACATCCCACAAAGCAATCTGGCATAGTTAGCAGCAAGACCAGAATTTCTGAAGCTCATCCTTCTTCTTTCACCTGCATATTAGAGAATGAAGTATATGTTCACTGGTGAGCATCTTCATGAAGCTATAAATATCCCTGCTATGAGCTTTGCATTTCCTTTTTCTGGTATAAATAAAGGTACTACCTGAGATCAATAAAACTTCAAATAACTTGCAAATAAGGCCCCATTAGAAGTAGCTTTTCTCCTTATGTTAAGCTTCCAGAGGAACGCTTCAGATCAGATCCTTGAGCAAGAGCTCAAATATTTAACATGAGAAGTTGTCATATGAAAAATACAGATTTAGAACATATGTCATATATTGACCTCCTAGAGCCATATTTCTCTCAGTTCTAAGGCACTATATTCATCTAAACAGAGATGAAAGAAAAAGTAACAATTGAGAAAGCTTTATGATTCTTTCTTAAGTAAAAGTTTTGAACCTTTTACTTAGCAAAATTTCTCATTAATGTTTAGTAACAGTACTGCTACTTCAGATTTGATTTAAGATTACTGCAAAAATCCAAAAGGTAAACCTGTACAAGTAAGCTTGGAGCTTCATTGCAGTACTTGGTCTAAACTAGATGTAGATATGGAAAACAAAGCTTCACCAGAGGAAGGGTACCTTCTGTCCTTTGTGAACTGGTATAGTAGCAAGCCTTCTGGTGGTACAGAGAGTAAACAATAGTTCTAACAGCAGTTTGTTGACTAGCATTTGTGCTTGAATGTGCTAAATCTGACTTGGTTTCATCATAACATGATTCTGGGTGTGATTTCTTTTTTTAAAAAAACTCCACAACATTGCAGTATAAAATTATATAGCAATAGCTCTAGATACCCAGTAATATACAAAAAAAGCTAGCAAATGAATAAATTGGTTGCTCTAAATGCAGTCAAAATCCTCATGGGAAAAAAAAAATTAGTCTCATCACACAGGTTTCATTCAGGTAGTACTGTGTGAATAGTCAACTATTACCACTTCTTCAAAAAACAAAAAGGTGGCCTTGAGGAACGTTAATTGTTAACCTATCCCAGTCTAAAAATCAAGAGAAAAAACTCAAACAAATACATAGATAAGAGATCCCTGTACCTAATTTTTCCTTTACTTTTCCCTTTCCACATATTTGTTCTTTGCAAGAATAAACTATGCCCTCATAATTTGATTCCTAGCCAGATATGTTCAGAAAAGGCATGTTCTCCTATTGAAAAATTCTGGGTCTTACTGTTTACTGTAGATACAGAGCTATAAAACTAAACAGACCTCTCATTTCCATTTTTCTTTTAATAGCTCAGAAGTGGTAAAAGATTGTCTTCCTTCACACAAACATGTTTAGGAAAAAAACACAAGATACTTTAGCAATAAGGCTACATTTTCAGAAAGTTCCTGAAACATGATCTTCAGATGAAGAGACAAGTGAAAGCTGAGAAAACATAATCACAAGACTTCAGCTGTGAAATTTTTATTCATATTTTTGTTAGAGCCTTGTACATGCCTGCTCAATACTTTGATAAAACAGCACATTTATTGCCATTCATATTTTATACTGAGGCACAAGTGTTCAGTTCTTCTTATATCCATAAAAATGAAAAGGACCAGTGTAACAGCGTGCTAGCTAGTACACACAAAACCTGCTAAGAAGCAAGAGAAGGAATGGGCTAGTAGCATTTTCTAAAACTGACCAGAAGAGACCTCTTTGCTGTAACTCATTAACTAAACAAATATGTGTGTGTGTATATACACATTCATGCACAGCTCTCTACATGTGTGCATGTGTAACTGGAAGGATGTTGGTAAAGCAACAGAAGCTCATCTTCAGCAGTATAAATCAAACACTATCCATTTCACTGAGAACCCTACTGAACAGAAATGAATAAAAACTATAGACAGGCTGATGACCCTTGATCTGCCTCTCTGATACTGACATCATCTAGACATCCGGTCTGCAGTCTCTTTTATGTTATCTGAGGGATATGGATGAAGGGGGCACTACACCCCAGAATTTCTGAGGAGAAATGCCACTCCCTCACTTTTTTTTTTTTTAACCTGCTAGAGCCCAAGGGATGGATGTTGTTTGGCCTATGTTTAGCCTTTCTAAAAGCCACTGGGGAAGCTCCTGCTGATTCTCTTTTGCTCCCCAAATAGTTCCTTAGCACTACAACATTTGTAGCAGTGGAAGCAGAAAGGACTTGCAAAATTAGAGCAGGTTCAGAGCCCAGGGAGCAATTCCATCAGATACTATCTTGTACGTGTTTCTTAACACCATTCTTCACTGGCTGATGCTTTGAGGGGAAAAAAAAGGTAGGCACCACTCTGATGAGTTTTTCACACAAACAGTCACAGGAAACTTGATCCTGTAGAAGCAGCAGCTAGTCAGCTCTGCTCTGCAGATGGCATTGCCTGCAACATATTTCTGTGCATAAACATGGCATTACTCCATCTCTGTTGGAAATGTTAATTGATTTCAAGAAGATAGCTTGCCTCCTGGTCAAGATGCATACTGTCAAAAGAAGAGGTAGGTGTAACCAGTCAAGTTTTTTAGGTCCTACAGAATTTAATCTTTCCACATCTCAGTGCATTATTACACTGACAAATGTCACCTACCTCTGTCATACCTCAAAACCACAATTTTTCTTTTAAAAGCTCATCTACAACCCAAAGGAAAACGAATAATGATGGTAATCCTGTTCAGCCAAAGTTAAGTCTAAGAAAACAGTTCTGCAAATAATTTTCAGCACACTGAAATCTGTGGTAATCTTCTGTTCTTAGAACTGTATGAAAAATATGCTTCATAAAACACATTTGGGAAGGAGTTCTCAATGTTATAAGGATTCTTTCTGGACTGAAACATTAGGAGAACTGTTTAATAAGGCAGCACAATTCTGTGCCAAAACCTGAAAAGAGAACAACCACCCTTTCAGAGAACATAGGCATCTCGTTTCTGCTGCAGAAGTGTGTAACAGATCAGAGTAAGTAAGAACAGGATATTGGGGGAAGCACAGAGAGAGTGCACACACAAGCATGCACGAGCATGAGAAGAAACTGCACAAGGTTTCAAGAGAAAACAGTGTTGAAAACCAAGAAAACTGTTCATGGGATGGTGCTTCAATAGTAAAATTGAGTAAAACATTATGCCAAGCCCAGAAGGTTGCAGCACAGCTGACTCACAAGCAGACCAAGCATCCCAACAGGAGGATGGCCACAAGGTTGCAGCTTATAAGGTATGAGGCTGTCTTCTGTTAGTCTATCAGGGAAACAGATCATAAATACACTTTTCAAACACAAACTCCAAACAAGGAAAAGCAGAAAACAGACCCCTGGAAGTTCAAGAAAGCAAGACTGAAGCTAAGGACCATCCCATAAGAAGAGACAACATCTAAACATAATACATACACAAAAGATGTAAGAACTAGCTTGTCATCAACACCCAGAGGAACTTCAGAGATGAACTGAGGACTTGAAAGCTCCTTAACCTTGTCCTCCATCCTGCACACTGGAGATACTGCCCAAATGAGACACCTCCCATGAGCACACACACATCCCTTTATACTTTTAAGCATGTGGGTATGAGGCTACAAGTGAATGAAACCATGAAGGAATGGGCATCCATGAGTACAATCATTTCACTTCAAGACCTGCAAATATTCACCCTCCCTTTGTGCAAGACTGACACTGAACTTCATTATACTAATCTTTCTACACCCCAGGACTGTACAGAAATTAGTCTTCACGTGGAGGAAGAAACAGACGATGCCTTATCAAAGTTTTTAAGGTGCAAGAAACTATAAAATTGGACAGCAATGTTGGTATCTGTTTCCAAAAAAGAGTTACCTGTTCTGTTCAGAAACAAATCCTCACTTTGCTACAGATCTGAAAAAGTGAAAATAAAATTGTATAAAATGGGTGATTTTCCATAATGGGCAAAGTAAAGCCATTACGTTTTAAGGTGTTAGGGCTTAAAAGGAACTTGCACAAAGATTGGGCTAATTTAGCAATTTAAACTAAAATAAATCAGGGATAGTAAAAATGCAAATATTTTATAAATCCAGAGGATGTTTTAGTTTTTCTCTTAAACCAGAAGCAGCTTAATTAGAGATACTTTAGAAAAGGAGAAGCTACCATGCAATTGGACTATTCTTGAAAAAAAGCAGGCAGCAGACTCATCAAGCTTTATTGTCCAGGTGCAGGTGCAGCTACAGCTACACACAGCAAAAAGAAGTACGTGTTTCGAAGAGTTTCAGAACTGTAATACAGGTATAAGGCACAGATATCATAAAGAATGACTCCAGTTCTGTGCAAACACTTAATAACTGCTATTGGTTGAAAAAACAGCACAAAGCAGCCTTAAGCAAAAATGGCCTCCATTCAAGAGCTCAGCCTGCCTTCCCACTGCATACAAAATTTCTTTATCACTACACTGTGATGTCAGGTTTGTCTAGTCCCTTACTTAGGCTTTTAGCTGTGATCAAACACCACACATGATAACTGCAATTATTAAATTCTCTGCACGAGATTTTACACATTTGCACAAATTTTAACAGCTGTAAAGGTATAAATGGAAACTACTTTCCTTTTTCCCCCATTTATTGTTATCCAGGCTTTGAATGAGAAGCAAATACCTCTATATTTCAAAAGAAGTTACAAATTCCAGGAATTTTTACTCAAAAAGAATAGAAAGTTTTTTTATTTTAGGAGGTTATTCCACCAGTTAGGAATTACAAAGAAGTGAGTAATCAAGGAAATTTAAATTGCTTTAAGCAGGACATTCTATTTAAAAGCACACTTTAATCTTTACTGATGAAAAAAATACAGTGCCAAGAAGAGCCCATAGTTTTCAGAAAAAGTGAAATGCTAGGAAAGTTTTCACTGCTATTGTCAGTTTTACCTACACTGTCAAATGCTCATTTTCCAGGACACTTGAGTTTAAAAAAAAGACTNAGAGAGAGAGAGAAAGAAAGAAAATAAGGCAATGTGAATGGTATATTCAAGACACTTTAGTGTATTAAAATTTTAGATCAACTTGGTTGCTACAAATAATTTTGAATGCCAGCCAGATGATCCAGACCCATTTTTACCACAGAACATTTAATAATCTGCATGAGTGTCCAGAAATCAATGATGAACCTAGTGCTCTTAGAGCTGCTCACATGTTCTAGGAAAGTTTAAAAACTCCACAAGAATCCCTTGCAGGAAAACAATTAGCCTAAAATTAAGAAATACAATTTTCTTCGCATCAATTATGATACACAGTAATTTGCAATGTGATGACAAGACCAGATTGTAATCCAATATTCAACCAAGTTCATACTACTACAGATGTAGTCCTATAATTAGCCATATGCTACTCCCTCTCCCATATATTAATCTGCATTAACTACAAATTCATTTGCTTGCACCGCTACTTTCCTAATGATCCAAGACCCTACATCAAGTCTCTAATTCTCATCTATTTCAATTCCTCCCGCTGCTGCTTCTAAGAAATATTGTAGTCATGCTCCTAAACTTTAATTTTCAGCATAACATTTTCAACTTCTTGCAAGAAAAAATAATTTGTATGGATAGTCTTGCTTTGGGTGCTCATCACATCCATACTTGAAAATAAGATTTCACTTACAAGGACCTTAAAATGAGATACAGCACTACAAGCTGCTTGCAATTAAGAGCCATTAAGGGCAGCCACAGAACACACTGCTGCAGGTCTGAATATGATTCCTGTATTATTCCAAATATAATGATATATAATCCCTTCACAGATGGAGTTTGCAGCAACTACTAAGGGGCTTGTTTATTTACTGGCAATATTCCAAGCAAAGCTGTTATTTGCAGCATAAGCAGTAACCTTTCATTTAGCAACACCAGTACCCACAGCAAGAATTCATATACCATATTATGTAAAATACTATCTGAAATACATCTTGTTTCCTTAAGAAACAAAAGAAAAAGTGCAAAAGATGTGTAGTTAATCCAGAGCCATTAGTGTGACCAACTTGAAGAAACTGTCTGACTAAAAGAAACACTAATCTGAGATACTGTGACTGCAACAAATTGCCAATCTTTGACTTAATTTAAATTGAAAACCATCAGTAACACATTTTACATATCCTTCCAAAACAAGATGAATCACTCTTTTTATTTTTAACTCAGGCTTCTATGCTTCTTTCAGCTACCTGCATTACTGAAGTACAAGGGTGATCCCCTGTTTGTCTCCCTCACCCTTCTTGTTCTGACAAACTTCTGCAGCATCAGGTGTCTCTGCACCCCAGCTTTGTGCTGCATGAAATGTTATAATGGACAAGCCAACTTAAGCCATCCTAACCTGTGGTACTGAGAGCAAACACCCTCACACCATACTGCTTTAAATTGAACACATCTGAAGAAAAAAAAGTCTTAGTATCCCCTTCCACAGCAAGTTAATTTTCCCACTCTGAAAGCTCTCTCCCTTATCTTTGCCCTGCACCTTCCATTTCTAAATATTAGCCTTAAGGAACAAAGGAGAGACGGAATGAGAATTTTTGGTACTGAACACCACCCATATCTGAGCAGGGTTCCTAACATGACAAACACAAAGGAGGAGGTAAGGGAATTGAGTATCCTACAAGGGAACTTTCAAACACCAGTCTGGACTGCCATAAAAGACTCAAAAGAGAAACAAGACAGCACAACCGCAGACATCAAAGCAGCACCATTCCATTGATATGGCTACAAAGTGACCTATGCTAATAACAAAAAACATTAACTTTCGTAGAATCATAGAATATCCTTAGCTGAAAAGGACCCTTGAGTACAACTCCTGGCCCTGCACAGGACACTCCAAGAATCACACCATGTTCCTGAGAGGATTGTCCAAATGCCTCTTGAGTTCTGTCAGGCTTGGTGCCATGACCGCTTCCCTGGGGAGCCTGTTCCAGTGCCCGGCCAGCCTCTGAGTGAAGAACCTTTTCCTAATATCAAACCTAAGCCTCCCTTACCATTCCCTCTGGTAATTTAATGCATTTAAAAATGCATCATGCCCACTTTGTTGAACCCTGGCCAGACCCTCTTAAAAAAATCATTTTATGTGACTGATAAAGATAGCAAGGTTTTATATAAGATCAAATTAAATAAAACCTTGAAACAGAGCGTATCTTAGCAATGTATAGCAGAACTAAGAGACAGAAAACATTAAAAGCAATGAAAAAAAGATCTGGGACTACGTCACTCCATCCCCTCATCCTACATAGCTTTACAAGTGTGAAACCAAATGTTTACTTCAGTTAATCCCAGGACTCAGATTTTGGAGAAATCAGGACAACACCAAATGGAGATCTAATTTTTTTTTTTTCCATTAGTGTGGGTAAACCCTTTTAGAATATGCTGTTTCCTCAAAATTAGTGCTTTAATGGTTTTTATTAAGAAATGTAGTATGAAACAACTCTTTAAAAAAATTGAAGAAATAAAGAGATTTGGGAATAAGATTTTAAGTAAAAGAAATAAAAGGCAGCAGTACTGTGATACAGAGATTATTATAGCCCATCTTGGGAGTGAGAGGGGAGACTGAATTAGTAGTGGTCTGCTCAAACTGTGGGAACTCAGCAACTTCAGTTTCTATGCTCCATTCTGCACAACTATCTGATCTTTGGAGCAGCCACAGTACACATATGAATCTTCCACTTACTTGAATGTAAATCAGGACTTTATTGACATCAATGATATTTAAAACACATTATATTAATGCTAATCTGATTGTCCGTTTCCCCCTGCCACAGGGCACTGAGAGGACTATGGAAGGCTCAGGTAAAGAAAAACGTCACAATTCATCAATGAAAAATGAAAGCTTTAAAAACTGTCAATACCACATTCACACCTACCCTGCATAGTGAGCAGTTACAGATGTTCATTATATGTCACTTCTATGTATAGGAAAGCAATAACTGAAGTGAATCAGCACTAATCAGGTAAGAGCTTGCCTCTCACTGCTGCACTCAAGGGAATGCCATGGCAGTAGTCTGGAAGTCCATAAAACAAATACTCTGCATCTAACATTTCACACCAGAATTCTGTAAGGAATTCTAAAGGTTATTCACTGCCTCATAGTGAAGTTGAAGCAAGTGGTTATTAAAGAGTTGATACGACTTTCAGCACTACTGCTTGCCTAACAGCTCTATTTTCCTCACATAACACTCAGGACAGATCTCAGCTTTGACTGCTGCAAACATTTACTACTGGGAAACTCCGAAGCTCCATGAAGCTTCGTGTTCATTGTATATGTTTCACACAAGTTTTGGCACAAAAAACATCACAGTGATGTGATGCTTTAGCCTGAGAAACAACAGCATTAATGCAACAATCTTCCATAGGTAAGGTGCCATTACCGAAATAAAACAGTATGCTGCATAGAGATTTTACCCTGGCGGAACAGTTAAAACTAAAAATCTTGCCACAAAGCCAAACCACGTTTGATTAATTGAGAAAATTAGCATACTGCTTTTAATTACATACAAAAATCAAAGAAAAAAATCAGCAAAAACTCTGAGGCTGTAACCAAACAGAGGCAACAATGAGATAGCAATAGTAACAATGAGAGAATATGCCAGATCTTAGAAATTGATTGATATGATTTTGCACTGTATTTTTACCTGGTTTTAGGTAAAGGATAGTTATATGTAAATTGATGGTATATTAAAAAATACGTAAGGACAGAATACACAGCATGCAGAAACATCAGTTAACACTTTAAACAGGACACACTAGCAAGTAGAAGACCTATAGGATAGGTCTTTTGGCACAGGATAAGGTAATTTTAAAAATACACTGCTGACATATTATGTACTAGAATATTCTGATGATAATGACTTTCCAGTAGCATTGTATGAATTAGACACTGTGAATACTATGGGGAGTATCATATATCATATCATATCAGCCCTGTTGTTCATCTTTTGTTTACCTCTAACAAAATCACTTTTAAGATACTGAGCTGACTGAAATCATCTGACACAAAATAGCCATTCTAGTGTATATCACAAAACCACAGAGTGGGTCACGTTGGAAGGGACCACAGTGGGTCATGGGCCCAACCTCCCTGCTCAAGCAGGGTCATCCTAGAACATATAGCACAAGATTGTGCCCAGATGGTTCTTGAGTATCTCCAGTGAGGGAGAGTCCACAACCTCTCTGGGCAATCTGTTCCAGGGCTCAGTCACACACAGTAAAGAAGTTCTTCCTCATATTCAGGTGGAATTACCTATGCATCAGTTTGTGCCTGTTGCCTCTTGTTCTATTACTCAGCACCACTGAGGAGAGCCTGGGCCCATCCTCTGACACCTCCCTGCAGATACTGACAGACATTGATGAGGTCCCTTCTCAGATGTCTCTTCTCAAGGCTGAACAGGCCCAGCTCCCTCTTTCCCCATAAGAGAGATGCTCTAATCCCTTAATCATCTTTGTTGACCTCCCCTGGACCTTCTCCAAGATCTCCACGTCTCTCTTGTCCCAAGGAGCCCAGCACTGGACACAGCACTCCAGACACACCTCACTCGGGCTGAGCAGCAGGGCAGGATCCCCTCCCTGACCTGCTGGCAATGCTCTCCCTAATGCACCCCAGGACCCCATTGGCCTTCTTGGCCCCCAGGGCACTGCTGGCCCATGGACAGCTCGTTGTCCACCAGGACCCCCACCCAGGACCCTCTCCTCAGAGCTGCTTTCCAGCAGGTCAGCCCCAGCCTGTGCTGGTGCTTGGGGTTAGTCTTTGCCAGGGGCAAGAATTAGATTGGAAAAAGTCTATGCATTACTCAGTTCTCACCTTTACTCTGAAATGATAAAACCAAGCACTGAAAATGCTCCTTACGTCATTAATATTTTGCTGAAAGTTTCTGACTTTGAAAGTCCATTGCATAAGAAAAAATACAAATATTTAAAATATGCTTTCCCTGAACGGAATCACTTGTCACGTAATGCTAAATGCTTACCACCGGAGTCTGTTTTCCTTAACTTTTAACAGCAGTATTTTAACATTTACCTTCAAATAAATCATTAAAATGTTGAATACCAACATCTTACTTATATAATAATAGCAATGTCTACTTCTACCAAGATAGAAATACCTCTCCTTAACTCACAGTATTACAGAAATTTTGGTGAAATACAAGCACCAAAACCCAGAAAATTACAGATCAGCACAACTAGAATCCCAGGGTTCAAATACCAGGCAGTGAGAGCCTGTTCTTCAGTTCAGCAGCCAAAATCTGAAATCAATTCATACAACCTTCATCATATGAAAGACTGTAGCACTGAGAGGAAAAAACACAGGCAGCAATCTGGTCTCATTTTGAGAACTCCGATTTTTCATTTACTCATCATTTTATTTCTCAATCAAGCAAACAGGAACTACTGTCAAATCAGTCAAATCCAAAGTAAAACAAGAAACAGCTACACCCATTTCAGTACAAAATATAATACCATAAAAGTTAAAGATAAATTGTAATGACTGTATTCTTCAGTCCAAGTATTGACTTAGCCCATGTTGGGGAGCTAAGGAACCTTGAGAGCCAAATCTAAAGCAAGTACATGAAAACATACAACACACTGAAAAAACCTGCAACTTTTACAAACAAGTACACTTACCTTTTAATTTTGACACTAAAGGGGAACTCAACAACATTAAAATGGTTAGCAGATTTAAAGTGCAAAGGTGTTAATAACATCAGCAGATACAAGGGTCAGAAAAGGGATTCTAACATCCATCAGGGAGATTCAGAACTCTGCTTTTATGACAATATTAGAGAAAAGCCAAATTTTCTATGAGGATGAAGTTCTCATTCGTTCCATGAAAGCAGCATGACCAGGTCCCAGCCGCCTCCACAAAAAAATTGTGAGAAAAAAACAGGAGGAACCAGTGCACAGGTCTAGAAATACTCATTATCTGAACTACCTGTCATCCTACATGATGAAACCACTCTTTAGGGTTACAGAAAATGTAGTGGAATTGCTTGTGTGACCAGAGCACTGCCACAACAGACATAGCTCATCTCCTGCCAAATAGCCTAAGAGGACAAAGAGATCCTTGCAAAGGAGAGGGATGCTTGAATGCATGTACATTTGCGCTGAAATAGCTAAGAAACAAGTCAAAAGTTTTTGCATCAGGGTTAGAAGACAGAACAACACAGGTCACATTAGGGGGAACACCTGCTTCAAAGCACCTTATGAAGAGAGCAAAATAGATAAAGCCTTTTTAAGGGAAACCTTACAAAAAAGTCCAGTTTTCACCAAGGACTTATAGCATTTCAACATTTGTGGCAAGGGTAATACAGAATGGTGGAGACAATCAGATTTTTGGAAAATGGAGAAGGCAATTGCTTGACACTGATCAATGAACCAACAGGAATGTGGAGGCTGATGATCACCTCAGAGACAGTGTGTATGCACCCTGACCAGAAAACCACTGTACATGGAGGAATTAGTGATGCACATTAGAGTTCACCTGAGGTGGCCCAGGCTCAGCTGGCTGGACTGCAGGACAAACTCAGCCAGGTCATTGTACCAGAGGAGCCTGCAAGCAGCTCCCACTCAGCATCCGAAGCTACATAACCTGCGCGGCCTTGCCTTTATCTAGGGATGTAACAAGAAGTTCTCCTGAGAACATCTTTCTGTTTGACAATATAATTGACAAGGAGTTTTCTTTTAAAAGAATCCTGTAACAGCTTGAATAATGGAAAAAATGAAAAAAACCTCTTCTTACAGACTGGTCTGCCCAGTATACTGCACTCTGATCAGAGGCCACTTTGGTGCTGCACAACTCAAGATTCCCAGCATCTTAAGTGATGTAAGATTACCTGTTCCATTTTACTTTATTGAAGTTAATACTCACTGAAGAAGCAGCACTTTAAATTACAATTTACAGAGCCTGCATGCCTTTCTTACTGGGATTACAACAGGCCAGCAGCTCCACCATGACATAGTGGAATTTAAGATTCTGAAAGAATTAAGAGAGACGGACAGTAGAAATACAACCCTGGACTTTCAAAAGAACAGATTTCACCTTGTTCTAGGATCTTCTTAGAGACAGCCCTAAAAGGCAAAGTAGTCTATGGGGGCTGGTTGTCCTACAAGGAAGATTCCCTCAAAGCCCAGTAATGGGCATGGGAAAATTTTCTCAAGTTGGCCAGCACTGGTAAAAGGGGAATTCCTGACTCTGCTCAAACACAAACAAATAGAGCGAAGTGTGCAGAAGTGGGCTACCTGTAGAAACAACAAAAAAAATTGTGTTCAAAGGGAAAACTAAGAAAACCACGACCCTGTCGGGCTGTTGGGGTTCTAGTAATAAAAGACACAAAAAAGGCTGAGATACTGAAAGGAAATGTAATGATTCTGCTACATATGCATATTCACTGTATTTTCTAATGAGTAAACTGTACCTTTCTTTAAGGGGTCAGGAAATATTTCTTCCATGTATTCTGAGGCAGACAAACAACTTAGCAGAACACAATGCAAGAGTATTGAAGAAGGCTCAAACAAGACAAAATTAAATACTAGGCTAAGAAGAAATTGCCTGGAAGTACTAAACCTATTCAAAAGGTTATTCTTCATTATTGTTCAATGTACTGAAGTGCCAAATAATTCTAACTAACATTTCTTTCTGTTTGTTTTTAATATGGGAATTGAGTGGTGTTTATCTCAAAGAAGGTGGTCTAAAAATGCCTCATACTATTAAGAACAACCAAAACCAGACACATTTCTAAAATAAAAGACCAGAAAAAACATCTCATTAGGCAGGAGATGTTGGACATTTAAGAACAACTGGCACCAAACTTCTAAATCATTAAACTGCATCCCCTCAGGCTCAAGGCCTCTGGTAACACACAGCACACTGCAAGAGAAGGAGAAGTCTAGAAGACTTCATACTTCTCAACTATGCTTTTAGAGAAACTGCACCACCACACACCTTCCTGCATACCTGGCTAACCTAAAAAACAACCATCAATTTACACATACCAATGTATGTATATAGGCATAGAATCATAGAATGTCCTGAGCTGGAAGGGACCCACAAGAATCACCAAAGCCCAAAGTCCAGCACAGGACACCCCAAGAATCAGAGCATGTTCATTGTCCAAATGCTTCTCATGGTTTGACTGCTGGCTAGTTTGAACCCCTCTTCCTCTCCAGCCTGGCTGTGTGGTGAGCTCTGCTTCATCCCAAAAAAACAATCCCTGTTCCAGTGTCATCACCTTGTCCACACAGACAGTCTCCACTTCTCTCAGGCATCTAAAGATGTATTCACCTCATTTCTACAGACAATCCTTGCAGCTACAATTGTCAGCGTTGCTCCTATACACACAGTTTATTATCTCACAGTGCAACATTTCTTTTTCACACTAGCTTTTGGCTTAACTTTTTTCTTTAGGCTTCTTTCTCCATGTGCCAGTCTTTGCAGACCTATGGCTTTGGAGATCACAGCATCTTCCTAACATTTTATTGATTTTAAATCACAGTATTATCCTATTAGTTTCAAACCTGATGCAAGAGTCCTCCTAATAGTTGTGCCTAAATCCCTAAGAGCAAATGTTAACTCTGCATGAAGCAGCAAGACCAATTTTCAAAGTAAAAGGGATACTGGTTTTATTTAAAGGAAAAATATTTGACAAGTCTTAAACATTAGCAAATATTCTTCTCCTCAGCCATGATCTCTGACCTTTTCAAGTGGCTTTTCTTTTCAAAAAACAGCTAAAACCCAGACAAGCCAAGACAGCCTATTTTAATAATTTGTAACTATCAAATGTATTTCTAGTATTTTCAAACACAATGCACTTCACTGTATTTCCTTAGGAAAAGTCCTCTCACTAAACGAAAAAATAGGAAAAAGATTTTCTGCTTTTTTTCCAACATTATTTGTATTAGCTTTGCATCAGAAAAAAAACCTCAGATAAACAAGGAACCTTTATGCACAAACCACAATTAGCAATGAAGGATTTCAGATAAAACCATGCTGTATAACAATGTAAACACAGTCATTCTAGAGGAGCTACTTTAGCTTTTCTTGTAATGTTCCCTCAGCAAAGGAAAAACACATATAATAATGACAAGGTATTTGTTCCTTATGCCATTCTCTCCTACTTAAATCTATACACACACGCCAGTGAAATGCACTGAGGCAAAAAGCTACATATTTACTGAAGCACTAGTGGATTAGATGTTGGAAAATTGTTACAATTAGGGGCTGGCTCCTCATTTCACACAAAATTTACCCTCTCAACAATACAGTGGAGATATATTGACTTAAAATAGCAAGGAATTTGATCCTGGCATATTACCACTATTTATAAACATGAATATAAATACTTCTACATTCAAAAGTATGCCCACCAGCAGCCAAACAGTAAAAAAAAAACAAAAACAAAAACAAAAAAATGCAAACAAAAAAACCCAAACCATACATCCTTGCATTTCCAGATAAACCTGTTAAGATTGTATGAAAGTGTATTTAATCTTTGTTTTCCCATACAAGCAGAAAAGGCCAACATTTAACTTTTAGACAGTTACTTATTTATTTTCGTAAAATAGATAGCTCCTAAACACATCTGTTCTCAGAGGCTCGGTGCAGCTTGTTTTAAGTGAGAACCATAAATCAGTTAGATGGAAACAGCAACATACCTCACCTTTTCTTTAGATCTCCAAAAACTGGAAACCCTAGGTCTTACTTAACCCACTTCCTAGAAGCTTAAAGAAATACCACCTTGTTTTAAACCTTTAGCACAGCTGTTTCCATTAAGAGGAAGCTGTAGAAAAAAATGGCGCTACTACCAAAAAATTTAGATGCTCACAAGGAAGGCAGCAGTCTTACACAGGCTGTAGGGAGAAACACTTTCCTCTGCTAAAGGAAAGCCTTTCCTTTCTAGTCATCTGGTGTACTGCAAGGTATTCTCCTAGGAACCTGGACAACAGATTACCCTGCCAATATACTATACTTTTACACTACTGAACTCTTTTGCATGAGCATGAATAGACATGCACAGCTTAAATTTCACTCAGCAATGCAGGAAATCCTAGAAACTTCTTGAGTCTGAGTGAGGTTACTTTCCACAAAGAACAGAGCTGCCTAGCACAAACTGTATCATCAGGTGTTCTCAAACTACTCGCCCTGAATTTTCATACCATAACTATCTAAAAAGATCCAATTTACCTCAGTCACTCTACTGACTGTTATAGACCCCCAAGCCCAACAAGGCTTCAGCTTGAGATAAGATCTTAAGTTCTATTATTTTTCCCTCTTTAAGTCAGTACAACAGTGTAAGTCCAGATAGAACCATACAGTGTGTGCAAAAGCCCTTCTGTGCACATGCTAAAAGCTACCATAGGAACACAAACCCTCTGCACAGTCTCAACTTTTTCTAGACAAAGGTATGAACTACATAAAAAGACTTTTATATATTCTTGGATCACTAAAATTTTATGATTCTGATATGTTTTGCTTCAGAGAAGTTATTTTGTTATATGACTACACCGGAGCTCCAAAGACAGCAAAGTAGTTTGTGTCAGTTCTGTGTTGTATCTGAACTGAGCAAGTTCAGATACATCTCCCTTACACACTAGTTAAAATATCTGACAGGTTGCCAGACATCAGTTTTGTATCAAACAGTGTTTTTTCTTTCCTTTTTAACTTCTTCCTTTCCAAAATTAAAATCAACAACCAAAAAGAGTCACTGCTTTCTTACTACCATTTGATTATCCCACAGATGTCAAAGTCTCTCTAAACTCCTCTTTCTCTCCTCTGCCCCTTCCAAGACAGCTAAGTGCTTATGCAGCAGTATTTGGCAAATAGTCTGGCATTCAAATTAAGACTGCTTGAGCATAAACTGTGTCCCAAAATAATTTTTTTTGGTCTCTTTCCTTAAAAACTCTCTTAGTTGAAATTAATGAAACATTAGCAATATTTCACATAAATATTAAACACACAAAAAAATTTGAGATTTGACACTAGATACAGCCATTTCCCTGAAACTGGCAATTAAGATTGCTGTTAAGTAACTGACTGCAAGAAAAAGTCCACCCCAGATGCCACATCTCATACATGTTAGTTCTCATCAAAAGTCACTGTATTTCCTTCTGACTTAAAAGCAATTCACTTACCTTGTGTCTGCATTTAAGTACAACGCCATAGGCTCCTGAAACAAAGATGATGAGAGATAAGCCATCTCAAAGCAGAAAAAAAGTAAAAGTGGCAAGATAAAACAGTGTTCAGTAACGTCCTAACTACAGAAATAACATTGTACTCAGTATTATTATCCAGAACTTGCATATACAGGTACTAAATCTCTGCACACTCTTAACAATTTCATAAAAATTGCTCAGAAGTAAATGGATTTTAAATCACTGAAATTATTTTTTTAAAAATATGCTTGCAGGTAAGTTTGATAACTTGCATCTCTCTAGTACCACTAATGATAAATCAGTGTATTACACTTTTAAAAGGAAAAAAAAAAACCAAAAAAACAACACAAAAAACCCCTAAACCCCCCCAAAACTGTTCTATTCCTCTTCCATTCCTTTCAGCTTCCAAACTTCTCCATCCATCTGACAAGGAAATTAGCAGAAGCTATATAATAAATAAAGACATAAGAATATAATAAATAAAATAATAAACATATACAAGAAAAATTTTGCAACTGGTAACTTACTATCATCAAGAGGACTAAGTCAAATCTACATAAAATTCCAATTAATCTTTTATTAATATACTACTTACCTTCACCTACAACCCCAAGGATCTCAAATTTATTCATCACATTACCAATGTTAGGAATCTTCATCAAGACAAATTCCTCTTACGGTGAGAGCCACAAAACATGGCACAAATGGGACCGTCTGAAGATTGTGCAAAAGGCAATTGTGAAAAGGCTCTGGAAGAAAAAATTCCTCCTTGTTCAATCAGACTTCTCACACTCTTTCTTAATTTCTAGGCAATCAACAGCTTCCTGGGAAAAGAAGAGAAAAGAACATAATTAGTACTTTGATTTATTTCAGTAAGGGAAAGCAATGGTATATAGACATCACACCAATATAGTCTAACAGACAATTAATTTGATCCCACATTTCGTGATCAGGAGGCCTTAGCAGCAGATATGGACAGAATCTATTGAGACCATACATCTGACACAACAGCTGGCCTTGTAATTCCATACAAAGGATGTCTACAATAATAACTAAATGGCATAATGTTATTTTCTACAGAACAGAAGCAAACAAAAATGTTGACAGGAACTACCTCAGTAAGCAAAAATACACTTATAATTACTTATGGTCTGCTTGGTGTATGTTGACAGCTAGGCATAAAAACAAATTTTGTTAAGTTAATTTCTTATTTGTTCCCTGTAATGATAAAAAGGATATTGTAGAAAGAACACTATACAGGAGAAAATAGTTTTCTACTACTATTTTCTGTGATAATTTAAAAAAAAAATTAAAGGAAATTATTTTCTAGACTGACTAGGAATGAGATTTAAAAATTATTTCCATTACCAGCTTATTTAATAGAAATGTGATAAACAGAAGAAAATGTTTTCAAAGGCTTTTTTCCATGCTCCCCAAACACTGAAGTAGTTTTTCAAAGTAAATAACTATACACAGCGTAAAGAACAAAGTTTTTCGGCCTGTTTTAGGCTCACCACTTCTCTGCTATCATATTAAAAGTCTGCTAAACAAAACCCATCCAAGTTCAGTTTTACTAATTCAGACCGCACTTGTTCCCTTAATATTAAAGGCATATACCCCACATTCAAAAATGGGGACAGAGAAACCTTCAAATGGCTTCACCATGAACTGGAAATATATCATCTTTACGATTCAGTGATTCAAGGACAGAACTACTCATGAAGAACAAGATGGCAGGATGGGAGTGAATACATTTAATTAAGTTATGTGTAAGGGGTGAGTGTGACCCAGTAATTCTGGGTTCAGCTCACACAAATGGGATCTCGCTATAAGCCAGGAGTGCCAGCCAAAAGCCCTGTGTTGACCAAGTCACACGTAACAAAAGGACAACCCAAGGGTGGAGGGGAATCACAATGACATTTGCTTCAGCAAGACACAGTCGGATCATGTGGGGAGGGGTTGTTATTTTAGAAGCAACTCAAGAGTTAATGAACCACAGTAATTTGAAAATAGAGCAGTGAGTTCCAAATTAAAGGGACAGTTAGGGTTTTCTAGTTTGCTTTTGTTTTTTTAAAAAAAGCTGCCTGGTCTTTAATGAATTATTTCGGTGGTTTAATTTACTGTTTTAATTAATCAATTCTTTTCTTCACTTGTGAATTGTATGAAATACTCTTTCCTTTCCCTTCCATATGTTCTCCTCCTATTTCATTTGGCATCTCCTTCTCACAAAAGCCTTTTTGCTGTTTGTCCAGACTTTCTGGTTACAGTAACGAACCAAAAAAAAAAGAGGTCCTGGAAAAACAGGAGCATCTGCTCAGCTGCACCCATCAACATGAGAACACAGCCTGCACTGAGCTAATTCAGCTTTCTACTGAAACAGGCTGGTGCCAGGCACAAGGCGCAGCTGACTGTCCCCATGCTGCAGCTGAGTGACAGCAATACCGCTACAGAGACCTTGAAGCAACCATTAATGCCATAACGCAAGTAAGACACAAGAAAACTGTTGAGCCAAGTTCAGAACAGCAAAATTACTCGCCAGAAAGAAAGGAAAAGTCAGAAAACATATATTGTTTTCTATTAGCACTATTCAGTAATATCACCAAATCTGTTACTTCAGTTCCCAACACTATTCATTGACAAGTCCTTCCAGAAATTAGTTTGTGATAAATTGATTACTTATCTGCTAATGTTATCACCGTACACTGTCTGCCTTACAGCGTACACAATACTTTCTGGATATATAATGAAACAGTGAAGAAACTTATGAGATACTATATAAAAAACCCAAGGAGAAATTTAGATGCAGTTTCTCCTTTGTCCCTCCTTCACAATTTTTAAATTTCTCATAAACTACTTAAAGATATACAGGCCTGCAGCTTGTCATGCACTATTTTTGTTTTTTTACTATCAGTTCTGCAAGCATATTCAGTACAAATTCTAGCTTTTTACTGGGAATAAAGGTTAGACTTGCAAGCAGCTAACCTTCTTCCCAAAATCCCCAAGTAGGGAGCTTCTGGATCCCCAACCGCAGCAGTGTTGAAGGCCAGGCTGGATAAGGTCTGAAGCAGCCTGGTCTAGCTGCAGGTGTCCCTGCACATGGCAGGGAGGGTTGAGAGGAGATGATCTTTAAAGCCCCTTCTAACTCTTAACATTCTATGATTCTGTGAAATTCAGCACTATACATCTTCTCCCCTCTAATCATGGGAGAGATCTCCCCACTATCATCTTCCCTTTTCTCTTCATTAGAAGAGCCACAGAAAGCTGACCCCCTGCTACCCCTGGGTTCATGGCACCTAGAGAGGCATTCACATGTAATTCCTTAAAGGTAATACCCTGTCAACTCATTTATGTTCCCTTACTGTTAGTGACACACTTCAGCTGGCCCAAAGAAACACACAGACCAGCTTCCCCAGTTCTCCCCAAAGTGCACCATGACTGACATCATGGGTACCACAGATGTACACAGGGGGACTCCCAAAAGAAAACTGCTCTTGAGCGACCCACCTCTTTTACACTAGCTCCAGGCAGCTTTGTGCACAATTCTGCTGAGGGCACTTTATGAGAACTTAATCTTGAAATAAAAAGGAAAGCTAAAGAAAGATGAAAAGTGGCATGCAGCAGTAGTATGGATTCATACCCAAACACTTTTTCCCCCAACTCTTGCCTCAAACTGGGCCATAATTCAAACATTAGTGAAGTCAGACTAGATAGACCTATCTAATCTCTAGACAAAATTTATATGCTTGTTTGAGATCTTTGCCTTCAAAAGCTGCTGAAAGATTAAAATCAAGCTGCTAAAAATATTTGTTCAGTGGCAGTACCCACTTTTTGGGATTCTTCTGCCTTTTGAAAAGCACTGGCTTTGTTGTTTTGAAAATCACTGATTCTTGCAGGGAATCTGGTAACATGAACTCAAAACTCCATGAATAACACAGAATCTCATGAATGTCAGAGTGAGTAACTGTAGTAACAAAAATAAATTTTAAAACCTAGAAGTTTAAACAAAAAAGTAATTTCAAGAAAGTTATCTATAGCAAGAATTACTTTATTCTGCAACTTAGTGAAGACAGGCTAGATTCTTTCTAGCTGAACACTGGAAATAGCAAGGAAAACCTTACTAAGAGCTGCCACAATTTCATTCTTCGCACTGAGTGCCACACTGGTGTGTTTTCCTAAATTCCCTGCTGGCTAGAATAACCCTTGGAGAAGAGGAAATAAGGCCATCATTTACCTCTCAAAGGCTCTCAGTAGAGAAATTGCAGTCGTTCTCCTAATACCCCTTTCTACTGCAGCCAGATTCACAGCACATCAACAACTTATGAATTAAACCAACAGATCTCTGAGATACTCTCAGCATTACCATGATGTTCGACAGAACACAGAGCCAACTCAGCAAAATGAAACGCCATGAGACGAACAAGAAAAAATTAGTTTTATTTAATCCCAAAGTGTAACAGTGTGAGACTGTAATACAAAAGTAGCTGTTTTGTAATAGCATGTAAGGCTTACATGTAATATTCCAGAAAATGTACAAACTCATTTGCTCATTTTTGAAATGAGCACACAGAATACTACAGCATTATGGTACCTGATCATTTGAATTAAACTTAAAGCAGTGGGGGAAAACCTCAGATTTTCTACAATTCCTCTCCCCTTCAGGACCATTAAGAATTCTAGAGCATCACCCAAAAGCATCAGACTTAACCACTCGCCCAAGGCCTCAATTCTAAGTAGAAATGCTGTTCTTTATTTCATAATCATCAAAACCTGTGTGGAGAGGGGAAGCACTTTTTACATAGTTAGATTTTAGCAGAGACACTTAGTGAGAATTACGAAACACCTGAGGTAGATGTTTGTCTTCACAAAATGTAGAGAAGTAAAACGGTTCTAGAAATACAGCTAAATTTGTATATCAACATCTTGCAAATCAAGTGTTCAGTTCATTTATCATGACAGAAAGAACACAACCTGCATCCTGCTGAAGTCAGTTAAAAACTTCTAATTAACTTCAAACTCATCCATGAGCTTTTAAACAAGCTTCTTGCCAGTAGGTAATACACCCCTCTTGCTCTTTTAAAACAAGAAGTAAACTTAATGTATTTATTTATTCATTATGTTTACTCACCAAGAAGACACAACTAGGAATTTCTAGAGGCTGGTTACAATTTCTTGTGTTCACTAACAAAACTGTGGGTCCGTAAACAAATGTAAAGAACTTACACCATACCATCTGTCTTTGATGGTTATGCATTAATCCACGCCCTGGCATGTCTTCTGGCATAAAAGGTACACAGATCAAAGAAGCATTAACCACTTCTGTTAGCAATAATGCATCATTCAGCACCTTTACTTTTCCTCCCACATATACACACGCAGTTCTATTCATTGAGGTTTTCCAGGAAAACCCTAGTTAGAGTTACAAGCACCCCATTCAGTGTTACAGCAGTATATACAACTGATAGGGTAAAGAAAATAGTTGGGAAGATTCTTTCTGGATTTACTGATCCAGAGGAATATGTCAGGATTTTTATGAGGAATTACTGATCAGGAAGAAAAAATCCAGTAGAGGAAAAGCTGTAAGGAGGAAGCTAGCAATAACATTCTGACCTAAGGAGAGGAGATAAAAATAATACAATCATACTGCTAGTGAAGTTTTACCAGTCTCACTCCTTAATTTGAGGAAAAAGCTATCACTTTATTTTTCCATTTTATGGAGGGACAGTAGATCTTCTAAATAAGACAAGATTCTGGAGGAAGAGCCATCAAGATTTCACAATATGAAGAAATCCACAATGAGGAAGTTGAAAAAAGAAAAAGCTGAAGAGATAAAAAGCAACAAGAACTTAGAAAAAGGGCTTTAAATCTATCCTCCTCTGCTCATAAGAAAAAATTAGGAATGAAAAGAACAGCTGGTGAAAATTAACACAAAATTTAGAAAACTGTCAAAATTGAACAAATTATGTAAAAGCAAAACACCAAAGTTCCTTGCACAAGCTCACAGGTTTTAAAATTCAGCTCCAGAAAGCTTTTCTTGACATTCCAATATCAGTATTGGACCCTGACTTCACCATTGTTGGTTTTTGGAGAACTTGCTTGGATTTTTTTTTTGGTTTTTGGGTGTTTTAACAGCTGTTCATATACTGAAACCTGCAAATGCATCTGAATGATTATCCATCAAGGGAAGGCATCATTACATAACTGGCCTAAAGGCAGCAGATCTCCATGGCAGCAAGGCCAGGAGTGCATGGGGGAAGAACCTGAACAAAGTTCCATCCCACAGCAAGCAAACAACTAGAAGAAGGATGAATCAGCTCCCAACTAGTAAAGATACCTGTTTGGCTAAATTCCTAAAGGAAAACTGAGCTTGTAGGCCAGCAATAACGATTTGGTTTGTTTTATCTTGTTCTATGAATGCTCTTCCTTTTGTAACCAAGTACAAATTCAAAAATAAATTCAGCTCATCCTGGATATATGAACTAAATTCACTTCTCAGAGTTAAAACGCAGGATTCACGATCTTCCCTAACAGCTGTGGCCAACTCAAAAAGAGTGGGTGCTTAGCAGGATGCTTCTAAGACCATACTGACAAATAAGCACACTGATTATGAAAGCGCTAAGCACAAAAGCAGCTCCCATGAGTCATAACAGGAGGACAGGAAAGACAATTTTGCTTCCATTTTAGTCTTGCTCCCCAGTAAGAACCTTAACAAGTAAGTCTGTTGTGGGTGTGACAGCTTCTTACGCAGTTGATGCCAGTCTTTGCGCATGCTGGGCGGGCTGCACTGTACCTGTGGCAGCTCTGAAGAGAAATCATCAGTGTGCAGAGGATAGCGCTCTCAGCAGCAACCTGTGAAATCCAAAGCCTTTGCAGCTTCTGGCACAAGGAGCCTGACACTTTAGGCTTTCACTTCTATCAAACACAAGTGTCCAACATTCGTAGTTGAAGTAAAAGCACACTTTGGCCTAGTGATATATTCTTAGGCAAAGAGGATAAAGAAAAAAAGAAATTTTTTTAGATAACAGAAGGTTTTATTTCATAACAGAATAGCTTGCTGTAGAAGAAGCTAATATTTCTTTATCTGACACAATATTTGTAGTGGTCTCCATGGAAGTTGTTTCTTGATTTTAATCTTTCCTTCTCTCTTCTCAGAACACCAGTCTCCATTAATATCCTATATTCATTTGTCATGTTGCCTACTATTTAGTCCCATATTATTTTTGACAATCTGCCATGAACTTTAAATCCTCAATATAATATTACAAAATAAATTACAGACATAGCTTTTTCATCTTTAGAAGTACCCAAAAAAAGCTGCTGTTTTCAGTTACACATCAGAACTCACTTTGTGGCTGAATTCCAATGTTCAAAGATACATACGTAGGAATAAGAAGGAAAAAAAAAAAAAGGCATGAGGGCAGAGGCTGTTCCTGTCCAGGAAAAATACAATAAAGTACAATACATTCTCTTGAAGGGGACATGTTAAAAGCAGCCAGTCAGCTGAAGGTCTGCTCTGAAGTCTGAGCTCAGCAGGGTAGTTGTGGAGAGAACGGGCCTCCCGAGTGCATCCATCACGCTCCCGGTCCCTGGCATCCACTGGCACCGCAAGGTTCCTCTCCACAACGGCAGCAGCCCCTGACCGAGCCCTGCAGTGCTGCACTGCCATGCTGGCAGCAGACAAAACAACAGATACATAAGACCTGGCCACTTCAGAAAAAGTCCTCTGATGCATTCCTAACTGGATCAGCCACTGAATCTTTCATACGTGCACACACAAAGCATACCGGTGACTTAGTGAGACTGAAATTCTTCTAATCTGACAAAGTTTCCCCCTCCTTCCAACCCAGTTTTGTCTTCATCGTTCTAAAAATAATTCCCATTCATATTCTAAAAGTCAGATGTTTCTCCTGCACTGGCTTTGGCTGAGATGAATCTTTCTCATAAGAGTACAAAAAAGTAAAGGTGAATAAAAAGTATTTATAAATAGCAAACGACTGCTGAAACTAAATTCTGTGGGCATTCTAATGCAGATCAAAACAACTGCAATGACTACTCCTTGTAATCTTCAAGCATATAATTAAATACAGATGACTGGTTGCAAAAAGGAAAAAAAACAACCAAGAAATCCCTTCTTCCTTGAAAAGGGCATACCAAATACACAGAACAAATAGAGGCATGACGGGGAAGCCCCCTAAAACTTAGTGCTAAATTAAAAATAAAATACAATACGTACAAATGAACAGAACTACGTTCTAATTACACTATACAATTATTTATCATTCCTTCTTCATGCATTTTCCATGCAAATAATTAGAAACATTTTATTTAAATAATACTGATCAACCTTATACAAAGTTAACCCTGAAAAGAATGCCATGAAAAGTTTTAAAAAAAGGACAAAAAGAAGCCAGTCAACAACTAATGGTCCTAATACCCAAAACCAGGTGATTTCAAGAACAAATTCTTATTAGTATGCAAGCACATGCACAGGAGCATATTTAAAGAAACAACTCAAAGATTTATCATAGGATCTTCTGTCACCAAAGTCATTACAAGTGATTAAACCACATGGTGGACAAATGATGTACAGTGTGGTTTTGTGGGGGAGTGCTGGAGGATTTTGTAATAGTTTTGTTTAGGTTTGACTTATATTTTAATTAGAAAAAAACTCCCTAATTCTATCAATCTCAAAGCAGATTGGTTAAAAAAACCCAAAGAAATTATAACCTATAGAAACATCTCTCTATATGAAGTTTCATCTGAATTTGAAGATATTGTTACTATTTCAATGTGCAAAAGTCTATTGCAAGGCATTTGCTCCAATTTTACCAACTAGGAATTTAACCAAGTATGATTAGTACTAGAAGTACATCAATGTGCTTACTTCTCACTTCATAGTTTGAGATTTTTTATGATGTCTATTATCAGAGTAACTTGACACTAACCATGTTTAAATTTAAGGTGAGTTTTGCTATGCTTTCTAGTTGAAAAAAACCTAGCCCATTGTCCTAGGTTACAACGTAAGATGTAACCAAAGTATGTATTCTAATATCATCTTCACAAGCTGTTAGTAGCAGGTGGGGCAGTGTTCCTTATCTCCTACCATGACTCATCCCTGATAAGTCCCTCTGAGGGGCTATCTCTGTTTAATGGGCAATCAAGGACTCACTGCATGACTCATAGAATTACATCAGCCCATTGTGAGATGCTCCGCCCAGCGGGAAGCAGCCAAGCATTCCTACCTGGATATAATCTGAGGCTTGGAACACCACAGTCAGCCTTTACCTACTGGATTCCCAGAGGACAAGAGCTACCACTGGACCTTCAGGTGAAGAGCAGACCCTTCTACAGGATCACTGCTTCAACAGGACCACTTCATCTAGACTGCTACCACCACCCTGACTAACAGGGTGTCAGGTTGTACCCTGACTCTGTCAATGTTCTCGCACTATTGTATTTATTTTAATTTTCCTGTTAAATTAGAATTCTGACTTGTGATCTCCCACTGGTTTCTTTTCAAACTAGTACACCCATTAAACTTACACAAGTGAATAAATCAATCAAGTAAAATCCAAGCCAAGAAGACTAATCTCCGAAGTGGCTCAGACTGCATTAAGAGGTTATGACCATCACAATAAACTGATGTTCAATAAAAAAGATTCACATTTCAGATGAAAAAGACAAAAAACCCCCAACCAACTCTCAATTCCTCTAAATTAACATTATTTGTTAATTGTTAACTGTTATTAACATAACAATTTATTAACATAAGCTCCCTTGAAACAGAGGATGAAAGCTTAGAGTGTTCTGGAATGCCCCACCACAGAAACAGCAGCAGCAATGTATCACGTACTAAAGACAATTTGAAGGAAGACTCTGACCATTAAACTGAAAACTCTGAAATAAAGTTTGTGTTCAGTACAAATCCACTGCAGAGAAAGTACAGCAACAGAGTTGACTTGTGCTGGGATGACAGATGTCCTCATGCTGAGCCACCTAGAACACCTTCAGGCAGGGGGACTTCAGTTTGCTAAATTACTGCAAACATTTTTGGAAGATATATAAAGGTGACCAACTCAATTTGCAATATGTGCAAGCAATTTTCCAGTAGAGAAAAAAAAAGTGTGGAAACAAAAGCACAAATTTAATTTAGTTATCTCATCCAAAACCAGCAGGAAAATAAATATTCATTATACTGTCTCCCCACTATCCAGCTGAGGACACAGGTAAGGAACTGGCTGGCTGGATGCAGCCAAAGTTGTTGTGAATGGCCCCCTGTTCTAGCTGGAAGTTGATGATGAGTGGTGTAAGGGCTCGTTGTGAGTCCAGTGCACTTTAATACCTTTATCAGTGACATAGACAGTGAGATCGAGTGCACCTCAGCAAATTTACAGATGGCATGAAGCTGAGTGGTACAGTCGACACAACAGAAGGACAAGATGGCATCCAGAGGAACCTGCAAAAACTTGAGAAGTGGGCCCACGAGAACCTCATGAAGTTCAACAAGCCCAAGTGCAAGGTGCTGCACTTGGGTCAGGGCAAACCCAGGCATGAATACAGGACTGTGAGAAGAAGTCACTGAGAGCAGCCCTGCAGAGAAGGACTTCAGGGTTCCGGTGGATGAAAAGCTGGCCATGAGCCAACAGTGTGCACTCACGGCTCAGAAGGCCCATGGCACCCTGGGCTGCATCAAAACCAGCATAGCCAGCAGGTCAAGGGAGAGGATTCTCCCACTCTACTCTGCCCTCATGAGACCCCAGCTGTGGAGCTGTGTCCAGGTCTGGGGTCCTCAGCACAAGAGAAATGTGACCCTGTTAGAGCAGGTTCAGAGGAGGCCACACACAAAGATGGTCAGAGGGCTGGAGCATGTTTCCTACAGACAAGCTGAGAGAGCTGGGGTTGTTCAGCGTTGAAAAGACCTGGGGAGAGGGGGCTGGAACAAAACAATCACTGAGGTCCCTTCCAGCCCAAGCCCTTCTGTGATGCTCTGAGGAGGTGAGTACAGAATGACTTCGGTGACAGTGGCCAGCCAAAGTCAACCCACCACAGATTTCTAATTGCAAAGACACAATCATGATGATGTTCTCTTTTCCTCTCCTGCTCATTTAAACTGTTAGGTTGCATTCTTAGGTCTTGCCCTTAATTACATGTTAAACTCTCGGAGGAGTTTCTTGAGGAAACGTTTTTGCTATGTTGAAGGCCTCTGGTGGTGTTATAAAATAACTAGGATTTAATGTTTGAAACAATGCCATGGTAATGGTTCTTTGCATGAACAGCATTGCTGTGGTAAAATATGAGTAAGGTAAGTGAAAGTGAAACTCTTACCAGAAAACTCAGGAAAAAACTTCTAAAACATTAGGAGGCAATTTGATTCATCTTTGGAAACAGGATGTGGTAATAACTTTTTAAATTTTTAATAATAAACAATGCTATTTCAATGCCAGCTTCCATAATCACTTAAAAAAAAAAGAAGGAATAGCTTCTCTTCTGATTTCAGCCTAGTGGTTCCCATTTAGTAGTTAAAAGAAAAAAAAAAAGATGATATTTTGAATCTCATATAACAAGAATACTATCCTCATAATTAAAAGTACAAACATTCAGACTAACTTTCTTAATACAAATGCAGTCTGTACTTGCTCTATACTTCATCAACCACCATCAATACACTGGTAAAACATACATATCCAATGAACTCTGTTTAACTAGTATTTTTGTCAGCATTATTAATCTGACAAAAATGTCTCTAAAGAAAATAGAGGAGTTTACTACTGAAGGCATGAGTTACCACCAAAAAGGAAAAAAGGTAGAAGAGTATTTTTACAACTTAATCACTACAATCTATAGAGAAGAATCATACAGATTAGAAGTTTAGGTATCAATGGAAAAATATCTAAACATAAATAGGAAATGGCAGATACATGGCCTTTCTCCCACAGAGAAAGCCAAGTGCCAAGCAGAGCATCTCCTGCTATGCTGACAGCTTCTTGCATGGGCGATTCCCATGGCAGCAAAAGCATGTCTGGATATGTAAGTGACCCAAAAGAGGACCTGAAAAACAGGTCTTGAGAAAAAGGAGATGCATCTAAACAGTAAATAATGTTGGCAGACCTACCAGAAGAAAGGTAATAAAAAACCCTCATAATCCTGATTTTCATCCTTCCTGTGTTTTTCTATCCTTTGAATCTTCCAAGTTTAATTATGGAGTGTGGAGGATGGGAGGAGGAGAAGGAGAAAAGAGGGAAGGCAATGCTCCTGTCAAAGGGCAAGAAGGGTGGGTGAGTGAGGAAGAGAAGGGAAACTACTCCAGGGACTCACAGAAGAAGACAGTAAAAGGCTGGCATATGGAGAGGTTCTGAAATGAAAGAAGAAAACAAAATTCTAAGGACAAGATGGTTCAAGCACGAGCAATGAATACATCATGATATTTGAGATTTATATTAATTTATAAAAGAATACAGACTTGCAGCATCCAAAAGTCAGTATCTGCATAACTGACTTTCTTGTTTCTTATATACCTAGTTACTTGCACAAACAGGCTTCTAATATTCAGGGAAATAAAAGTAACTTGGGAGATATGAATGCAGAAGTCCACACCCAGAAAAATATTATCATTTATTTCCCACAAAAGAAAAGTAAAAACTACTAAGAAAATAATGGCTTGCAACAATATCGGGCATACCATATCTCAGAAGGTTAAAGAGAACTTCCAAAGTTCAGTTATATCTACTGACAAAGGCTGCTAGGGAGATGCTGAGGTGAAAGACTATAAATCAAAGATGACACAGTTGTCTTTTGCTTGCCAGTAAGCTGTACAGAACCATATACATATACTGACAGGCTTAAATATTAGTCATCAAGGAACTAGATGGATGCATATCAAGAAATTTCCCCACTCACCACAGGCAGCAATCAGAGCAGCAGCACACTGACCCCATGCCTAACCCAGCACATCCAACCAAAAAAGCCACTGCTCAGCAGGTAGGGAGACAACATGCAAGATTACAGCTTTAACTGCACCATATTATTTCTTTCCACTAATGCTCTCTTTGTGCCTAACATTGGAAGAATAATCTCCACTTTCTTTTGGAATCCAGATGGAATGGCTGATATGCTACTTGCTCACACAAAAAGACAGAAATAATTATTGTAATCTTCTTCGGATTATACAACTTTCTTCGTTGCTGAGGCTACATACTAAATGAATTTAAATGCAAGTTTAACATTTAGGCCTTTTTGTGGTGCTAGATATGCATTTTATGTTCCCCTCTAACACGTCAAAAAGCCAAACCAAACCCAACCCACCAAAACACCAATTTACAGAGCTAAATACCTACTGCTGGAGAGATTTTTCTAATATATAGGAGTCATCTCCCTACAGCCACAATGAAGAGAGCTAAAAGACAATCAAGTAATGTAAAGAGCCTCCATGCTGAGCTGAAATTTTAAATATGGATGCTAAATGAATTTCACAGTCTATTTGCCTCCATTTTTCAACTGACCAAAATACTTTATAGTTTAGAATAACTCTATTTCTCTGCCTGCATGGTCAGGTATTTTTAAAAAGCAAAATACTTTCAAAATAATTTTCACAACAGCATTTTGCAACAAAATGCAGCTCAAGTACTTTTTCCCACTGCAAGGTATTTACTAGACTGCAGTAATTCTCTTAACACTTTCAAAGCTTGAAACACACCTTCTGTTGAATGCTATGAGTCAGTTTTAATGACAGTGTTATGTTCTATTGCTCTGTAGCTTATGCAAGAGAATGAATTTGCATTAAGTACCCAACTTTAGAAGCCACCTTCTCTTCTCCTTTGTTAATACTGAATAAAGGTAAAAAAAAGGCTGTATTCTCTGCCTGCTTTCCTATTGTTTTAAAAGAATAAATCTAGTTAGCTGCCTGTAACGTAAAATGGACATAAAATTTGATATTGTCACTCTATGAATACAGGGGAAGTCGTGGGGGGGGTGTTGTTATTGTTGCTGTTGTTTGGGTTTTTTTCCAGAAAGTCAGAATATGGAAAAAGAGGGTAACAGTTTTCTTATTTAGTAAAATTTCAAAACTTTAAACTACTTCTTCTGCATGAAAACTAACAGTTAACTTCAGAAGAAGGAGAATAAAACAGTCTAAAATGCTAATTCAAGGGAGGGGGAAAAAAGGAGGGAGTAAAAAGACTCACTGCTGTCATTAGGGAGGGGGTATGCAACACCTTTCTCTTCTTCAAGAAATTCAACAGGAAAAAGTTATAACACAACATCTTTCCACTATGGGTCCTTTAGTCCAGACAATGGTCCGGTTTTAATATTCTTTTCTTTCATTTGCTTTGTCCTCTCATTTAAAATTCCCCAACTCCTCACCTCCCCAGCACAGTACGTCATACTTATGTTGGGGTATTTGGGGGAGTTTCGGGGAGTTTTTTGTTCTTTTGGGTTTTTCAAAAAAGATTACACTTCGCTCAGTTTAACAAAATGAGGGTTTGGCCAATTTTGCCAGAGATAAGACTGGCAAATTTTTAACTGGATCTCATGCAAACTGATGGCCAAAATTCCTCACAAATAACCTCACACTCCAGAGACGTACAAGGTCAAATATTTTTTTCTTATCTCTGCAGATTATATATATACACACACAGAGAAATGTACATATGCATGCACCTACTTCTAATGACAGGGGACAAAGTCCTTCTTCCAGTAAATTTAATTTCTTAGAAGTTCAGCTTAATGACCACCTTTCTTGTCTTTATTGAAAGGAATTGTGAATTAACTGGATTACCTCTTCTGTTCTTTCTACTTTCTAGAAATGAATCATACATAAGCAAAAAGCCTCACTGAAATTATAACTTACTCTCTTTTTAGCACTTTTAAACAGATCCTAGATTCCCAAGCAAGAAAAAGGTAATTTACTTCCTATTTTTAGTCTAAGTTCACAAGGTAAACTCTACAAAAATGAAGAAAGGGTCTGATGAACATCTTCCTCCATGGTTGGAAGATCTGCTATAAAAGGCTATCCTATTACAGTAATAAATGGCATTTCTGCAGTCCAGAAAAAGCACCAAGAAAACCAGATCTCTCACATATCAGTGGACTGGAAGATTGATACAGACCACTGCTTTCTGAAAGCTCTACATGGAAAACGCTTGTAAAATAAGGCAACTCTTTGGACTGAAGAAATTATACGCTTTACAAACCTGTAGAGACAGCAGCTCATGAATTAACAAAGCACTGTCACCCACATGAGGGTAAAACAGATACGTGGATCACGCTTTGCCCAGCATATCGGAGAATGATATTCACTTTTATGAAACAACTTCAAGGAAAATGTCAACTGTCTCCAGCACCAAAAGAGTCAATTTCTTAATATAGAAGGTCTGTCATTATTGCCATGAGATGTGAACACAAATTAAACCGCCATTTTTACTAATTTGCAAGTAAAAACAGAGAGGCAAAATCTAATACCATTCTGATCTTGTTTGGGGGCGTGAGGAGGAGGTAGCAGCCCTTTTCTTTCACTTATGTAAAAGCAAGCCTTCTTTTTTTTTTTCTTCTCTTAGAAGAACTTCTCCATATAGTACTTGAATCTGCTCCAATAACAAGCTCTCAATTCATTTCAGAAATATATTCTAGCTCTTGAAGTTCAATTAATTGAGGGGAAGGGGGGAGGAATCCATCAGCACATTTTCCAACTATTAGAAACTTGTTTCTTGGCAAGCTGAGAACTTGGCCAACTGTGAACTTAAATAATTTTGAACCCTTAGCTCCAGTGGTGGTGAAATGCAATGATCTTACTTCTGGTTCAGCCTGAGAGCAGCAGTAGCAGGTAAGTGACACTAGAAATAGAACATGGAATGTGGTTAACTTCAGGCATTTTGAAAGCCTCCTCAGCACACATTAACACATCAAGCAAGAAAAAGGTTAATGAAATATGCACAGGTATTCACACTGCAAACAAAAGAAACTATTTTAAGCCTGACGCAAGTGTTGATGAACTTTCTCTAAGTAAGATGTTGTTAATTTATTCTCAGTGTATAGTTTTATTAATAAAAACTGGTTTTTTAATTAAAAACTGTAATGTCAAATGCCATTATTAGGAAGACAAAAACCTTTGCACCCCAAAACCTGAATCAATGAGATCTTGCAATACTTGATTCCAAAAGCAGAAGAAAAAGATTTCTTATCTCCACACAGTTTTTAAATGCACCATGCCATCAGAAATAGTTTGCATCCTCTTCTTTCATATGAGAAAAGGGAAATCCCCTCCCAAGGCATAGTACACAAGCAAGCTCTCCTCAAAGCTGTTTGTAAACTTGTGCCAGCTTGAGGAATACACTGAAACGAACGTTTAGTAAAAAGAAAAAGGAGAAATACTATTTAACCCCATCTGAAGTATCCAGTTAAAGTGGGAAAACATTAAAACTTTCAGAGTTCAAGAATATAGGAGAGTAGAGGTTTAGGCATACTAAAGGCTTATTTTAGTTGTAACTGAGGCACTGTCAAGTGGCCACTAAGCAAATGTAATTTGTACAAAAACCCAGAGCTCATTTAGTTGGTGTCCTTTTAGGAGTTCTTTGCCCAATTTAAATTTATCCTGCTTAGTTTATGTAAACTGTTTGGACAGTGAATGTGCCAGCTTGAATTTGGCAATGAAAACATGCTTTTACTATGTAGAGCCTGATGTATTTTCATTTTTATCTAATTAGTTAAAAATAAGTGTTTTGATGGGAGATATGCACTAAACTAAAAATCAAAATTTTCACCAGTAACACTTATCCCACATTTAAAGGAACCAAGAATATTTTTTTAAAGTCTACTGCCATGAGAAGTCAAACCTGTCTAGTACTGAAAAGATTATAGTAAATATATTATGCTTTATAGTAAGATTATATAAACTACTTAGAAAAAAGTGTACAAACCAAAGCCACCACAATGCAAAGCATCAGCCACTGGTGGTGTGTTCCATTCAATTCACAGGCATACAACTACAGAATTCCCTATCCTCAGTACAGTAAGGATCCCAGCATCTACTCCCTAACAAAGTACCTGACCATGCTGTCCTCACAGAATCTCAACAACAGAAGGAGAAAAAAAAAACAACCAACCAACCAAAAACCTCCGAGACTACTTCAGTTCTTCTTCTGGATGTAATCCAAGCCAGTTTTTGAGGTTGTAAGTATTTTTCGCCCCCAAAAACATCTTCTCACAATGTGTCACATACTCTGCACATAAATCTGCAAGAGACCACTGAGGATGGCCAGCAAACCACCACTGAGGAGCAAAGGACTGCTGTGTCACTAGAGGCTCTAATGTCTTTTAAATTCCACACACAAATGAAGCCAGAACCTTGACAAGCCTTCAATTAACACCAACCAATTAACTTTCACATAGCAACTCAAGACAACAGGAAATAAGAACAGAAGTCTCTAGTCCTCTGCATTGCCTTCCCAGGGTCTCAGTTCCATGTCCTTCTAGGGGTATAACCTCCTTTTTTCTCCTGCAGTAAGGAAAAACAGCTTCTAAAACCTGGCTCAGAGGAGCCATACAATCTTAATATTCCCTCAAGAAAGTTATCTTAAAGAGAAATATAAACAGAAGTTCTGGGTGGTGGGAGCACAGAAGTGGTAGTTTTACAGCACCTTTAGAGATACTGTCCAATCTAATCTCATGTTGTCCCTACACAACAGATAACAATCCATCATTTCAGTAAAACAGCCATGCCCATTTTCCCCGTGGCAAACCAGGAAATTCTTTCTAGATCTGGCAGTGAGACCACACCAGAGAAATGTCAATCTGCCAAGGACACCTTCACTGGGAGTAAAACAAGTACCTACGCTCATGCCTGTAACCAAAATACTGAGCTTCAACAGCACTACTGAAAAGAGTAGAAAACTCAGATAAGTTTTTACAAGTGGAAGGAAGAAAGGAATCAACATTTGCTAAAGGCTCGGCTTCCAGCAAAGCTACACCTACACTGAGCTGCTCTTTCAACAAATAACTTAGATCAGCATGCTTTTCAACACTCATGGGTTATTTGGCATCAGTATGTAAACCAGTTACAATCAAACGTACTACCTTAATTAAAAATCCTCACCTTTGTAATACATAATTTAATTCACTGGAAAGCACTAACCAATTTATTAACCAGCTTCTAAACACTCAACATATGAAATTGCAAGTATCAGCTTTCATACAATAAACTCTTGGCACCATTTAATCAATCAGGCAGCAGAAGTAAAGATGTAAGAAGCTCCAGATGCATCAACAAAGTGTCAGCAGCCAGAAACAAAGCATTTTGGATATATACAGTGTATCTTTTTATACACACACATATATATTTATAAAAATATACACATACTACATAGTATACACAGTAGTAAGAAAAGACAATATGAGAGAAAATGTAAAGAAGCTTTTGTCTTTGACAATGTCTCAATGGCAGACCTATAACCAAACCCAGACTATGCAAAAAACCTGGTTTCCAGAAGTGAGCAGCAGACCTATGAAGGAGGTGCACTAGATTAGAACTACAGAATACATGTGGCTGGAAGGAAGCAGAGGAGCAGAGCCTGCTCCGCCCTAGTTCAAAATGGGACAAAGGCATTCAACCAGGTTGCTCAGGACTCAGGCTATAATCTTTATTGCGTTTGTGGAGCATTTCAAACAAGACAAAACTAGAACAACATGATGATGGACATGCTTCAAGTGAAGTATCCAGAGCAAAAAAACCCCAACAAAAACCCCTGCATCACATTTACAGCCAAATCAGCAATGACAAGAAAACAATTCACACAAAATCCAAACCAAATCAACAAATTTAAGAGCACAAGGATGAGCAGATAAAAATTCAACAGTCTCAAGGGAGCTTCTGTACTGAACACTCTTATATTCACAGACAGCACATTAAACTGCCCGAAGTTTGACAGTTTTTGCTGGTTGGATTTTTTTAAATTGCTGGCACTGCCTCCCAATATCAAACCAACCTAGTGTAATATGCCTATACTAACAAAACTGAAGTCTACAAAACTACTTCAAAGTTTCATTCCATTTCATCCTCTTAACTGCTTGTCTAATGGCACACAATTAGTTTTCAAAAATCTCTAAAGGAAAATCAAGGAGTTTTTTCTCTGCAGTGAGCTGGAGTCTCATCTATTTTCTGCAGTGTCATGCTGGCTGATTAATTTCTTTTTTTGCACTCAGGTAAGACCTCAGTAGTCAACTGGGAACCCCTTGAAACCTGCAAATCAAGATGCAGAAATTACCATTCTAAAAGCCCTGTGCTTTCTTAGTTTCTCCTGTTTAAATGAGGTCAGTACACAAAAAACATGTTCCAGAAGGAGAAGCTAGGGTCCAGATGAGTTGAATAATCAAACAAGATAAACTGAGATGGTGAGATGCTTTCTCAAGTGTTCCCCCACTGCTAGCAAGACTTCCAAAGAACTTGCAGCTCAATCCATCTGAAAAAGCCACAAGGGAAATGAATGACTGAAAATTCTGCATGGAAGATTTTTAAAAGCCTATGCTTTCTACAGGCCCAAGAAAAGTAATCTGCCTTCAGTACTTTCATGTTCTTCTATCAGAAAAAAAGAGAAAAAAAATTGCTCTAAAATAACTTCATCAATAGCCAGAACGACTGTGCTGAGGGACTACAGTCAACTAAATTCATAGGTACAGTAAGCAAAAGGCATTGACAAAGTTTCTTTTCAAGAGAACAGATGATATTTTCCAAGACATATGGTATTTATTTTTATACATTAGCCATACAATAATATTACAGGCCTAATTTTTCTTTAAAAGAGCACAGTATTTTATGTTGAGGTGTATTGCTGATATTAATTTTGTACAGTTAACCACTTATTTTTGCAGTTACAAAATGTCTGACTGCATTTCTCAAATCATGAACATAGTATACATAGAAAGGAGCATTCAGTATACATACAGGTGTGTAGAGCACCTTTAAAAAAAAGAAACAAGTCTTGACAAAAACTACTACTGAATTCAGAGAAGAAAAAAAAAAGCCAAATGCAAACACATGCCAATATTTTAGTATCTCTTATCTTTTCAATCAATCTCCCAAAAAATCTCATTATACATGAAATAGCAACAAATAACTGACTTTGGACTGCTGCAATGACTGTTAGGTCAGTACAGTGTAGGCAAAAAGGCAGTCAATAATATCAGAAACAGATTCCATCTGAACTGTAATATATCCTTGTTGACTTCATATAAGCCAAATTTGTTCCAAGACCCTACAATTTTTAATATTTCATTTTTTAATACAAGAAAATCTGATATAACATGTCCCCTTTTTCAATTTATGCAGGTTTTTATTCAAATCTACACATTGCTCTTACAGTAATTTCAAGGACATTTATTTATTTATTATAATGAATATTAAGTCTCAAGTTAATTCAAAAGATTCTTTGGGTGAGAGTGTTTCAGTACTGTCTACGTAAATTTTGTGTAAGTTTTTTCTTGTCTTAACATTTGTTACTTCTCCTCCTCTTTCTCCAACATATTTTCCAGTTAACGTTGTTCAGGGCTCTACTATATGAAAACTTCCATGTAGCACAAAAATAACGATGGGAAAAGATTATATATTCCTTAAAGGAAAAATAAAAATAAATGCCCTCCTAAAAAGCCCTTATCCCAAATCAAGGAAGAAAATCCAATAAAAATTTACGAACCTTGCAGACACAGAAAACAGTTTGTTGGTTTGGGAAAGCAGCTCTTGCAGGGGTCAGCCCAGTCAGAGAGAAGACAACAGAGCCTAGCTGAGGCCTCACCACTAAGAAGTGGTCTCTATCATGGTAAGCCCAGCATGTGTTTAAAGAGTAAAACATCCTAATATTATTTTATGGCAATATAATTTTATGGCTCTATCCATTGAGCATGGATTTGTTGTTATCCTTACTGTTATAGAAGCCTGTGAAGTACACCACAGGCTTTGCATTCATAGAATGTCATTGAATAGAAAATCAAAACTAACAAAAATAAAAGTGCCCACAAATATTTGCAAGACAATACTTAAATGTTTCAGGATACAACCAGATGCTCAGTTCTAGCTGCTCCTGATCCAGATAAAGTTGTCTGCAAATCCAATTATCCACAGCTGATCACAAATTCCTATTTCTACCACCTCTACTACTCCAGGGTCAAAAACAGTTCTAGTTTAAAATTTTTTACACTAATTTATTTTATTTGTTTACATATAGCTTTTTTTCAAGAAGAAATCCCCACACATATTTACCTTTCTTCTTTGAAATTACATACAACTTCCAAAAACCTTTGCAATAAACCTACTATATTCTTTTTTCAGTCCAGAACATTTTACACAATGAGGATAGAGAGCAGATTTTTTTTCCCCAAAAAAATTCTGCTCTCCCTTCAGGCTACCATCACAGCAGGCTCAAGGGGACACCGAGGAGTAGCTTTGCCATCTGGATCCCGGGTTGCCAAATTATTAATGCTCTTTCAAAGAATGACACCAAGCCAAAACAAACCTTTTACAGAATCCTGCCACTGTTTTCTCCTGCTAGGTGACAATTCCAGCCTCATGTCAGCAAAGACAATTCACAGATCAAGTTACCTAGAATACATGGATTCTCACACACCTCCTCTTACCCCAGTCTAGGCTAACATTTTAAGATTTCATGCTACAAATTCAAGATTGTCTTCCAACTCTGTATCTAACAGAGGTGACTAAGTCTCTCCTGCATCACTAACAGATCAGCAGCATGACAATTTTTTTCACAGCACAGCAATTACAATGGTAAAAGTTTTACCTGTTGTGTAAACAAAAATTCACTGCTTGTGTTCCAATGCAACAGTGATCAGCTTGAACAAAGAAAGACAAAAGCTCTTTTAAAAAGCAGTAAATGCACTTAGTTCTTTTAACAGCTGCAAATGTGTTTGCCATGTCACAGACTTAAATCTGGGTATATCATTACCCTGTAATGTTTAATTCAATGCCTACAAATACTAAATATAGATCATTAAGTTACAGTGATGAGGGAACTGGAACAAGCAAAAAGAAAGCATAACAATAGATCAGCACCCTCACAAAAATATACAAGAACACATGTCTACAATGTCATTATCCATCTCTCCCTTCCTAGTGTAAAGGATAATATTCTTCTAATACTTGAGGTAGAATATTCCTATGTTAAGTTCAATATTTAAGACTCGTAGGATGATATAAATACACTGAAGCATTATGAATCATCCTGAGAAAATAAATACAACATTTTGTTTTCTTAAAAACCCTGTAACATTCAAAAAAGTAGACAATTATATTTTCTTAATTTAACCTTACGAAAGACCTGTTTTGGGACCCCCATCCATCCAGATTTAAAAAAAAAAAAAAAGTAAACCAACCAACCAAAAAATTCCAATACAAAGTTATTAAGGTGCAGCCAAATTTCCTGAAAATCATCTAAGAAAAATTAACTTAACTCTACTCTCCAACTAATTAACTATACCCTCTAATAAACAAAGGAAGTCAGTACAAATAAGCCAGTTGCATGGCCAGGAAGTTTCTGGAGTTAAGTTCAAGAAGTTCTAGCACACAACAAAAAAGTCAATAAATTTAATTATTTCCAAGTGGAAATACATTGAAACCCCATAAAACATAAGCTACCAAAAAATCTTTCCCTGCTGTACAGCATGGGACGACTCTTCTGTCATTCTACTCTGGGTTCTCATCTCGATAGCTTAAGCAGGATTTTCCAAGCATGTACAACACTCATGGCTACAACCAGTTTCAAGAAAAGTAAAAAAGCTGAAGCACAAAATGAAATGCTGAAAACTGAACTACCTAAAATAAGCTACTAAACACTAAAAGATATTTTAAACATTGTATGCACTCAGGTCACGCACCTTTCCAAGCAGAACACAAAATCAGAGAGCTGTACCAAGCGCTTGTACCCTACAGTGATCAAGACAGTCAGAGCCTATGAGAAAGCAAACAACTTTCATTTCCTGTAGTGTTCAAACACTGCAAATACTGTTTCTTTATGATTTTGTTCACTCTGCACAATGTATAATGCTCATTTAATAACCAGTTATTCCATATTTCATTTTTTAAACTCCTGTTTACCGTGAGTATGCAATCACATGATTTTCGCAATCATATCAGCAAATACATGTCACAAATTAAGACGACTCAGGCACCCTAATTTTTTTCTCTTTTATTCTATGTCAACACAGGACTATTTTTAACAATTTGCCCGTGTGGACACATTCATACCTCTGTGTAGGTTCTCCAGGTGGTGTGTACAGACTGGAGGAGCAGATTAACTCATTCTACATGATGCCTGTAGATAGTTCAAAAGCCAGTCAGAACCCCTGACCGGCCCAGACCTATCGCTGTCATTCAAACACTGAAATCTCAGCTTTCACAAGAAGTTTGTCAGTAGTGCCCAGCAGAAGGACTGCCCAGAGGCAATGGCCTCAAACTGAAAAACAGGAGGTTCCCGCTGAACACCAGGAAACATGTTCTCACTGTGAGGGTGACTGAGCCCTAGCACAGGTTTCTCCACAGAAGATGCAGTGTCCACCCTTGAGGATATCCGAAAGTCAACTGGACATGGATATGAGCAACTGATTCTAGGGGGGTTGGACTGGATCACCTGAAGAATCTCAACCACTCAGTGATTCTGCGATAAGATCCCTAGAAAGGAGTAAGAGACATACCTTGCCACTAAGCCTCACAGCAGAGGAAGAAGAAGAAACTCCCTTTCAAAAACCTGGCATTACAGGAGACTCTCTTCGCTCTCAGCTTTGGTCTCTCACATCCCCTTCTCAATAACTGATCTTTACCTTGTCCTCAAATACCATCTCTTCTTCCCCTTCCCACACCATTATCCTATATCTTAAGGCCAGCCACTATACTAAGTTAAATCAATTTTCTACTGTACTCAGGCTTTGCATCTTTGGATCTCAGTAACTTCTAAATTCCAAAGAGCAATCAGCACATTCAAACAGGAATTTTTAATACTTTTTTAAAGTGTATGAAAGCTGGACAACAGCTCAACAAAGTTCTTATCATTATTTGTGAAATCTTGAGCATAACCACGAGAAGGTGACTCTTACATCCCTTATTAGGTATTCAAACAGCACTTCGAAAGAAAACTTTGATTTTTTACTTCTGAAGTAGCTTCTTTCTCAATAATTAACTGTTTTGGCTTGAATTCAGTAAACAGTCAGAACCAAACCACATGAAAATCCATAAAATAATCAGGCTGAGGCAGTCATCCAGGACAGGGAGGGTGGAGGGAAGAAAAAAAAATAGCCCAGATGCATTTGGCAAAAGTTATAAGCAATTTAAAAGCAGGATCCAAAGGGGAAGCTTTAGAAACCTTAATTATAGAGAGTTCCAGACGTGTGGACTAAAAAAAACCCAACCCAACAAACACAGAACCATACAAAGAGCTAGCAAGACCAGATGTTTCTATTTATTCTTTTGTGTCTTTGTTAAATAAATAAATTTTTAAAATAAGCTTAGAAACTCCCATATGTACATCAACATCTATTCTAAACCAATAGGTCTCACTTTTTATCTCCAGATCCATATATATCACACAATATGAGTACTGTTACAGTATTCAGTTCTCAAATTTACAAATGTCAAGCTGACAACCATGATATTCATGAAGGCTTCGTTCCATTTAGAGCAGAGATCTGAGACAAAAAGAAAGGTATGGATTCAGTATAATATTTATAGTGTGGAACTAGTGTGACTCTTCCTTTCAGTAACAAATAAAACTGGCACTGAAAGATAAACAAAAGACTGCTTAAAGTAGGTATGCCTTGATCTTTAACATAATTTTGTTTTAAAGATTTAAAATGAGCCTAAGGATGGCAGGCAGTGGTCTTGACAAAACAAAAAACTAAAAAATTCCACAACTTTGCACAAACACTGAACTAGGATCTAGGCTTTTTGGGGGTGTTCTCTTTTTTTTTTTTTTGTAAATTCTTTAAACTGTTGTCTGTCCAAAAGTTTAAGGTGTTCTCTAGAAGCCCATTTCAGCTACCCAAGCATTTCTTTCCTGCAAAATACCGCTTCTTCAGAAGTTTCACCTAGTGAAATAAAAGAAAGCAAATTAAATCAAAAAGATCTGTCCATGCAATATCATGGATATACTAGACTTCGGCTAGATTTAATAAAGAAGAGAGATCTGCAATCAGGAACAGATGGGCTGTTTCTAGTGAAACAGGAAAGACTAAAATAAAGGAGAACCATAACCAAACAAAAGCCCAACAAAAGAAAAAAAGAAGGAAAGATAACGAGCTACAAAATGACAGGCAATTACCCAAGGAAAGTTTCAAATCCTAGGCATGGGGTGAGGGAACCACTCCCTTCTGAAGTACTGCAATTCATTAGGTATTGCACGGGTGTAATTTCTTTACCACAAAACGCAGATCAGCAAACTGATACAGACTTACAACAGATGTGAATGTAATTTAACTTGAAGACTGCCAGTTGCTTACTTAGTAGGACATTTTCAGGATTACCTGAAGGGAGCAGAAGTTTCATTAGTAAAATCGGTATAGGGATAAGCCCCCACAAACCCTAGCCTTCTTATACGCACTTTTATCACTGATTCTTGGGTTTTCTAAAATGTTTTACATTACTGGGGTTTTCTTCTGTCACAAGAAAAATAAAACTACAGCTTGAGAAGAAACACTTAATATTGTTGTCTACTAAGTAGAGACTCAGCACATTCTCCCACCAGAGCCTTCAAAACCCATTTCTGGGTGATGCTACATTGCCTTTCATGACCCTGAAAAGCACTAACCAATTCTGCTTCATGGATTAACACCACAGATTAATATTGATAATTGGATTTTTATGTCCGCCAAGAAAATGTGATTCAGTGTCCATCCACAATACTGATTTCTCTTAAGGTTTAGCATCACTCATTGTATCAGCATGATCAGTAGGATCACATAAGAGTATCCCTACAGCAAATGAAGAAAACAAAAGAAATGCTTAATTGTGACTACATATTTTCCTAATAAAATTTAGAAGTTCTCTTTGTAATTACGTAATTTAAAGTTATCAGATTCAATTTTGGAACTACCTTTGTGTTCCTGTGAAGAGGGAAATGCTATGCAACCATTTTAAGAATGGCATTTGGGACCGGCATCTTCAGCTGTTAAATATTGTTTAAATATAGATCATGGAACCTGTTTAGCAGCTTAGTTAAATTTAAACTTGAAATGTAACCCTTGGAAAAAAGCAAAAGATATTTGATCATCTACACCAGTTACATACTAGCAATACTGTTTTTCATTAATCCAGATTTCAGCAAAATCCCGAGTTATATTTATATCTCAGTCTGTACTGCACTGGTATCTCTCTTGGTTCCTATCTCCTTGGGCCACTAGAACTTGATAGGCAAATCAATTTCCATCAGAATACACAAGAAAACTGGCACTATGGCTGCATTCTATCCAGTTATTAGTTTTTATGGAAGATTCTTAAGCACTCGTATTTTCCTCTACACAGCTTTATCCTGAAAAAAAAATATAAAATTGAGGGATCCAAATAATTGCCTATCTTCTTCAAAATAACTACAAGCATGCCATCTTTGGCATGATGTACACCTCTAAAACCCAGCATAAAATAATAATCAATCCCCTCAATGACTTCAGTACTGTACTTACTAATTCTACAGGTCAAACTACAAACTTCACAGAGAAGACATTAAGATCTTGTTAACTTGGATAGCATTCATTTTAAGAAAGCAAACCAAAGTTAAAAGGCTTATGTTTCTACCAGACGTGCTGAGCTTGTCTATACAGAGCAATAACAACAAACTTTATGATAGACATAATATTATTCCCTGCAGCCACTCTAGCACAGCCTCTCAAGTCTAATTCATTACTTCTATATATAGTAAGTATTTTTACTGTATGTGATCCAGTTCCATATATCTTTAAACTCTACTTTAGGGATTAAACAGCAGAGTATAGCACAAATAACTGAGCATCTAAGCAGAACAAACCAATGCTGCAGTCAGAATGCTATGAATTATTTCTTTCTGTACCAACAGCAACAACAGATAGAGAGCATTGTACTACCCCACACTAATAGTGATCACCTTAAATACACTGTAGTTTGTGGAAACAGACATTATGCCTTGCACATCAGCCTCAGTAATTACAAGCAAATTTCAGTAACAAGATAAGAGTTCTTGGACCAATTCCTATAGCAATAGGAGGAGATCATAAAAAAATGTCCAAATAAGTGTGACGAATTTTTCTCTTGTTTCCTTCATGCTACTTGGTTCATGTGCACTTGGAGGTACAGGGAGAAATGGCCAAGAAGGCCAACTGGTAAAAAAATGGCCATTTAGAAACCTCATAATTCCAGCAGTGGGTGTGAAGTCCTGTGATAAAAGGCAAGACACTTGCAGAAGGCTACAGACGTTTCCTAGTTACTTGGACAAGTTCCATCAGCACCTGCAAACTAAGGACACTCCATAAGCTCAAATAGGAGCAACCAAGAGTTAGCCAATTTCCCACTGTTGGAATAGCACTGGGGCTACTGTGCTCCCTCCCCTTGGAGTTTTACCACCAGTAGAACGGTACTGGCAAGACATGAAAAACCCTGACAGCTTCAGATTAATGGGAGTTCCCAAATCCGCCTTTCTTCTAAGCTCCTAAATTGGGAAAAGGTATTTATTTCTTCAGTGTGCTTCACAACCCACCTGATCACCATGGCAATCTCACAGAAAATAACATGGCTTGTTCATGACTAGAATCTTTAGCAACTCACATGTCTGAGATGAAAAACCAGCACAAAGAGTGTGCTGTCACGGACTCTCATTCTCTTTCATCATCATTATCAAATCAATAAGATTCTTATGCTCTTCTTTTCATTTTGTTAATTCAGAAGATTAATCCACGGAAATGGAACATAAGCAGAAGATTACCAATGAATTAGAGAGGAACTGCTTAAGAGATAATTAACCAACTGGAGGCTGAACAATGCATTCACAAGACTGAAAAGGATACGGTAATGTGTTTGATCAGATTAGGAACTGCTGAGCAACATTGTTTGTAAGTGCAGGAGCAACATCTGTGAACCTCACTGAAGGCTGAGGGAGAAAAAAATGCTCGACATTCTCCTCAGTTCTCATTCTCCTCATTCTCCAAAGCACTTGCAGAATTCAAGCAAAATTAGCAGGGTTCATCTCAAGTTGTAGAACAGAAATTTTCTTTTCCTTAAAATTTGAAAACCAAATGAAGTATAGCAACCAGTTCAGTGATGTATAGATGCAGATAACTTTTCAAGGTAATTTGAAGAGAGTTATGGGATTTTGTGAAGTATTCATAAACACGACTAAATACCTTGAACCTTCACTTCTAAAAAGACCTTTACTCAGTAAAGATCCAAAACATAATAGTGAGATTTTATTTATTTATTATTTTTTTAGATTGCTCTAAGAATCAAAACAGTCAAAGTTTTGATTCAAAAACCTGAGAGGCAGTATGAATTGTAACTACACAAGCCCTCAGCTTGAGACGGTGCAACAGCAGCTCCAGGAATGCTTGAGTATTCAGGGTGCTTTCATGAGTCAGGAGGTATTGCCCCTTTCCCATACCCTACACGAGGGTGTCAAGGACTTCAGACAGGTGACCAGATGGGGATCTTTTCAATGTTTAAGTGTCTGACAGAAGGGCGTAAAGAATATAAAGCCAGGTTCTTCTTGGGGGTGTCCCTGAAAGGACATTCAGAAGCGGGCATGAACTGACACAAAGGAAGCTCTGTGGCAGTGAGGAGGGTTCTGAACGGGAGCAGGCTGCTCCCACAGTCTGCAGAGTCTCTGTGTCAGAGAGATTCAAAACACAACTGGAACATGGTCCTTGGGCAACCCACTCAACATGGCCCTGCTGAGAGGGGGGTTTGGCTTTCCAGAGGTGCCTTCCAGCCTCAGCTATCCTGTGATTCTTTGACACCTTTGGAGTTATCTCAAACTATAGTGCATGACGTGTCTTACACAACAACAGGAAGTAATTTCCCAAATTCAAGCGAAGAGTGCAAAATTTTATCATCCCTTGCTTGTTCAACGGTGTCCATGTTTACTGCTTACATTTTAATTTGCCACAATCCTCTTTAGCCCTGAGATATTCCTTTGCTCCTGCCCGCGCTGCAGGGCAGCTAGCAGTTTTCTAAACATTATGTTATCCATCCATGATCCCTTCAGATGTGCCTAAATTAAAACAGTTCTTAATATTGCTAATCTTGGCTCCGATGCCTATTTTGCAAAATGTGAATTGTGCGTTTACTCTTTCAATGCAATGTGAAGTGTTTCCTGAATTTTCAGATGTCTTTATAGCTTTCTAATAAAAAAAAAAAGAAAAAAATATATAACTTTGCTTCTTTATTCCCCACACTTGCTACATTAAATTAACCAATATGTTATGTCATGTAGCAGCTACCTCAGCAACAAATACAAAAACGTTTGAGAATTTAAGGGATAGATCAGCAATTGCAACTTTTGTTTTGAAATAGTTTCAATGACCCATCACCAAAACGCTAACAATACTAAAGCAATAAGTTATTCACTTAAAATCCCTATTAGAGTCCCCAGGAATCAAATTATTTTACCAGGCTAGCTTTCTTGATTGGAAAAAGCAGTATGAGCTGTGCCATCTTCCTTCACAACAATAAAATGAAACAGAGATACAAGATGAACTTTTAACTCCCCTTGAAGAAGCTGCACACAGCCTGAAATTACTCTTCAAGACATTCTAGACTACCTGTTTTTGCCTCACCAGTGGATTACTCCTCATTTTGTGGTTTCATTTGTATAGCGAATGATTTATTAGCTGCTTATCCTCTACTTTGCATTACAAAAAAACTCTATCAGGTCTAAAAAGCCAAGACAGAACACTGTGGAGTGTAACTAGGAGAATGCAGTGAACAAATAATGAACAAAACCTGGAACCTACAACCAGGAAAGGGACTACACTTTGAACCAAACAAACAAATACATCACTGACTCAGGTTCTCCTTAAGATTTTAGTCTTAATTTCCTGTGGAGATGCAGAATGGATGGGGAAAAGTTTACCACTTAGAACACCAAAGAAGAGAAAAGGTTTCAGTGAGAAGTTACTGAAAAGGACCAGACTACGTATTTCCATTCCCACAAGAACTACAGGTTTTAGCCTTTTCATTGCTTGCTTAACTGTAACCATACTTACGATTTCTCTGGAGTATACAAGTATACTAAGCAATAGCTGTTCAAATTAGGAAGGACGGTCTCCTATAATCAAGGAAGAAAGATGGGCTTCTATTTTCTCTCCTGCTCACCACAGTGGGTAAGATGAGACTCCAGGGAAAACTCTTCGCTTACAAGGTCCCTTCTAATATCCCTCTCCCATTTCAGCATAGGGGGGACAGCCAGCCCTGGCAAGAGTACAAAACAGCCCCAAGAAAATTAATTTTAAGTTTTTTAACTCTATTTCAAAACTGATGCCTGCACTGCTTACCTTTTACAAATAGACTGACAAGGTACAATTCAAAGGCTAGCTAATTAGATCCATATATCAAAGAACTGCTCAACAGCTTTTCCTCACAGACAGGCACTTAGGGAGGAAAAAGTCCTAGCACAAGCATGTCCATTTGTAGGTATCGTGCCTATTATAACTTTAATATTATAATTAAATATTACATAAAATAAAACAATACAAATCAGGTGAAAGAGGTAATATTTGCAGTCCTCTTCTTCCCCAGGTATACAGTTTGAGTACCGGCATTGAAACAATTGCCTCTGATCTGCTTAAGGTTCTTTCTTCATGACGATTTAATTTATCATAATGAGTTTTAAAAAAATGTTCTCTTTTTCTCAGAGTTCCTGAGGTTTTCAGGAGCTTCAAATTCCCCCACTGTGTCCAAAAAATGTCATCTACTTATGGCACCCTCTAAATGCTGACAGACAGGATGGTGTCCAGGAAATTATTTTAGTGCACCATGGTCCCAATATAAAATCGTACAAGAGGAGGTAGGGGTGCCAGTAAAAACCTCTTCACATGATCATCTGCCCACAGTTTATGAATCTGTCCAAAGCACATTGCTTTAGTCCATGGTATAAATGCAGTATGCAAAAAAGTCATTTAAGAGTTTAACAACTTCAGCTAGGGAATTCCTCATCTAGAATTCCTTGAGGATTTTTTTTTAAGGCAAATACACTATTCATTATTAGAAAATGAAAAGTAACTCGCTACCAAACTCAATCATTCAAACTTTTGGGAGAGATGAGAACAAACATCCAAATCTTTCTATTTAAAACTGTCATAAACCCAGTAATTCACACAGTGAACAGCCAGGCATAAACTCACAGCCTAAACAAAGGCTAAGATTAGTACTTCCAAATATCTTACTAAAATAAAACAAAATGCCTATTTATTGCCCACTTTCCAATTAATGAGCAGGGAAGGATACCTCACTCTTTCTCCTGTCTTTGCTCCTAGTACTGGTTCTTCTATTTCCCTTGAGATTCACCTTGTGCTTTACACAAGACAAAAACTCTTCTCACAGGTACCAATTCAGATTCTAAATGAAGGAAGTGAAAACACAAATCTGTGACACTAAAAAGTACCTGTTAAATATGGAATCAGAGTAGGTATCAACACATCTAGGTTACCAAATTATTCTTCTAAAAATCCCACCCTGTTGAGAAAGGCAGTGTCTTCAAAAAAAGTATTATGCATTTTTCATTAACCTGGGATCTGTTTCTTTAAAATAAGGGGCGGAGGCTACATATCTTTAGATGCTCCCAAAGGTGACTTATGTAAACCAAAAGTAAATCATTAACACTAGTAAGACCTGCAGACCATAGGTATTTCAAATATTTGTGGCTCCGCTGACATAGTAGGAGTCTATATGAAGTATTGTCATCTACCTAAAAAATGGAGCTTTACTAAGATCCAATCTTTTAAGAACAGTAAAACAGTTACACTTTACTGACCACAAGTCTACCAAATCCAGCATTTGGTTTCTGTCAACAGCCAGGAGGTAACAATGGGTATAGCACAAGAATGCTACAAGCAGGAAAGGACAATCCTAAATATTCTCCTTATACAGACACAACCCCCAAACACACTATTGTTCTCACTGTGTTCAAGTGAGATAATCTCTTTCTCAGATCTATATTTCAGTACAGTCCTGTTTTATACATTTTGACAAAACAATGCTTATTTAACAAAACACCCCAGAAACTAAAAGGAGCATAATTTCATGCCATATTGACAATACGACAGTTGTAACAAGAAGAGTAATTTAACACAGGAATAATCCACCAAATACAGATTTGCAAGTAAAACCTAGTTTAGCTCAAACTTGATGTTATTATCCTTACACACAAATTTCTGGATGGATCATATACTTCTTTGTGGCAGAATAAGGTAGTTTGGTACAGTATTTACTCGAGGTCCTAAAACCTATTAGCCTTACCTTGCAGTAAAAATAACAGAGCTCTACAGAACAGAACAAGCTAAAAACCAAACTGGCTTAGCTAACCAAAAGTCACAACAGTTAATTGAAAATGACTGAGTAATAAGTCAGCCATATGTTCAAAATATTTTTTTTTCTGAAAATGTCACATTCATTACTGAAAGGCCACAAAGTACGTACCTTATTTGAAGAACCTAAAGTGGGTCCATGTCAACAGAAAAGGTTAGGATGCCAGAGAAACTAATAGAGGGCTAAACGATTTTTCACCCACAATACCTCACATGAAGCTAAGAACAACTAAAGCATTCCCTTCTACATGTCTTCAGACTGCTTTCACTGAATATCGAAAACACTGCTAAGTGGTACCTGTCTGAAAGAACACAGGAACCCAGAAATTTAAAAAATTATTAAGTTATAGCTGTAGTCACAACTTATCTGTGTTCTTATGGCTTCATCTAGTCAGGAGAGATTATTCTCATTTTACCAGAGTGCTGTTTAAGCGTAGCAATCCAGCTATAATGACAAATTTGAACTGTGAGAGCTGAAGAGGGCAAGGAGAGAAGGGAAAATAGGCCACTTATTGCACTTATGTTCAAGGTTTACAAAGTGAGTTTGGCCATCATACAAAATTGGGAGGAGCTGTTGACTTCCTGAAGGCAGAGAGATCTGTGCAAATCAGAGAGCTGGGCAACCACCAACCCTGTGAAGTTTAACACGGGCAAGTGCCAGGTTCTGCACCTGGGATGGGGCAACCCTGTGTCAGGGAGATTTAGATTAGATATCAGGACAAGTTTCTTCACCCAGAGGGTGGTTGGGCACTGCAACAGGCTCCCCAGGGAAGTGGTCACAGCACCAAGCCTGACAGAGTTCAAGAATCATTTGGACAGTGCTCTCAGGCACATGGTGGGATTCTCGAGATGTCCTGTGCAGGGCCAGGAGTTGGACTCTATGATCCCTGTGGATCCCTTCCAACTCAGGACATTTTATGATTCTAATAATTCCCTGTCTTCGTCTCAATTGCTTCAAAAATCAATAGATTAATACTGTGAAATTCTCATTTAAGTTTACTAGCAGAAGCAGAATATCCATTATCTGCTTATGCCTTTAAATAATTAATTGGCGTTTTTCTTTTTTTTTTCAGATTTGTAACACTGAAAAAAACCTACTACCTTTTGACATTAGTCTTTTCAAATATACTAGTGTAAGACTGATCTAAGAGTTATTAAGTGTAATTTTATCAGTTTAAATTGAATTAGAATGGAAATTGAATAGGGTGTTTTCAGTAGTTTAAGAAGTGCAGATTACTTGATTCATTCATCTAAACACTTATTAAGAGTTACAATTAAATTGTTTTAATATGGAAGTCTTCCTGAGAGGGAAAAGCCACTTATTTCTGGTTTAAAAGCATTTCTTTAACTGATACAAAAGCATAGAACAATACGGAGCTACCACTCTCAGTATTTTCTGACCTCCTTCAATTTATTTCCATTGATTAGCACACAAACGTGATTAACAACAAAATCCTACACTCACCACCAAATAAAACGCCTTGTAAAAAGAACTGATCCTAAATAATGCATTTTCTTTATTACATTTTGTATCTGCCACAAATATGCAGTGTGAACAACTATTATGCAGACCCACTTGCAGATAATATAGATAAAAGATCAATATTAAAGACACTGTCACATGATCTTATGCTGCAAAATAAACCCTATAGGCAGTCACAGTGAATTTTTACTCTCAGGCAAGTAATAGAAAGCATGAGTTCATATGTGTATGATTTCCACTTATGACATACACCTTTATAAAAATCAATAAACTGTAAAACCTTCTGATGCTAATTTCACTAATACCACCATATATTAAGATGTTAGCCAGTGGGAAGTGCAGCAGAATAACAGTAGAGCTTCCATATGTAGAAGATGACTAACAAAAGCAGGACTTCCTATACCTCCTACCCACCAGCAGAGCCTAGCAAATAGTGTCAATTTTACATATAGGTATCAGTCTTCTAGATATGAATGATTTCTTGCATGTTCCCTTCTTTCAGAGTACCTGACCAATGCATTATTGTCACATCTGAAACAAGAATTTGAGCATCAGCTTCTTCAGTTAATTTGGGATAGACACCTTGCATCATTCTGTTTTCTGGGATATTTGACAGAAAATAAGACTTCAGGGAATAGTTCTAGTTCAGTATTTCATTTTATTACTGTCACCATTACGGATAAGCTATCACAGACATCTTTCAACAAAAATACCAAGGCTAGATTTTTTTTATTCTTCAAAGTGTGACTGTATTGCAAATATCTAAAGGTAACTGTTGAAACATCAGCTGGAGTAAAAGACAATTAGCTAATTTTTTTCTTTTGTTCAACTGATAAGACATAGTTCACCATAATTTTCAAAAGACATTTTCTTAATACTTCAACAGAAGAGCTTCAAAACCCTATTTGAGGAATAAAAGTAGGCAGAATAAAAAAAACCAAAAAAAGATTAAAACCCCACGTAGCACACTAAAGACTTCTCTTAAGATCATCTTACATTTATAAACCATATGCACAGTATTTCTATATCACACAAGTGGACTATTTATAAGAATGTAACGCTGCTTAAGCAAAAAAAAAAAAAACCAAACAGGTAGGCTCCACCTCAGGGTTACACAGCACTTGAAACTTCAGAGAAACAGAAATGGACTGAATTGATTTTACACTTTTTTTTTCCTCTAGTGTAAATGAACGTAAGTGAAGTGTAGACTGAGACTTTTTTCTGTTTCTATTTGACACAGCACACAACTGGCATCTAAACATGAAGTTCTTAAATGGTAAAAAAAACCACAGAAGTCTTGATCTTGATATTTCACCAGGATTTTTTCCTAACCACAACTTTTTTTCCTTCCTCTCTCTAATCTGCTGCAGCATTTGCAGTTCCCCCCAAAAATTTCAGAACTGTAGAAACCTATCAAACAGAATAACCCACAATGAAAAATCCAAGAACTACAAAGATTAAGCTGTCTGTAAAACACAGTGGAAGAGTAGATCTCATTAAAGGTGTACTTCCCACTGTTGAAAAAGCAAGTTAGCCTGCTGTTTCTGAATTACAGTATTTGTAAAATGTGTTTATAGATGCACTACAGCAACAGACTTCCCCCTCCTCCCCCAGTCTCACGAGCAATGCTTCAAAGCTTTGCCTCTTGGTACTTCCACATCCTATCACCTCATTCATCAATTACTGCTTTGCTTTTTATTTTCTTTATTTTTACAAGAGTACAACTGAACTACAAAGCTAGAAATGCAAAGTTTATGATTTTATGACTTGATTACTACCAGGCCATTAGTCTTCAAGAGAAAAAAATTACTGAAATCATAGTAGGGTTTTGTGTCCCAGTTAGAAGAACAAATGCATTACGCAGTTGAATAGCTTTCATTTCTTTAATACAAATGGACAAAACAGTGAAGGACATTACTGGAACCTTAGGGAGAAATGATGATTATCACTGAATAAAAGAGCTCAGCATACCTCAGTGTTCCATCTTAAAAGCAGTCTACAACCCAGAGAGACTTTTTAGGCTTTGTTTCTATTCAGTAATCTTAAATGTTGAACCAAGAACTCTACTATCAAAAAGGAGAAAATTAAAGAGTTCCAAACAACTTCCTGTGTACAGAGATAGGAGCAGGGACACTGAGGTGTGCTCAGAACATCCCACCTCATGTCACTGACAAAGCTGCAAAATCTATCTAAAATGTCTTCTCAGTAGATGCACCAGCAAAACTCATTTCCACTTAAACCTCTACCTTCTGGTACAAGTAGAATAGATGGAAACTATTGCTGTTCATGTCCTTCAGCTCTGATTCCATTAAGTCGTGCCTCTACTGCAAGAAATAATTACAATACAGGGATAGTTTATAGTATTACCAGATAATTGGGAAGAATTTTGGGCTACTTGATTATTATACTGATATTATAAATTTAAATACTTAATAAATGTTACTTAACTTAAATTTCAGTACTTAATAAATATTACTTTTTAAACTAAGAGAATCATTACAAATAAGTGCCAAAGAAAATACTGACCACTTTTTTACCTTAAAATTGTATAAGCAACAGCATATGAATAGTGGGGAATAAAAGAATAAAAGTGCCACCCTGATCAGAGCCAAGCAACAAAGGTGAAAACCACATCGCAACCTCAGATACAGCCCAGAATGTTCACAGTCTATACCAAGAAGCATAAGCATGTTACAGATTTCTGTTTACTCAAGGTTTGCTCCAGTTCGTATTTCTCCACCTTGTTTCACAAATCTCTGAAAGGAAGACACGACAAACAAGGCAATTACGTAGGCCCATTCATGGAACCCAAAGCACTGTTTCAGGTTATGCTCAGCACAACTCCTTATACAGCACAGATTTTTATTCTATCCACTCTTTCCAAATTTAATATATTTTATTTACTCCACTTAATAACTTTGAACAATCGGTCAGTCATTTATACCATGGTACACAATGCTTTATTACCTAAACTCCTTGAAGGCATTGGGGCAGTTTATTATATCCCACAATTTTAGCAGACTTCTAAACAAAAAGCTCAGACTACTACTTTGGAAACATGGACTCTCAAAAGTGCTCACAGTAAATACACAGCTTTCAACATATAACAAACACAAGCATGTAACTCTTAAATATCCAACATTTTAACTTAATCTGTTCCTCACTTACCAAAGGAAAAAGTCCTGTTTTCATCTAATTCTTCTGTTATGAAAGGGAAGGGTCATAAGGATGTATGTTTAACAGTGTTTAGATTTTAATTCAGGTATGCTGGGTTCACAGTATTTTAGGAGCATAGTAAAGAACCAAAGTAAGCCTTAGCCAATGGCTGCACCCCAGAATTTACTCACCTGGAATTTAGTCCAGTTGATACCTTGACTTATATCCCACTTTTTTTTAATACTCCAGTCACAGCTGTACCATAAATAGCTAGCACTGGCACACGCACAGTTTTCCGTCCCCCCATTACTGACATCTTAACCTGAAATCAATTTGGAAACTTATTTTATATGTTTCTCCTTCAGAAGCATGACATTTCTCTTAGGTACTGCAGAGCAATTGATCAACCCCCGCTTTCATCTTTTTTTTTTAGATTAGTTTAAGCAGTTTCTCCTCTTCCTTTGGTTTTGCTATTCATTACATGGTAGTATTATTTTTCTCAAATGGAATTATTAGAAAGCATCTTGAGTTATAATAAAAGTGATAAATACAACATACATTACTTTATTCTGTATTGTTAAGGAACAATATTCAAAAGAGAATGTCTTTTTGTCTTCATTTAATCAGAGAAAATGGAAAAAGACTTATCAAATTCTAGATGTGTTTAGGAAAAAAATAACAATATGTACATATTCCAGATTAATGTCTTGAACTCTTTTATTTAAAAATACTTCTTCATGTTCCAGTAATCCATATACCTTTTGGACAATTTCTCTTTAGCTCATGTATTTTGGAGGCATATTTAAAACACAACAACAACAAAAACCAAGCAAGTAAACAAAACTATCAGGAGAAAATAAGGTGTCAGCATGGTATTATTTGTTACTTAAATATTCCATTAAGGCATTCTGTGATTTAAAATAATCTGATTTTTTTGTAACAAACAATTTAATAGCTTGATTTACTAAAAAACTGTAGAGCATTAATGGCATATTTTGCACATTCCTGTACTCATAAAGTCAATCTTAAAGCACACATCACAGGACATTATCTCGTTTACAGACACTTAAGTGTTCAGCATCACTTACTGTTCTACCAGTGGCCCTAGAGAACCTAAGTGCGAGCACACACTCCACGGCAGTAATATCCTTGTGCTTGCAACACGTAACTAGACAAAAGCAGGGTTATCAAATGCTGACAACAATCTCAGCTTTCATTATTTTTCTTCCAGATTCAAACTTCGGGTTAAAGCATACTATGATGCCACTTCTGCTGTGGTATCATGCCAAAAATCTGTTCTATGTAACTACCAGGCATTTGCAGACATCAAGCAATTCACATCACGTTCAAAATTATTTCTGATTTTCAGCAGAGAACTTCACCACCACAGTCAGCCATATGTAATTTAATCTGTCCTGCAGTTCCTCAATAAAATGGCAAAGTCTATTAGAGAAGGAAAAGAAAGTTGGGAAAAAATCTACCATGCATCTCACAAATGTAATTGATCCTAGAGGTCCATTTCAATCTTTATCTATCATTGCACCTAAAATAAGATCTAATTATTTCAGCTTCCCAAGTGGACTGGCTTTTCATCCCAAGAGATACGAATGAGCCATGAAATGATTAAAAAAAATGTAAATTAACATAGCACAAATATATATGCTACATACAGAGCTGTCAAATCCCACACTTTTAACAACAAACTGAATCTGTGGCTCTCCAATTTAAATCTTTAGCACAGCACATCCTCTCAAATATTAGCAACACAGCACAAGGACTGCTATCCACAGTATAATGCCATACTTGGGCAGTACAGCTCGAGCAGGAACACTCCAGGCCAGTGGGAACCTTATCCACAGCGGCAACTTCTCATCACACCCTTGTACCAGACCCTTCTCGATCACACAGCCCAGAATAATGCTCACAGTCTTCCAGATTACCCAACACATGGTTCTCTCAATGTCAGGGCTCCACAGCAGATGAAAAATCTGTAAATATGCTCAACAGAATAGTCTTGCATTCATCCCTGCTTCCATTTCACTACTGCAATCCAGCTCCCATTATTTCATTCTCAGCATTGTATGCAAAATCAGCTTTAAGGGTAAGAAATACACCATATTTTCCTTTTTAAGTATTAGTTACATTCACAACAAGTTGTAGAAAGTGGAAGTGGTCAGGTCATTCATCTGTACAGCAGCTTCCAGAGGAACAAGATAGGCTGGGGGTCCCATCATACAGCCCTTACCTTTCAGATTCAACAGTATAAAAACACATTCTTATTTTTATGAATTCCATTTGTGCATTTATTACATCACTTTCATGCCCTACACCATCACCCTTGTATATTCAATACTAAAAGTCATTCCCCAGATTTGGGGGTCTGAACGGTTTTGGATGCTAAAAGTGCATGAGACTTGGGAATTTGGCAGGAACTGATATGTTGTAACTATTTCTGTACTTCATGAGTTACAAAGAGATCCAAAAAAAATCATCATCAAAATATCAGAAAGTGAGCAAGAAAAATTCCAAAATAGTTTTATTTCCACAAAGTTAGAACTATTATTAATATTTTTTTTAAAAATCTGAGCTATTAAAAAAGTGTAAGAACCAGGTTTTTTAAAAATTACCCATGAATTTTAAAGCGGGAAGGTAAATTTTTTAGTGTAAAACTGTTAATTTTTTCAATAACTGAACACTAGCATTGAAGGTTTGTGTAGACTAATTCTTTAAGGACGGCATACCTCCTCTTGGTTAATTTCTTTGAAGAGCAGCAAGATAACAAGCTTGATCTGCCTTCCACTCTCAGTGAAATAGCCAACAATAGCTCAAATGTTATTTTAAGTGACTATAACTGGAACAGTCAAACAAAAGGTCACCCATTTTACTGGTATGGAAAAATACAGGATAGGCCTCCAAGCCTCCCAGGGCTGTTCAGTAGTTTGTATGATCAAAGGCGAGCAGACTGTGACCTTAATACAAGTAACTCCCTATCTCCCCTCATCCATACGTATTATTTCCAATACAATTTTAGTCACTGTATTGTGGCGATTTATATAAACAAATGTGATTTATCTCAGAAGAAAAAAACCCAAACAAACATCTCCAAGCATCCAAACTTATAGTTAAAACAATCTTAAGTCTCACATACATTAATTAAAAATATGCATGGATTTTTTTTCTGTGAGTTACATCACATAATATTATTGAGTCAGCAGGAACAACTGAAAAACAACTAGGTTAATAGATGGAAGGCCATGCCTTTTTTTTTTTTTCCAGATACGTTGTTCACTCACAGAGCTTTAGGCAACTAAAACGTCAATGTGTATAGAATTTACTGAAGGAGATTTAATGATCTCCAAATGACAGGAATAGCTATTTGCTTGGGAAAAGCAGAGTCATGGTTCACCTTCTGAAAATACTGTTTTGTTACTATTATTGTGGGCATCCCACACTGTCACCTTCATACTGAAATCTGTTTTTATTTATAACAGTAGTACAGTTTTTAAAGAGAGTCATGCAACACATTTGTTGCGCTGAAGCTACAGATTTCTTTAAATCCTAAGCTGAAAAAAACATTTCAGCCCTCCAATTTTTTCAAGAAATATTTCAACTATTTAAATTTGATTTGCTGTGCTACAGCACCTCTTTTCTTTCTAATCCACCTCATTTCTACATATGAGGTTCTATGTTTGAAGTTCCTCCTAGCTGGCTGACAGTCTTCCTCTTCCATCAAGTTCGTATTTCTGTCACTGACTTTACAGAATATGTACAACCTCTTACCCACGTACATCAGATGATGTTTCCTGTGCCACCTATTCCTCCTTGCTCTTGATGACGTGTCTAAGCCAAGCAGCTCTTCCCCCAATTCCCTTAAAGACAGGAAATTTTTTAAAAACCGAAGTTAGACCGTCAAACAGGTCTCACTCCCACAGTAACTCTGGGTCCCATGACCACCCACAAGAATACCCTTGCTTCCCACCTCGACTAACATCCCCAGATCATTGCCCCTGCGACTTCCCTCCCATCATGCACACGCAGTAACCTACTGCAGCAGCTTCACGACTCTCCCCCCTTCCATCTGACCGGCCCTATGAGCACTGGCCTAGCAAAAGGCAGCAAAAGCCATGGTAGTTATTACAACAGGCCAGCCACAGACACACAGACTGGGGTTCCCCGTTTCTTGCCCAATCTCTTCTCTAACCATCTGCCTGTTTCTGTCAGACCTGTCTATGCATGCAACAGGGCTGGAGAACACTGTCCCTCTGCCAAAGTCGACTAGGAATTGGGCAAGCAGTTCAGAAGTTACTGGCAGGGTGGGAGGACAGGCTAATGGACAGATGGATGGACAGATGGAACAATTGCATAAGCAACCTTCCCTCAAACTAAAATAAAACTTTGAAGTCCCACCTGTTCCACAAAGCATTTCATCAGCACTAGCCACTCCCCACTCCAAGGTTTTCTGTTTTATAATAGGCTATACTGCATAAAGTAGTAGCTTTAGTCTGTAGACTTACTGGATCGACGCATTACTGACTGTACGTCACGATGTACAGCCACAGCTCTCCATAAATAACTGCCTTCAAACACAAGCTGTACCCAAACAAGATTTCACAGTTAAGGAGAAAAAGAATGGTTGCATAAAAACATTATAATGGCATGTAATTTGAAACATCCTTTGTAATAATAATGCCAGCAAGGAAAGGAAAAAGAAAGCACGAGCTTTTTTTCAGGCTGTCCTTTTTTTTTTTCTTTTTTCTTTCCTTTTTTGGGGGGGTCTGTTTTGTTTTTCAAGAAATACGAAAAGAAGTAGAGAAGTAAAAATAAAGACTACTACCAATTAAAGGATCTGCAAAGGCGTCTTGCATCTCAACAGCCTAAGACTGTGTGAAGGGATAGAGAAGAAGCTGTGCTAGATGAACAGATGGATCAGGAAAGTGTGAAGAGGTCCATAAGGTAGACTCAAGTTTTTAAAGCATGAAACTTCTGAAGCAAGCACAGATTCATGGTAGGTGTTTTCATAAAAGGATTAGTTAAGGTGAGGGGAGCTGGGAGTTTCTTTGGTTTTTTTGGAAAAGCATATAGATGTAGGTAGATAACAGCATACTGTGTGTACATGTCTGGAGTGGTGGATTTGTGAATACTCCATCCTTGTCCAACATGCAAGGAAAGGAAGACTGGAAGCATTTTTGCAGAGGTTAAGCAAACAACCTGATGGCAACACTGTGGATGTGGTAGATCAAAAGTAGAAACAAAAATAGAGGGACATCAGAGCCAAAAGGAGAGGGGGAAAAAAAAAAAAGCCTGCTTGCACCAAAGACATTTGCTTCATTTTAGTTAGAATTCTCTTTTCAAGTGCTCAAAAGAAAATAATGCAACAGTGTCATTAAAATGAGCTGAGCAGGGAAGTGTGTGTGATCCCCTGAAAAAGAAGAATAGTTTAATTTTACACAACTTCTTCCCACTGACATTTTAGGAATAAACATACCTTTAGGAAAATACTACTTTTGAGCAGGTCTACCTAGACAACCTGAGGGCCCTTTTCCATCACTGATGTTAATCATCACTTCAAAATACCCTATACAATCCTAGTAAAAACAGCAGTAGAAAGTCAGAGAGAAAGTATTCTATATTTATTAATAGATTCAACCTCATCTCAGTAAACACCCATCTTGCAACAAAAAAGTTTATAATTAAAAGTAGCGTATGTTCTGAGGTTCACAACTGAAAATTAGTAACAGCTACAGTCACTGCTATGACAATTGCCTACTTTTTAACTAGCTAACAGCTTTAACTTTTGGATGAATAATCCTATATATAAATAACACATAAGCACAATAAACCATTTTTCATCTCAAATGGTATATAACATTAAAAGCAAACTGTCTTAATGTATTATAAACCTTTGCCCATCTCCTGTTCATCATCATTACATTTATATTTACACAACACAGAAAACACTGAAGAGCTTACAGTATGCCTATCAACTATTTTGAAGAACATCAACTTGAAATATCAACTAAGACGTGTTAAAAACAGCTTCATATACTGTACAAGATGCTATATGTTCTTTATACATATATGACAGCTTTAAGATTTCTTCACCTCTGAAAGGGGTCACAAAGTCAGATGGGCCTTAATCCTACATACACTCTTTTATAGGCAATGCAACTGAAGTTAAACACATGCTGAACTTACTACATGTGCACAAATAATTGTAGAGAGTGTTTAAATGACTCTGGGGAATAAAGAAAATGCTACCAAGTGTTCAAAACAAAAAACAGAAGAGGAAACTTTTCCTGCGATTTGTTTTTAGCTACTAGAAAATTTTATTGAACACAGCAGGTTAACAGGAATTTAGAACAAGTGTAATAGGTCTGACAAGAAGAGCTTTACAAACAGGTGACTACAACATGCCCCCACCTTCCATGCACCTTGGTTTTGCCATTAATATTTCAGGTAACAGCCAAAAATGCAGCCTACAAAAACAAACAAACAAAACCAAACACAAGACAAACCAACCCCAAAAACAAATCAAACAAAAAAACCCCTATTCTCACCATCTTGAAAGAAACAGAATGACCAAACTACACTACACTTATTCATTGAAAATGCCTCTGACAAACCTGCAGTTAACATGATATGCTGCAACATGCAAGATACAACACATCTCAGTGTGCCTGGTAAGAGTAAGAGCCAGCAGAGGGTATTACCTAAATCGTTCCAGCAAACTCTTGAAGTTTATTTATTTCAGGTCTCCCACCAGAACACCACCCTCTTCATCACCTAGAAATGCATCCAGATGAAAAGGGAGAGGAGAGAAGAAGAGCAGCACACACCACCAAGCATCATGAGCCCCCCAACACTCAGGGAACACTGGACCTTTTCCTCTACCAACACCAGCTAGTGAGGCAAACACAGAGAGCTTGTGAGAAGTGACTTACACAAAAAATATAGAAAAATAAACATGACCTTCTTAAGATTAGGAAACATAGCAACTAGTAGAAAGGTTATAAACACAAATTTACTATGTTATCAATTCTAATTCAAAAGATTCTATGCTTTAAAGATAAATATATGAAAGTACAAAGTCTCACTTGCTAGTACAAAGCCTAAAAAGCTGGCAGGTATTTTGCAGCCACGAAATCAGATTGGTTTAACAAGTTAAAATATCACCCAGAATATCACATGCAGGCCAAACAGAAGGATCTACCCTCTCAAAGTCAGGAAGTGATGAGACTGAAAAGCACTCGATGTAAGTGGGACTTTACAGCTGAGGAGTTGCTCACTTCGTAAGCACTAACTCAAAGTAAACAAACACACTGGAAAAATGGGTGTTTCTATACCAGACAGCTATCCCAGAGAACTATCAATTTAGTAGGCACTTAAAAAAAAATCCATTTTAGGATCATAACTTCTATGAATTTGATTATGAAGTCAGCCAATACATAGTTCTACAAAGAAATCATATTAAGCATAAACTGTTTCTCCAAATTCACTAAGAAATGTACAGTTCCTACAATACAGGATAACTTTTAAACACTGACACAATTATGAAGAGGAGAAAGGAGTGAAAAAAGTTTTGGTTTCATATTCAAGCTCCACGAACTGTTTTTTTGATACTTAATAGTTGAATAAATACTTTAATGTACTGAACCTTGCAGCCACATCCTCCCCCTCCTTCAGCTGAATACAGCAGTGTGTTACCATGAACATCTGTACTACTATAGACAACTGTAAGAATAGATTAACAGAAACAGTGATACAGTTTACCAAAATAATGGAGCTCTATGTAGCTGGCATACTGAAGATTCAGTTAGAAATTGATTCACACTTTGGGTTTTTTCTCCTTTTTTTTTTTTTTAATATTGCTAGGCAAGTATTTCTTGTAAATGCCAACCACATCACCACATAAAGATTATATTCTTTTTTCCAAATAAGTGTCAGTGTTGAGTTATCCTATCATTAAAAATAAATCACTAAAGGATTAAATTTCAAGACTCCAGTAGGCAATTTCAACACTAAAATGTTGTATTGGGAATTCAAATTTGAAGCCAAGCTGGAACACACAAACATCTCTGCTGAAGTAATGTTAGAAAAATAAATCTAATTACACTAAAGCTAGAATTAAAAGCTTCTGGAGACCTAACACTTCAGTATCACAGAAAGTCATCATATAATAACTATAGCTAATCCATATGCATTTTCCACATTTTAAGACACAGCAATAGGTTATTTTTACTCCACATCAGCTAAATGTAACTTAGGTCTGAAACTTCACTTGAGTGAGAAGAGGAATACAACTTCCTTGAGAGCCCATACATTAATTTCTGAAAGTTACTTTGCCTAAAGGAAACAGGCATGGGAGTTCTCTGAAAGCTAACCTATTTCCAATGGAATTCTCATGGTTGCTTCAGAGAAGGGAGGAAATAATATATGCAATATTTCTATAGCAACAGAGTTTAAGACATGGAGCACCTTTTATATTTATTTTGTTCTTTCATTGTGACTTAATCAAGATATTTAACACAATTACTTCTGCCATGCTAAAATATCTTAATTAACAAAGTGACAAAGAAATGTATTATCATGTTCTAAATTTTAAAAACTATTTTTAAAAGCTGAATACATTAGTCTTGTGAACATTCAGAACTGTAACATTTTTCCTTCATCCACATTTAATATTATGAAACTGCATAGATTCAGCAACAGGGCTGATGTTGTAACAGTGATTTCCTCAGTTTATTTTTTTATTGTTTTAGTGTTTAATTTGTATTATAAAATTAATTCTTACTGCTTCTGATGCAGAAAGCTGGTATAACCACTCACAAACAAATCTCAATCTAGATACTAAAGTATCATAGTTAAAATACGGAATTTGGAACCACGAAATAAATTCTATTATTCATTATATTACAAACGCTCATCATTCTCATGTTAGAAATAACATGAGACTGATGCTGTTCTGAAGTAAAAATCAAGATAATAATCTAGAGTTTATAGGTTTAGCTCATGGGTAATCCTAAAATCCTTTAAAATTCTCAAATAGAAATTATGACAACTATAAGGTATTATTGTTCCTTTCACATGATGAGCACATAGTTCGCAACGACTTCATTTATCCTCCACGTCAACGCATTTCCAGGGTAGTTCTCTCTCATTACTGTTTCATGACCCATGTTCCTACTTTGCAGACAATAAGCATATAACCATAAAAAAATTTCATAAATAAGAACTCATATCCTAGTCAGAACTTAAATAGCACCTAGGAAAACTGTTGGTTAGGGTTTTTCTATAGAGATTTCTACTGCAGTTACGTGTTCGAGAGAGAGTGAAAGCCAACGCTTACATGTGAACAGTTCTCAAGAGTTTCCATATATAGTCAGTATTATAAATAGTTATTTTTATAGCAGCACTGAACTGACTTTTCAATAGAGAGGGTGTTTTCTGCTTACAAAAATTATTCTGTTATTCTACCTTGTACTTCCAGTCTTAGCTCTCCTCCCACTCACACAGTCCTACTCCATCCAACAACAGAAATAGCCCCTGCTCGTGTCAGGCCACCCTGGGACTACAGTTCACAGAATTACCAGGTTGGAATGGACCTCAAGGATCATCTGGCCCAACCTTTCCTGGAAAAAGCACAATCTAGACAAGATGGCCCAGCAGCCTGTCCAGCTGAGTCTTACAAGTATCCAGCGTTGGGGAATCCACCAGTTTCCTGGGAAGATTATTCCTTCAGCTGATTGCTCTCATTGTGAAAAATTTTCCTCGCATGTCCCATTGGAATATCCCCAGGAATAACTGGTACCCATCACCTCTCATCTTTTCTATGGGACTCCTTGCAAAAGGGAGTCTCCATCTTCTTTGTAGCCACGCTTTAAATACCGGAACACAATGTTAATTTGATCAGTGCTCCAGTAACAGCTTCCACCAAACTACCCAAAACCTCTGTTTTATAAAGAGGCTCTCTCTATACTGATCATACAGTTTTTTACACTTCCCTGTAGCTGTTTCACTGGTAAAGAAGGCTTATGAAATGTATAATCTCAAGGGGTTGGTTAGGAACATAGAGCTACAGTATGCATTTTAGTACTAAAATCGCCAAGTCTATTTTATCCCCCATCATTATTAAACTAAACAGATAGGATCTGTGAGAACATTAAAAAGGACCTGCAATTTCATTGTTTCAACACCAAGTTTTGAAAACTAAGCCAGGGCACATCAGCTACAACATTAATAGGTTTATTGTAACACTCATTTTAAAGTCAGATGAAAGGAATCAAAACAATATCTGGTTTCAGCTTCCATAAAATTCCGATCTAAATGTTAAAAAAGCTTTAACATAAACCAACCATGGATTACATATCAGACTCATTAAAACTGTCAACATTAAGTTACAGTTAAAAAACAAGCATAATGCAAATATTTTTTACATTTGTATTTTTAAAGATAACTGCTTTCAACTGCAGGTCTAACACCGACTGAAATTAATCCTAAAAGATCTAGCTCCAAAACATGGTATAGCATTTGCTCCTTGCAGAGCTTGGTTTCTACAGCTTTAGATTTCTCCATGCTCCTATAAAATATGGAGCATAGAATAACATAATTTCACCAATTATAATGTGGCATCCAGTTCTTCAGCATGCCAGAAAAACCTAAGGAGCTAAAGCAAGGCAATCAAGATTTTGACACAATTCTGATATAATTACCTAAATACTACAATTTTAGGTAAATACTGACAAACAAGGCCATATTCCTGAGAGTTATTCAATGCGGAGGCTCCTTGAGGCAGAGATCTCTCCTTGAAGAGCATCTTGCCAGAAGTACAAAGGGGGAGATCTTCCTTCCTATTGCCAAATGAGCAAAATGAGAGAAATTCTAAACACCCACACAACTAGAGGTAGTATTTAAGTCTGTACAATAGAAAAGGCCAACACTTTTCTTATTCAATCCACCTATTAAAAATGGCACTTCGTGCTCCTACTACACACAAATATATTTTATAAAAAGCTTTCATTTTTTTCCCCAACTGCAGATCTCTCTGATGCTAAGAGCACACACACTAAGAAAAGAACAATCTTAATGATCATGTTGTTTTAGGCAAACCCAAAAGACTATCCAAAATGCTAAATTTTGACATACACCGCACCTGGGAAATCAATAGTTAAGTGTACACATAGACAGTAAAAGAAAGTGGGACTTGTAGATTGTACTAGCCAAGGAGCCAGTATTAGCTGGCCACATACAACTTGATCACTCATTTCACTGGAAGCTGGTGGTGCTCAACACCTCTCTGAAAAACAGCAGAGAGGCATGAGGACAACAAAAGAAACTAAGAGGACAATTTTAAACTTCTCTCCTGCAATACTGCAGAGCCACTCGCGATCTGTGTTTATCAGTGTGCCAATGGATTTTCCCAGCCCTCCTCTGCTGTACATTCTCTTCCAGCCTATTTGAGAGCTTTCAAAGCTTTACTAGATAAACCTGTGTTTGTAATAAATGATTCTTCCAGATATGACCGTGACTAATGTACTAGCATCTTGACAAGCGTACTGAGTACAAGCCAGGTAATAGCTTCCCTCGCCCAAGGCACAGCACCTAGGAATATGCACGATCATTACTAATTTCACTATGGCAGTTGCAGGCTGGTGCTGCCTCAGACAGCTACCTGCCGCAGCCATGGTCGGCAGTGCACGATGCAGACAGGAGGAGGATGTCTGCGAGCAAGGCTGGAGTAGTTCAGCAACAGCGTGCAGAACCCTCACATTCATAAAGAGAACGGGAGTTCAGCTCCTTGCTCTTCCAGCCCTAGAAGAGGCATTGCTGCAGACACACAAAACCCTGCCTGAAAAAAATCCTTTTCCCTTCCATATGCTCCAAGGACAGCAACCGAGTTTTCCCTGCTCACCCACCAATATAAAAGATGAAAGCTGAGAGCAGAAGCAAGGAATAGCCCAGCAACGGGAATCCCGGCATCTCTCATCTTCCTAGCGGCTCAAGGTGAGGAACAGCCTTCTCTCCTGGGTGTTGTCCCTTCTGATGCTCTCTCCATCACCACCTGCCTACCTTGGAACAACTAGTACGTTTTCTCACAACTGGCACCGACAACGCACAAGCCCAGCAACAGGGCGACTGATTTAAAAAAAAAAAAACACCACAACAAAAAACAACAAAAAACCCAAAACCACATACGAAAAACCCAAACCCACCCAACAGAGAAACACTGCCTCCCCCAAATCATAATAATCTAAGGAGCATCTTTTTTAGAAAAAGCCCTAAGCCCTTCCAGTGCGACGGAAGAGGGTATTAGGGAGGAAGCGGGGAGAGCTCGCGCAAGACAAGGCACACGGGCGGAATCCCTCGGGCGGAATCCCACGGGCGGCCGCTCCCCCCGCCCCGGGGCACCCCCGGCAGGACCGAGGGCGGGCCGCGCCCGCCGGCTCTGCCCCCTCCCGAGAGGGACGGCCGCGGAACCCGCGCCCCGCCAGACGCCGCCGGGCACCGCAGCCTCACCCCCGGGCCCTTCCCGGCCCCTCGGGCGCACCTGGGCTGGGAGTGGAGCGGGACGCAGAGACCGACCGGCCCCGGCGGGATGGGAGGAGGGCGGCAGGCGGCCGCCCGCGNGGCGCTGCCGCTGCTCTCGGTGCGCCCGGCGGCGCTTCCACACCCGCCACCGCCCCCTCGCTGCGCTCCCCCGCCCGCCGCGCTCAACCGACCCCGCTGGCAGCAAGGCCCGCCCCCGGCCCGCACTGACGTGTCCGCCCACCAATAGCAGAGGAGCGAGGAGGCCTCAGGCCACGCCCCCACCCGCATCGGCAAATAGCCACTCGCCATGGTCCCGTGCCCCCGCCCCCGGCACCGCCCCCTCGGCACCGCCCTGCTCTGGGCCGGTTCGGTTGAGGCGCAGCTGCCGCGCAGCGGTCGCGGGGGGCAACGCGGCCGCGGCCCCGGGGATGGCGCCGGGCGGTCCCGGGGGCAGGTTCGGTCATGGGGGACAGGAGGACACCTCCGCAGGTGGAGGGGCGGGAGACCTGCCCCGNCTCGCCGCAGCAGCAGCAGCAGCAAGAATCCAGCAGCCAGGCGGTGACAGGTGAGGGCGGCGGGGGGCACGGGGCGAGCTCCCGGCGCGGCTCCCCTACCTGCGCTCCGGCGCTGCCGCTGCTCTCGGTGCGCCCGGCGGCGCTTCCACACCCGCCACCGCCCCCTCGCTGCGCTCCCCCGCCCGCCGCGCTCAACCGACCCCGCTGGCAGCAAGGCCCGCCCCCGGCCCGCACTGACGTGTCCGCCCACCAATAGCAGAGGAGCGAGGAGGCCTCAGGCCACGCCCCCACCCGCATCGGCAAATAGCCACTCGCCATGGTCCCGTGCCCCCGCCCCCGGCACCGCCCCCTCGGCACCGCCCTGCTCTGGGCCGGTTCGGTTGAGGCGCAGCTGCCGCGCAGCGGTCGCGGGGGGCAACGCGGCCGCGGCCCCGGGGATGGCGCCGGGCGGTCCCGGGGGCAGGTTCGGTCATGGGGGACAGGAGGACACCTCCGCAGGTGGAGGGGCGGGAGACCTGCCCCGGCAGCAGGGCACGGGCGTGAGGGCTGTGTCCTCCCTGACAGGGAGGGGGGCAGGGGGCTTCTCCTGCGGGGGATTCCGCGGAACGGATGGGCTTCCTTTTTTTATATTTTCTTAATTTCTTTTTTCTTTTTTTGGCATGGAAACTGGTCCCCGCCCCCGGCACGCAGAGCCGTTAGTCACCCGAGTGCGGGGCGGGGAGGCGGGAGAAGCGCCGTAGGAGCTGCTGCTGCTTTTGCTGGATGGGTGGAGAGAAGGAGAGCGGGTGGAGAGAAGGGGAGCGGGGATGTTAAAAATCAGGATCTCTTTTTTTTTTTTTTCCACATCAGTCCTGACACGGTGAAAATGCCTCCAGCCCTTAAGCATTTCTCCATCCTTCTTTTTACAAAACCGTAATGCGGGTTTTCAAATTCTGTTGCTGGCGCCTGTAAGGGTTTCATCTTTTAGCTTTGCTCACACAAAATAACAGTTTTAAATTAAAAGCCACTTTCCAGCAGACATCGAATATCAGATGCATCAAGGCAAAATGTAGCTCTACAAGTTATGGATGCTTGAACTCGGCTCCCATTTTCTTGGTATGCTTCAATGGTTATTTAAATTAGAAAAATGTTATGAAGCCCAATGGACATAACATGCTGCAGAACTCAGCAATAGTTGAGTATTGCTACCAAAAGTATATTTCTTCTTTAAGGATATGTACCCTAGGAAAATCTGCACAGGCAGATAGTAGAATTTAAGGCATTGCAGTGCATAAAAATCAGGCATCTCATTTTCGTTTGTTGTTCCACACAGACTGCTTCATGAGCCTGGGGGCACTGAAGTGTTTTAGTTTGGATCAGGGATGCACTTTTGAAGTAAATGCTGTCATCATCTCTGCTAACAGTGCTGTAATTCAGAGTGTGGAGTGGTGTTGGAGTGCATGAAATAGATCCCTTTTGTATGAAGCTAAACTAATGCATTCTAGCCACAGATGAGCACTGGGAGGGACTCAAATGGAACTAGTCAAACACCGGGAATCCTTGAGGTGAGTACAGCTGGAAGATCAGGCCCTCAGCACCAAGGGTTGCACTCTACAGGTCTGCTAGCCTTTGGTGTTTGCCAGTGTAGTTGAAAGTTTGGAGCTTTGTAGTTCAGAAGGAGGGTCCCAGGGCTTTCTAGTGTAACATCTGAAAGGCCTGATTCCTGGTTCACAGCTGGCAGTCAACCGATACTTAAACTTTGATGCTTAAAAGTCTGCCAGAACTCCCAGTTCACGTATGGATCATCCCATATTCTAGTGTCAGGAGTACATCACATCATCCACAGCTATAAGGATAACTTGAACTGAAGTAAAAAATGTGGTACCGGTGTTGCTTTCAGATATTTTCAATGGCTTTTGTGGTCCTTATTAATCTCCCTACACCTGCAGCAGATTTCAGAATAGAAGACAGTGGTGCTGCAAGTTTAAAATTAAGATAAATTACCGGATAGTGCTTTAATGCTTAAAAATAACTGAATGAACTTCCAATAACATGTTAGCAATAAAAACACTTTATTTTTCCTATCAGTGTATCTTGTCATTTTAACATGAAGCCAGATTTTAAGAAATGTAGCACACATAGAGTTTTTGTAAGAAAGCATATAGAGAACCACTGTAATAGCAAAATCAGAGCTGAGAGATTTTTTCTTACAATGTACACAAAATAAATTTCCTTTTCTTACAGTGCTTCTCACAGGCAACCAGTTTTGTGCACTAACATGACGCAGTTACTCCTTTTACTGAGATCTGTCTTCTTTTGGAAGGTGTGTGTGAGAGAAATATGGTATTTGATTGATAAGATAAAACACTCTCTTATAAACTTTAATCTTGAGCTTGACTACAGACAGCAGTCCATAATTTTACATGTCTGAAATCAAACATCGTAGCTCACTTGTCTTCTAGGTTACTTCCATATTCATCACTGTATTTTTTTGCCTTCATCTTGCGGATGTAAAAGAAATATTAGAATACAACAGATCTTTGTTTACTGTCTCCAAAAGTTTAGGGCTAATTTAACTCAACTATAAATATGGAATTTTCTAATGTGAACCCTTCAAATCAGGCGTGGATGTGGAGGCCAAACCCTTTTTTACTGACACTCACATCTATTACAGAGATTTTGTTTTGGGAAGCTAGACTACATTCCACAAAGACACTAAAACAAAATATAGGAAAAAATATGATTTCCCAAGTGAAGCAAGCACATAGGACTCTGAATACAAATAAGCAGCAGGTCTCATTCATAACAACATACCTTTATTTTAGACAAACTTCCTGTTAAAAAAAAGGGAAACGCCCAAGTTTCCCAAGGGCCACCTAAGCGTTTTCTCCAGGGTCTCCTAAGGGGATTGTGGAGTGATCAAGGCCAGAAACAAACACCTGAAGGCAGCAACCAGATTGTCTTGACTTCCCTTTTTGGTCCCACAAACTAGCTGGCTCGGTGTCAGGCTGGCCCTCCAGTGCAGATCGGAGCAGTCTGATCTGTTCCGCTGGGAACGGCGAGAAGTGCCAAGTCCTACACGTGTCCTACTTCTCTGGAGCGCCTGTGAGCCACCACATCAGCTGTGTGCAGAGGCAGCTCCTGGTTTGGTGGCCACCCAGTATCACACAGCCTGGAAGGAGAGACCTGCTTACCCACTGCATCCGTATTTTCACTGACACGAAGAGCCAAGCAGGAATAAGTCAGATGTAAACATAAGTGGATGGGGCAAGATACTGTCATGGCATTAGAAGAGCCTTTAAAAGGGCAAAAAGCAATGTGAGGTTTTCTTAGCTGAAAAGTGCAGAAATTGGGACATGGATAGTAGCAGAATATTCATTTCTTCTTTCTTGCAATGACATTTCATTACATACAGAAGAAAGAAAAACCATGAAATAGTCAATAGATATTGTTTCTTTCCTAAGGTCTTAAGAGAAAACAGTGTAACAAAGGCGAGTGATGCTGGGTTTTTTATTATTCTCAACAAACTGGCTGTTGCTTTCCTGGGAACCAAGCTCTCAGTTGAGCAATCAGTAATTTTAAAATAATTTCATGGTTAATTTCCTATACAGTGTTGCACTTTTAATACATGCAATAGTCACAATTCTCAGGTGGCAGAGTCTGCACTGACATCTTCTTACAAAACTTTTCCTAAAATGTGTATTTTAAAATGTGTAATTTGCAAGTATTGCTCTTGATTATTTCATTTTGAAGATTAGGCTCATGATCAAAGAGCTATGGCTTTATTCCTTCCTGTACAATCATTTGTATGCAAGGACTACAAACCAATTATTTCCTCCTTCATTTGGTGGGCGATGCAACCAAAATGGCAAGTGGTTAATTCCACAAGACTTTCCTGGTATGAGTGCAGTGTGTGTGCCAGTAGGGATAAGGGTTTTCTGCATACCCCATGACAGAAATGCAAGCAGCTCTACCCAGCACTTCTAAGCCAGATGAAGTCCTTCCAAAACCAGGAAAGTAAAATAAGAAATAGTACGTAGTCTTTAAGAAATAGTCTTACTGTCTTCTTTAACAAGACTTGTTTAGGCTATGAAAAGTACCAGTGATCTAGAGCTTACCTACTCTCTGCCTCTTAGTTTAAAAATAGGTTTTCTGTGCTGCTTAACCACCTGCTGTATTCTCCCCCTATGCATTAGCACTGCCCTTTCTGCTGGCTTCCTAAACATACGTGGGTAGATCGCAAGATACACATTCTGCTTTTACAGAGGCAGGACTCAGCCTAATTATAACCTGCAAGATCAGAATGTGACTGTTTTGACTTGCAGAAGCAAAGATGAATAACTGAGTTGTTGCTATTTAATTTTAGATATTCTGAACTCAGTCCACTTTTTACTGTAATTTATTGTACTTATGGCAGTGCTAATACCTGAAGACAATGACCTGTGTGTGGAAGCGATCATTTGCATTGCATTTTCCAATAAAGCAAACTGACTTTTAGCAAAGTAAAAACACTTTTCCTGTTCTTTTGTAAATCTAAAATCAGTGTGTTTTTATTAGTTCTCTATGACAAGAAAATAGTAGACAGAATAAAGTTTAAAAATATTTTTACCAGACTACAGTTATTTAGACAATGTGACATTTCAAGAGCTGTACATCTTTATTTCAATAATAATGACCAGTTGTGCTTAATGGATTTCATTCATCCTAATATCTCTTGCTGTGTGTAATAGGCACCTTCAGTGTGCACATAGGTAGCTTTGCCCATGACTTATTTCATCCTTGAGCGTAATTCACAGTTTTATATCAGCATTTGGTTGGAACAAGACAGGTAAGATGACATGATTGCAGGGTGGCTTTCTGCTGCAGTATTCTGTGTATAAAGCTCTTGAGGGCAATTCCTGGCTGTCTAGACCCTTCAATGCTGCGGTCTCACCCTCATCTGAGAACAATGGTACTGACACATATCATTACAGACTTACACATCACATTGTTTTCCACTTCTTTTTCTCCCATGGAGTTCTGGTGTCCCTAGCAATGATGTCAGAATTAGTGTCCCTATGGTGTCCCTAGCAATGATGACAGATTAGATAGGATAGCTCACATATTTTTGCAGTGATTATTTTCTTAAAATCAGTCCCATTTTCGGAACATTTGTAGCTTTACATAAACAGTTTCCCAAAGCATGTCTCTTTCATTTTATTTGAATACTATAGTTTCCTTCACTGTCTGACTTCTCCTTCTTACTCCTTTCTCTGTTGGTTGCATTTAAACTATGTAGTTAATATTGTTTTCAACCATAGCAGCAGTATCCCTCATTTGGGGGCTCTTTTGACCTAATTTTTAAGAGACAATATTTCTATATAAAATAAGAATCACCCTTCCTTCTAAAAGAAATAGAATGTGTTAATTGTCTTACTAAGCCAAGCCTCCTGGAGATTCCATGTTTCTACATTTACTGTCTGTATCCAGAATCAAAAAACTTTATGTAATATATGAAATACTGTGCCTAGGTTGATGTCCCAGTAAATGTAATCTTCAATTAAATAAAAAATACAATTTTCTTTAAATGTATTTTTAGTAAGGGAAAAGATGTGTATGTGTTTTTGTAGCCTGACATACAAAAGGCTATGTTCTAAAATCTGAATTTAAATATAGCAGAGAAAGAGGTGTTGGACAACGATATCAACGCAGTTGAGATGTTACAACTTTTACTTATTGCAACATGTATTATCATCACAATTTTTCTTAAAAAGAGTCTTACTCTTGGACAGAATTCATATTTAGATGGATCAGGTTTCATACAAACACAAAATAAAANCCCCCCCCACCCCAATAATTCAAGACATAATAGTGAGAGAGCATTGGGAAAGGATGAAGTAGTTCACAAACATGATAGACAGTTGGCTAGATGTATCCAAATTTGTAGCAGCATGGGAGAGGTGAGATTTTTGAGGAAAATACTGAAGTGGCTTTGCTAATGCTTATGAGAAACTCAGCAAGAACAGGCAGGAGCACACAGGCGATAACGTGGATGTGCATTCCTGATTTTTTAACAAGCAGAGAATACCTATCTTCCTGGGTAGGGTGGATGTGAGACCTTGCAAGATGATATAGTGAGCATAAATTGTAAATGGACTTCAAAATGAAAAGTGTATCCTTGTGCTGTAAAGGTGGAGGGAACAAAGAGGGGGTTGTAGAAGAGGAAGATTTAGAACTTGCCATCTCCCATAGTGATGATGAATTATTAAGGTAGTCTGTGGCAAGGGTAAGGAAACAGATGTTGCAGCAATAAATGTGTGGCATAATGAATATTTGGATGAGTTTTAAGTATGCATATAAATGCAAAAAGCCCTCTACTAGAAATGTTGGGAAAAAAATCTTGTTAGGATTTCAGCATAATTTGGCTATGAAAAATAATTTGGAGGTGAAAAGTGCAGATAAGTGGCAGGCTAGATATGATTTCTCATGGTGACTGCAAAGAAGATGCAACTTAAAGTGCTGTTGTAAACACATTGTTCTTGGGGTCATGTCCCTGGAGAACAAATCTGAGCCAAATTTTCTGAGTCTTTCCTTTGAATAAAAACAGTCAGATCTGCAGTGAAGAGATGAATATTCAAAATAATAACTAAATCATCATAGGGTCACATTGTCATAAATGCTGGAGGTGGGTCTTGAAAGAATGCCAAATAACATGGAGTGGAAGTGGATAGATGCAGAGAGGGAAAACAACAAAAAAGAGACAAATCATGAAAACTTAAGGAGGACAAGGTTTCAGTGATGGATTATTATTTTTCAACTTTAGTTCAACTGAAAACAAGTAACAGTCAAAGGTAAAAGCTTGTGTCTAAGGGGAGAAACCTACTTTACAAAGGTTCTGGAATGAAACTGGAGAAGAGGTAAATGTAATGAGCTTGGAGATGGGAGTGAGGAGCAGAGCAGTTTGTAGCTGGTGAGAAAAGGGGTTCAGAAAAAGAATGGTTTTGGTGGAAGCGTGAGAACTGAAGGAGGAGTGAACAACAGTTTGCTCAGGATGGAAGAACTGAGGCAAACGGAGGAGTTGGAAAAGAAATTCTTAAGATGTGACATGGAAGAAGAAAAGGAGTTACAGAAAGGGAAGTGATGGAAAGCAGATGTCTTCATGTAGAAGACTTTGGTGAGATCCCAATGTGGAGAGTGAAAGAGATGCAGGAGCAGAGTAAAAGGGAGGATGATTCAGGGTAGCTAAAATCCTACTTGAGATGACAGATGTTCCCCAACTGGAGAATGGAGAATTACTTAACTAGGAAACAGGAAGAAATATAGATGGATAAAAAAAGCTTGCAATGGGGAAAAGGGGTGAAGTGAAGGAGGTAGAAAATTAACAACAATCCTTGGGATAAAAACAGAAAGGAGAGAAGAAATGTGGGGAAAAGACAAGGGAGGCAAATACTGAGAATCACTGACCATCTGGAAATTGTGGAAAGATTGACTGGCAAGGCTTGAAGGAGAAGATGACCTCAAATATGAGGGTGCAAGGTATATGATCATTGTCTAAAAGAGAGGAACACAGTGTCAGAGATTCAAGAATATGGCTGATGAAAATCAGTGCAAGGCTGTATGCCTTGGTATAGGTTGAGCTGAAGAAGGAATGAAGACCGAAGGGAGACATAGGACTCTTCACCCAAGGGCTCAGGTGAATTGGTAAAGACTTACATGGGATACAGTGAAAATAAAATAATGCCTTGAGCTGAAATCAAAGGACAAGGTTGAAGATGAAGAGAAGACTGAAAGAAAATGATAGGGGGAAGTGAGAAGGGTCATATTTAATGCTGCTAACAATGGAGAAAGAGTAAAAGGGATGTAGCCAGGGAGGAGCATGGACAGGGAAAGAGCAGAAGTCCAGGGTTACTGCCATAAAATGTATCGGGGGGGGGATAGAAATGAATGGAAAAGAGAAACTTCTGAAAGAGAGGGTAGATTAAAAAAAGCATCCAGGGCTTGGTGAGGGTGAAAGGAACGACATATGAAAAAGTCATGGATGACAGGGGTTTTTTTACAGAGACAAAGAGAGTGGGATGAAAGAAGGGTGTAGGTGTGAGATTTGAAGCTGTGAAACAAGACAGGTAGAAGCAGTAAGAAAGAAAGATGTAGCATAAAGACAAAATTTTCAAACTTTGATGGTAAAAATACTGGTCCTAAATTCTGTTTAACCATCTTAATAGAAAGTGGCTTTAAAGCAGAGTCCCTCAAAATATTTTTCTTTTTTCTTTCCAGACATCATTTGCAAATAGTTACTCAGATGTGTGGGCTCTTCTCTGGAGAGAGCAGCAGGAAATGAACTATGGATTCCTACACTCTCATCTTCAGTGTGTTCATTGGGTGGTGGTGGAAAGGCTGATAGAAACTATATTTAATAAAGTATCAGGTGATTCATTTAGCTGAGAGAAGGAATAGAAACTTGCCATTCCTTAGCAAGTTTAGATCTTTCTGTTTCACCACATTTGGCAGGTCTGTTTGGATGATGCCCAATACAGACTTCACCCTGAACGCAACGTAAATGGCTGAGACCAGGTTTATTTCAGCAGTCTGCACTGGAGGGCTCTGCTGCTTGATAACAGTATTGGATTTTGTCTAAGGGACTTTCCTGTTTCTGCAGCTGCTTCTTTGTTTGAAAGTGGATACCTTTTTTTTTTTTTCCTGGACGTGGGCCTTGCTGTGCTTCTGTCACCTGGAGTTTGGGTTTCTGCAGAGAACAGTCTGTAAGACCATGCCCAGACATCAAAAGGGAGCTTCCCCACATGAGCACAGAACACCCACTGGCTGAGTGAGTTCCTCCTAATGTTCCCGGCAGGCAGCTTTGGCTCCTGTGAAATTCAAAGTGTGTGTTTTTACACGCAAAGCTTTGGGACGGGATCCATCTTGCTTGAATACTCCACTCAGTCCTTGTAACAACTCAGCAGCTGGGGCTCTTCAGGTGAGGGCATTCTGCTCTCACCTGTCCTGGGGAAAGGTCTGCTGGTCTCGTGTCTTGCGTGCTCACCAGGGTGCTCTCCACCAGCATTAGTATTTCAGGCATAATGCCTACAAAAAAGCCTGTTTCCAAGAGTAGCTTTCTCCTTCCTGTTTCTGAGAAGGGATTTGGTTGTTAGGCCTGGGGAGCTGCAGCAGACTGTGGTTCTGATTTGTTTTCTAGGAATGACTAAGAGAGGAGGAGTTTGTACGCTCTGACTAAATTCTGATGACTCTGTTAGCAACCGCATTTCTTTAACTGTACATGAGCTTGCTGAAAGTATGTTTTTAGTCTTGCAAAACCCTCCTCAGTTTCTGATGTTGCTTCTCACATACATTATGTTATGTTCCATTTTTAGCTTCAATCCTTCTGTGTTTGACATACAGGATTTTCCAGGAATATTTTCAAATGGATTTTTTCAACTTTGTAAACCTATTACTTTCATGTCTTTTCATTGTCGGCTAATGTCTAAAGATTTCCTGTTTCGAGTAAAGCCCCTTGACCCTGGTTAAAACCAACATTTTGTCTTACTATGTAAGCATCTTAAAAGTGAAATATATTAAATGAGAAAAATTAAGAACTAATATGGTGGAGATTTTGCTTTCAAATTATAGCAAAGAATGCAGAGAAAAAAGTTCAGATCTTGATCAGAATAATGGATATGTGGGATTAAGGACTTAGTTGGAAGCTGCATCACAAGAAAGGTGGTGATTTGAGTCCTTGGAGGTAAAATGAATGAATCACACAGTAATTTCCACAGGTTTTGGTTCAGAATGATGGTCGTCCCAGACTAGCTTCCCTGATGCGATTTCAACAGCATCCAACCACGACAGTAAATAGTTTCTTGTACTTGGTCCCCAACCAGGAAAAAAAGTGTAAGAAAAAAAATCTGAATGTGCAGCCTGATACTCACTGTTGAAAATCTGAAAACATGAGGCTTCAGTTCTCCATTATGGACCACTCCCTGGTGAAACTAATATCCTTTTCTCCAAAACTGTGTTGGAATCAGTTATCCTGTACTGCAGTGACATCTACTGAAGGAAAGCAAAAAAAGTCTTGGGAAAGCAGGGTTTGCATCTCTAAAACATAATACAAACATCAGAGATTTAGTATATTTTTAAATACTGAGAGGTTTAATATTTTTCCCTTTGTCTATTTCAGAGCTATTATTATCTCTTTGTTATTAAGCACCCATCACCACAATGTTTCCAGACTGTAAACACATACCTCTGTGACCTGTTTTGTATGCAAATATTTAATTCCTGAAAGACAGTGGTTTAGTTTTAGTTCATTCTCCATTTGAGAATGGAAGTGAAGGGATTTTTTCCTCACTGAAGGAGAGGAGAGATTAGAATTTAGGTGGCTGGCAAGCATAAGTATTGTTCAGACAGAGCTGGCTGCAACCTGTGTGCCACAGCGGGTGGAAAGGACAAGAGAATTGTCATTTCTGCTACTAAGGTGAACTGCTTGTATTTTTATTACATTTAAGTAGAGCATATTAGAATATGTGCTTTCTTTATGCTCTCCTCTTTACAGCAAGCACTGTTTTATACTGGAAATGAACAGACTAATGACTTGCAATATATACAGCTGCTTGTAGGGGAGATCTGCCTTATTTGCTGGCAAAGCTTTGTAGTCTGTAGGTGCCTCATCCAGATACTTCCATCTCTTTCTTCCAGGGAACTGGATTATGGGATCTAATCTTCTTGCCATTGGCAGCAGTGTATGCAGGTCTCTGCATGAGGAGGAAAATGGGATTCATGGCTGCACTTCTGTCCTTCAGAAGCAGACAACATCTTGTGCTTTTAGTTGCAAGGTCCTCCTTGAAGGAATACCTCCAAGCAGAAGAAATCCCATCATTGTATGCATGTGCCAAACTATTAATGAACTAGAAGAAAAAAAAGCAAAATGCAGCTGCAAAACATTGTTTGATTGAGGTTAGTGCTGTTTAAAAAAGACCTGAAAATACCAGTGGGAAGGGTTTATGGTTCTGCTCTCTTCTGCATTTTTTTTTCTGGTCTTCCATCGTGCTACACTTAGAGCCTATAATTAAAACAGCTTGCTGCTATTCACATTTTCATGAAAGGAGCTTCTTCTAATGTATCACTCCTAAATCTCCTATTTGATATTGAGTGAAATTTAATTTCAAGGCTTTACTCTTTGCAGATCATTTATCTCCTAATGGCTTTTTATCCTAAATCTATCTCTGCTTCTGTCTGAGCATATGTGTCTCCCTCCTCATCTCTCTGTCTCTCTTCCTCATTATTTGTTCACCTTTAAGCCATTCCAAAGCTATTGGAAAGACAGATTGCAAAGACAGAAGCCTGAATTTTGCTATTATGCTCTACAACTCTGGCATGAGTTCCTACACATTCCTATCAGAAATATTTCTGGAACTGAAAATCCAGCGAGGGAAAAAATGAGCTCTAGGCTGCTTATTAGTTAAATAGTTCTGTATAGCACTATTTGCACATGGGAGTCATATTTATGGATTTAGATGAACAGTCAATGAATAGTGCTTGGCACAATATTCTTGGAAGTGCTTAACTTAAGGACATACATAAAATTAAAATACAGTTTATATGCTCAGTGCCTTACTTTGTGTAAGGCATCCCTTAGAAAAGTAATAGCTAGCAGCAAAGCATGTCTAGCAAGTGGAATTTTCTGTTGATTCTCTCATTCCCTTCCCTATCTTTCCTTTTCCTGACAGAAACAGATGGAATTTTATTTTCTCACAATTACTATGAACTGAGACTAACAGCTCCTAAATTGGCAGTGAGGGGGTGGAAAGGTGTGGAAAGCAATAAAAACATGCAAACTCTCTGTAACAGTCTGAACAGTGAAACGTGGAAATAAACCTTGTCAATCAATAAACCATAAGTGCCCTGTGGCTTGTGGATTACACCCAATATATGTAATGTATCCATCAGTTCTTCATATGATTTGTGTATATTAAATAATAACAACAAAATTGTGTTGATTAGACATTCCAAACGTCTATGCAGAAGAGGAGGACTGACATTTTATTTACCTACTGATTAAGTCTGCAAAGGATTCTTTTTCAGCTTTGAAGTTGTTGTTTAAGCATGGAAGCCTTTGACTTTCTGAGAACATTTCCTTTAGGTTCTTCTTTGCCCCATTTAGTCTTTTTTTTTGCTCAGTTTCCCGTTTTCCAAATTTTTGTGTTTTCTTTTTGTTACCATTATCTTATTTTTTTAAACTGTAGTATTTAATCACAAGACAGAGAACAATGGTAATAAGCTCAGTATAAAACCTACCCCAGTTATCACATGGACATCTTCTGAGAAAGCAGCCACTCGACTTTCTTGTAGGCTAGTTCTGGAGCTGGTCTAGATGTGCCTCAGCTACTGGCCACAATATGATTGTCTGACATGTGCCCCAGCAGTCACACAAGGACTTCCTGCACTACAGCTATGTTTAATTTTGAGAAAGAGGACTTTCTAAATTGAACAGGTTGAATCACTTAACCTCTAAGCAGGCTATATGGAAAGATGAGGAAATGAACATTCAGAGAACTAGAAGCTGCTGAGACACCGTTTTCTAAGCCTTTACTGAAGTGTGCAGGAGGAACTGATGCAACACTCAGTTTTGTTCCTGGGGAGGATCTCATGGTGGAAAATGCACATCACCTGAGCTGGAGTGAGGGTTCCCCTTCAGCATGAGGATTTCCTTTCAGGCAAAGAGAAGTAAAGGAAGAAATTCTCTGTGAGGGAAAGAAAACAGCTACAGGTGAGGCTTATTTCAAGCTCAGTTTTGTCTTTGCCACAGAACCAAGATCATGCTGGTCCTGAGTACTGGCTGTAGGCTGCTCTAAGATCAGTGAATTCTTTTGGTTATGATGGACTTTACCATATGGACATTGCTGATACTGACCTGTTAGTTCAGGAACTGGAGGTCACTGCATTCTTGGTAGTGTTTTTATTGATCATAACCCTTTCTAGAATTGATTATCAATGCCAAATGGCAAGTGAGGATTGCTGCCCTGGTCTGATATATGTGTATCCCTTCTTCTTTGCTCCCACACATGCACGATTGAGGCTATCTAACACTTAGGTTAGGCTGCTGTGTAAAACAATAGCCCAGAGGCTGTCAGTGATTCCTTTGTATCACTGAGGAAGCTGAAATACAGAGGTTGCTCATGGTTACACACCTTCAGCTTAAGCAGAGCTTCCGCGAAGATGCCTATGATGCAGGGGATGAAAGATGTTCAGTACACTAAAATTATTCAGCTACATATTTTCTGCCAAGTAGACCCTGAAAGTCCTGGGAGAAATGCCAAAGCGATGCTGGTAGATGAATGCTTCTGAGCCATCATGTCCTTGACTGCAGGAAGACAGAAATGTTTGATCAGGATTTTTTTTTTCAGGTTACCCTCTCTTTGTTTCGCTTTTCTTTGTATGGAGTAATGTTAAATACTGGCTAAAAAATCGTATACTCATTGGATGATGCCCTTGTCATGGAAAACTGTAAGTTAGATATAGCTTTTAGCAGTTTCCATAGATTCCACTTTATTTATTTTATAGTTACCTCCTACCAGTATCATACGCATTTTCCTGGGTTTGCATAGTTTTGCTAATTCACTGCATACAGCACATTGAAAATTCTCAGTAATCTTTCAAACACAATCAGCCTGATTCATATTCCTTATATTGCATGATCATTTCATGGAAGGTCCAACTTCACTCTCCCTCAATGTATACGGCTGGAAAAGATTTGACTTAAGCCAGATCTAAAACCTCATTCTTGAGCATTTGTTTAACAGGATTCTGCCTATATGTTGTCTTGTATTTTGGACTTTTTACCTGTACCTAAAGGCACCGGCTATTTACATTTCTGCCATAGCGGCTCATTCCTACAGAACTTGCCTCCAAAATATGGCTTCTTTGATTCCCTCAACTACTTATCTTTACCTAAAAAAAGAATTATATATATATATATATATTACTGCCACAGCTATATTATGGTTGTTTTAATTAAATTCTTTGTTCCTGCTAATTTTCATGAGGCTGAAGTGTTTCTAGATAATGATGTATGTTTACTAAGCCCTTTTCAGCACCTTAGGTCCCTAGTATTATTTTAACAATGTAATTATTACTACAGTTTTAGGGCTTTCTTTTCTGTTTAGCACAACCAATACGGAGAAATTTTCATTTTATGTCTGATATTTTTTCCCACATTGTAACAGGAAGATATCTTTCTATTTCACTTCAATCATACACTGATTGATGTTTCTGATGCTCTCTTTCATGCCTTACTCTTAGTGATTGTGATTATGCCTTCAATGGAACATTCATTTCACATTAGCTTCTTGTACTCTGGGGGGATTTTTTACTGATGTAGAAAAATAGTCTAGAAGCCTTTAAAGAAAGATTGTCCAAAATTTTTTTTTTAGTTCATTTTTGAAGCATTTTCTAATTTTTGACTCCTGTGAGAACTAAAGTAGCCATACCAGCATATACTAAAATAATAAGCATTTTTATTCTGTAATATATTACTACTTGAACAGAGGGAAGAGAGGAGCTAAGCACGTAAGTGTTCAGGAGGTGCTGGAAACTTAAGAGTCAGTCGGCCTGTAGTAATAAATGCCCCATTTAATCTGCAAAATGCTGTATTTAAAGGCATGGTTAAGAATTCTGGGTTACAAAGGATATTAACAGCTCTGAAGAGGTATATCTTTGTCCAGAGTTTGCAAATTTATTTGATTATGCCGCATATGATCACATGTTCAGGACAACAAGGATGTATAAAGAGCCTCTATAAACCAGAAAAGACAGAAATACTTCTGTAATCAATGACTTGATGTAATTAGCTTTCTTCCTAGTGGAAATAGCCAAAAAAGTTCCAAGTTCCATTGAAGTGTCTCAATAAATATAATAAAAATATAAATATGTACAAAAATCTACTATGGCACATAAACTTCAAATGCAGCTAAAGATAAATTTTTAAAAAAAGCAAAACCCTTTAAAAAGGTGTCTTTTTCTTTATGGGCTTAGACTCAGACTGAAGGAAGACTGAAGGTAGTGTCATCAGGACCTGTAACATCATACATGCCAGGGCTAATATTATGTGGAAGTTGTTCAGAGCAATGCAATTCAGTGTTATTTTAGGCAATGTTAACACAGTCCTGACTCACAGGAGAGAGAAAATTAATTTGGTCTGGATCCCATTATTCTCCCTGAGAATATATCTCAGTTGAAATATATTTTTTGGTCAAATCCAGTATCTGATTTTCAGATCCTACTTTACAGTCAGATTTTCAGATTTGCAGTCCTAGTTTACCTCATATTTTTAGCAAAACTAGGGCTTTGGAGGGGCTGAGCTAAAACCTGGGGGCTTTCCAAAGTTGCAAGACAAAAACAACAGTTCCATTTGTTTCTGTTCAGTCTTCTGCTTTTTCCATCTGCTGGAGCATAGACCATCTCACAAGAGCTTGTAGCCCAATCTTTGGATTTGGTGTTTACCTTCCTGTTTCCTGCATACTTTGCCTTTTTGGAGTAAGGCAGTTTTATGTCCTAGTGCTATATTTTCTTTAGATCACTGTTTCCTAAAGTTACTGAAGCAGTGAAAATGCCCAAAAGGACAGATTTCATTAAAAGGGCAGTACATGGGTTTAATTGTAACTAAAAGAAGAGAAACTGACACTTCTTTTGTAATCTCTATGCAGTAGTCATTTCTCCAAAAGCCTTGGGCATCCTGGAATGTCAGTTTATTAAACTTGACTCAACAAAGAATTCTAGAGCACTATTTTGCAAAGGATGTTTTATTAGTGAGTTAGCATCAAGGATCATAAAATATAAAGGTTCCAAACTTTGTGTATTAAAATAAACTGAATTTACAGTCTCTTCAGTAGTGAAAACTGCCTATCTTCAAAAGGAGACCAAGTCTGGATAGTGATACATGGATGGGGATAGTGAAATGGCATTTCTGTTTTCTCATGCCATGATCTCAGAAGCACTATTTGGGTGTTACAGATCTCTCCTTGTCCTTCAACGTCCCTCCTTCAAGTATCTACACTGGATCAGAAAAGTCAACCAGACAAATTACAGCCATTTGCTATTCCATGGTGAGGACTTTTGAGCTGGAAGCATAAAATACATCAAAGTATCCATGGCTCAGGCCAACAAGAAAAATTGATCATAGTCACCATAGTTTCTAGGGCTTAATGTCCTGGCATACTTCCAGCATGTGTGGGATTTTACAAATGTATTTAAGGAACAGCTTTCAGCCAAAGATTATGAATTAAGAGGGTTCTGTAACTTCTCTGCATGCCATATATGTCTGAACAGAGCATCGCCACAGCCAGCTGGCCATAGTCAAGAGAGGCAGATGGCATGAATATAGCAACACTGCCATGAGCTGCAGTGATGAACACAGGTCAGGAGCACAGAAGGCCCTATTCTGCACATGGAACCAGGCCACCTTGTAAATTAAAAACAAACAAAAAAATGGGGATTTTCTAATCTTCAAATTATTTAGGTGATCATATGCATTCACTAGTTATCACATGGCTGGTGGCGGGGGACTGGGATGAAGTAGAGAGTATTTAAAGTAACAGTATTTTAAAATAATAATCTGTCTTTTAAATAATAAAAAATCATCTTTATGTTAAATAATAATCTTTTAAATATCAAAAATAACTAAGTTTTTCATTGTTGCTAAGTAATTGTAAGTAGGACATTAGTAACTTGCTATTTGTTTACAACACGAGTCTGGTTGAAAGATAACTTTTAGCTCAACTAAGAGAAGACAAAAAAACCACCAAAAACAATCTTTAAATAAAGTCTGTCCATACAATGGTATGACATTAGCTAAGTAATCCATGTCCTGCCAGTGTATTACCTCAACCCGTTCTTCACTTGTCACAGGTACTAAAAAAGGTCTTTATCTTGTGCAAATAAAAAGACATTTGAGCATTTCTAAGTAAAACTTTGAGAGAAAAAATATTTGCTTAAGACAAACAACTGTTTCATGACAGACCTATTTCAGGTGAAAAGAATGTAAAAATCTAAGCAATGTGTCTCTGGTGTATAAATAAATGCCCTGTAATTGTCTTTGCTAAAAGTGGAGGTAATGGTGTTGAAACAATAGACTCCATTGAAAAAATGAAATCCTGGAAAGTGATAAATGTGTAAGGTCAGCTGAACTATTTGAAGGTAAATCACTTTTCTTTCCTTAGCTACTGACATCTTTAATCTGAGAAAGAAGACGTCCAGAAATTAACTCTGTGTGTTCCACGGATGTAGGAAAAGACCTACAGCAGGTATAGGATCACACCTGCCACTTCACTTAGCAGGAACCCCTCCATTACTCTGCCTCTTCCCTGGATTAGACAATTCCTAGCACAAAAATCTCCAAACTGTGTTCAGACATGCTCAACTGTTTCACATAGATTGCTGGCAAGACTGATGAGGCCAATGCATTTCTGGCCAGCTTGTGGCCAAGGGGCTAATGCTTCACATTCCTTCTAAGAGGTTGAGGTCCTTTAAACAGGTAAGGGGCAAAACTCCACTTGTATACACAAAGAATTGCCGTATCAGTGGCCCAAGATTGTACTTGGAGGTTCCATCTGGAGAGGAGGGGGCTGAGCAGGATGTAGTTGCAGTTCAGGGAGCTTTGATTACTCATACAGCTCATAAACATTTGCCATAACAGGCAACAGTGGCCAGCAGCCTCCAACAGACTGCACACATCAGGTAACATCACCAGGAGTGGAGCACAGATTTAGCACTGCAAAACCAGTATTGCATCTTATTTCATGTCAGTTTACACGATATACTCATGCCATACTTCCTCCATTTCCCAGTTTCCATTGTACCTTCCAGCCATTGCTAATTTTGATCTCTCCCAGCTCCCTCCAATTTTATATGTACTTCACATGTATAAAATACTACATGTGTTATATTGTATATATATATCTATCTGATACCTACATATCTATACAGCGCTGCTGCCAGGCAGCAGCAGTCTCCTGTTCTAAAGAATTCTCCTCTAAGGAACTTAAGTCAGCAGTGGAGCTCAAGGATCCTTACTGCATGTGTAAAAACAACGCACTTGTGATAGGAACATCAACCTCTGCACCAATGACTGGGTACAAGCATAGAGTAGAGGGCTCAGTTTGAGAGGGTTTTGACTCTGTCTCTGTGCTCATATCCTCCTTCCTTTGAAGGCATGAGAATTTTTCCATTAGAGCTTATTTTGTGAGGTTATTTTGGGAATAACTTCACAAGCAACTGAAAAACAATAAATATATAAACATTGAACAAATAAAGAAAAAGCTGTTAATGCCAAGTATTTAAGAACTTACATCGCTGGCAAAAAACCAACCAAACAACAACAACAACAAAAACTACTAGAAAGAAAAAACATGTTTTGATAATTCAGATATTTGATATCTTACTTCTTATGCAACTCATTTTCTTTACATTTCTGGTGTTTCCATTAGAAATACAATTCTCCTTCCCTGCCTCCTGCTCAGCTGGTATTTTGGTCATGACAGTTTTTCATCTTTAGGAACAAAGGAATTTTTGTGTTTTAGAAGATCAGAGATTTATGAAGTCCCATGACTTTCCTCTGAAAATGACAACATAAATGATTGTACAAAAAGTACAAGCAATTGTTACAGGCAAAAAAAAAGAGTTTTCTTTCTTACCCTCAGCATCTGTCAGCAACAAAAGAAAAACCTGAAGGGATGCTCTCTATTTAAAATTATCTCTATTATTATCATCATAAGACAGTCAGAACTACTTTAACCTTTACAGGTCTATCCCTTTGTGATATCCTGTTAGCTATTGTAACAGCAATGTTATATTGTGGTAAGGAGTTTCACAGATTTTTCTATTTTAGCTCATCATATTTTCTGATACTCAAGTTCTGTGTACCTTCTTATGTTTGTCTGTGAGATTACATTATTTGTATTTTTCTTTTAAAAAAATATTTATTTATTGCCCCTCACTCATCTCTACATTAAACAATCCCAATATACTGTGTCTCCTTGCATAAAAGTCTCGAGAGAATTTCTAATTTGTTTCATCATCTGCTTTTGAAATAATTTTGTTTGCATTTTTTTGAGATGGAGAGAACAAAACACAATAGAATATATACCTCTGATTTAAATAACGTTTATATTATGCAGAGTTATTTTCAGTGTTGCTTATAGACACCTTTCTTGATAAAGATCCCTTTATACAGACACTTCCTAAGTGTAGCAGGATTTGCCTTAGGGACCATGAGCATCTTTGACCTTTTGTTGCAGTTGAGGCAGAGAAAATATTCCTAACAAGTTCCTGAGAAGTATCTCTTTGTCTGCCTAAGACTGAGTGTGTATTATTTTAGCAGTTCCATGATTTATTTTAAAACTCTCTGAATGTACCATTTAACCTGAGGACTTGTCCTTCACCTCATCCTGCTGTTCAACAACTCTCCTTCTGACTCCTCAATCTTCAATCTGGAGGTAGAACAGAAATGATGTTTAGGGCTATTCTGGCATTTTCTTACTGTTTCTACCATCCTTCATACATAAGCTTTTCTCATATCCTCTTATTTTTAACAAAGAACATTTATATACTTCTTTTAAAAAGTAACACATGCAAAAATTTTGTTAAAATTGAAAGCTAACAAGTAGTTGAAATGCTTCATTTTTCTCACCCAAAGACTGAAAGCTGAAGGTAAGGTGGTATTTCTACGAGAAAGGAAAAGTACATTATTTTTGTATCTTTGTGAAAAAATACTTCAACTGCCATAACACCATTTCTTAGACTAAAAAACTATGTATTTGTTCAAAGTATTTAATAGTAATGTTTTGACACAGAGAAAATAAAATTCCATTACCTCTATTCACTGCTGATTTGGGGTTGTCTATTATTAGGACAGAGATGGGTGACAGGAGATGACCACTCTTTCCTTGCAGAAGGTGTCAGGAGCTGCTGCTTGTGCTTGTGGCCCTTGTCCTACCCCCTTTCCCTGGACACCTGCCCTCTCTCTCTCTCCCTTCACTATCTCCAGCAGGAAGGGTCCCCCTGGGGTCTTCTATGCGTGGTGGAAAGCTGAGGAGAGCTGTGCCTGGCAGAGACCCCTGCACGCTACCAGTGCCCATGTTGCTCTGAAAGTGGGTGTTGAGGGGCAGAAGCATCTATTCTTAATAAAGCCGAATAAACTAAGCCATAAATAAATCAATAAATTAAGGATTGAGAAGCTGAATAAACAAAACAGCAATTTAAGTACCCTATTTAAACCAAGGTATTCTGTTCACCAGGAATAGTGCTTTAAGGAAAGCAGAAGTCACTGGCATTCGTGAGCTTGCAAGCTGAGAGCTGCAAGCAAACTGCCTCTGTCATCATTTGAAAACATAATGCTGACAGATCTCTGACTTGGCGGTAGCACTAAACAGGATTAACCACTCTGGCATCTCAGGTTTCATTGCACTGAAATGGAAATAAGTGCTGTTCACACAAAGAATGGCATTTGTCATATTATTCATGCCTGTGGTGGCCTCTCGGGGTGTACATGGTTGGTCACATCAAGCCAAACAATGCATGACTTGAAACTAAACTTTCAAGAGTGCTTTAATGGTGTTGTTATTGGTTAATTCTTCTTTTGGTTTTAGAGTACTAATTGAAAGAGATAGCAACCTGGCTCAAACATCCTGATACTCCTGGCTTCAAAGAAAGCACCTTTTTGGTTTTATTCTTATGCAGCACATTTATTTAGCAGTTATCCCTTCACCCACCCATGGCACTCCCTATCACCTCCATTTCTCCCAGGACATGCTCAGCACAGGGTGTAGCCCAAGCAGGATTTACACAGTGATTACTCGGAGATCTGATTCATATGATGGTGGATTTGAGATTCTGTTGCCAACCAGGGCAGTTCCTTTCTATGGCTCCACCAGGTCATAGCTGCCAGCCTGCCCCAAAGGCAGCCCAGGTGATGGCCAGCCTGTGCTAATTCCAGCTGATGGCTCACTCCCTCTCCCCACTTGCCAGCAGGGCTCCTCTTTGCTACCTTGCTTGCTCCTGGCCTCCTTCTGCCTGCCCCACACCAGCAGAGCCAAGGGGCCACAGGAGGCTGCCAGCATAGGCTGGCAGGGAACTATCAACTGTAACTGGCGAATCCCATGGCAGAAGTGCTTGGTTCAGTAGCATCCCAGAAACTGGACTGGATTTGGAAGTTGTGAGATCATGGGGTCCAAAGGCTCTGAGAGAAAATCACCCCTTACGTGCATCTGTATGACTCTGCCAGATTGCCTAAAAATATTGGGAGACAACAGTGCATTTGCTTAAAGTTTTCATTTTCTCAAAGCTTTCCTACAGCCAGAAGAGCTGGAGATTTTTTTCACCTGGGATTGAGTTGGGCAGTGATGCCCCCAGCCAGCCAGATAAACCCCAGCAGCAGGGAGATGGCAGGCTTTGGACCAAATGCTGAATTCAAGTGTAGGGATTATTAGCACTTCATCTTGTTTGCTCTCTCTCTTAGTGATGAGGGTGCTCTATTTGAATTGGATTTCCTTTCCACTTTCAAAGAGCATCCAAAGGAGAAATGTCAGCACATTAAAGGAGACGTTGATTTTGTTTGCCAAAATATGAACCTGGAGCCAGAATAGTTCCTCTCTGGTAATTACAAAACCTCTAACATTTATTACTCTTCTGTTGGATGACACTTGTAGTACACCTTGGAGAAATTAATTCTTACCTAGATGTGCAGAGAAACCTACATTAAGAGAAACTGGAAAAGTTATACCACCTTCAATCTCGTTTTGTGGAATCTGTCAACTGAATGAAAATAATTAATCATGAATTTTAACTATTCCTATTGCAAAAGGAATTGGAGTTTGGGTCAAATGCATTGCTAAAATATTTGTTGACAAATCAGGTTGGTTACAGGATGTTTATTAGAACTTTTGCATTTGGACCTCTAATACAAGTCATCGATCTGGATTATTATGACCCAGAAGTAACAGTTTTGTTTCCTGGTGCTATTGCTTTTTTTCAAATCCCATGTTTAAATCCATTTCATAAAATGTTTTCTTCCATTTTATTCATTTCTTTTAGCCTAGCTGGAAAGATTCCTACTACATTTACACAAGTAGTTTGGATTCTCTGTAATTGTCTCCAGTAGAGGGATGATTTTTCTGTCATTCCTGGATTAAAAAAAAAAACCAAACTCAAAACAAGGTTGATATTTTAACTCTTAAAATGAGACAGAGCTAAAAGTTCTGGAAACATTTGATTCACATGATCTCAATTCAAACACAATGCAATTTATGTGAAAGCAAAGCAAGAAAGAAAGGGTCAAAATGAGGTATTTAGAAATACTGAAACAAATAATTTAGATATAAAAAACCAGTTTTACTTGGTCAGTTTATGAACATGTTCAGGATTTTGGTATTTCAGCTATGGAAAAAACTACTGCTTAAAATTTTATCTTTTTTTGGTATTACAAATATTTAAAATTACATGGTTTTGTCCCCAGGATTTTGGGAGTAATAATTTTTTTCTTCTTGTTGGTTGTTATTGTGCAGGAAGCACTCACTTAATAGCAAAAAAATTCTGTTTTCCCTTGCTGGGGAAGTTTTAATCACTACTCATCCAATGGCAAAAGATTAACCATAGCTTAAGTCTGTCTTATGTGAAACTGGTTTCTCACTGCTTTTACTTTAAAAATAATTTTTTAAGTAATACAGCCAAATATTTTAACAGGTTGTGTGGTGAATATTCTGTTTCCACTTATTTCTGTGGGCTTCCTGTACCTCAGAGAAGTTATTTTCAGGTTTGCAGCTATGCAAATGAAAGTAACATAACTCCTTTTCTTTCAGGGCTACCAGTTCCTACATGCATGTCTAAACACCTTATGTATATACTGTAATATTATAGCATTAAATGAAACTGCTTTAGAATGCCTGAATGTTTTTACTCACTCTAGTGAGTGTTCTTTACACTTGTCATTTGAAGTTATTCCTGCTCTTAATCTACACAGTTTAAAATTTTTGAAGGAGGTGATGGCATTTTCTATAAGCCAGCAGAAAAGGAAAAGAAACATTAAAGAAGATGTTATTAAAAGCATATGTCATTGTCGCACTTCAGGCCCTGAAGGACTTCTGAGGCTGTTCTGGAAAAGGCAAACTTCATTCTTGAGAAAGAACAAAATGTTAACTTGCTGTCAGATAAAAATCTACAGTATCTGTTGAATTCACATAACTGAATGCTAAGGCAGACCTCTTTATGTCTAAATTACAGCTTTCTTCAGGTAGTGAAACTGCGCATCCTCTCATATATCTGTGATATACTTAGTCACATAATCATATTGTGACAGCTTGAAAGGAGGAGGACTCAGAAAATAGAAAAGCAGTTTAAAATTCTTATCAAAACAATTTATTTTTGGAAGATAGTGGCATGCATTTTGCAGAAACAATAAAATCCTTTCCCTGAGGAAGCTGATATTTTCCAATGGCCTTAAAGAAAGCTTCCATTCATTGAATCATGTTCTTGGCAGGGACCATGGAAGATGGCTGAGTCCACTCTCTACCTGTCGGTCACTCTACCTGTGCTAGCTCTGACTGGTGGTGAGAGCTCTTCTTGTAGAGTCCGAGGTGGGAGGCTGCCCAAACACCCAGCCAATCTTCTTCCTATCCTTATAACTGTTGTTTTCTAATATTCTTGCTTTGTTTTAAATCTTGATCCATCCACTATGGAACTGGAGAGCAAATTCATCCTTTTATCTTTACAGCCTGATATACATTCATATCAGTACTGCATAGATATGTATGTTCCTCCTTCTGCTTTCTCCCTTCAACCTAAATTCCCTGTTGTGTTGTGTTTTTATTTTTTAAATTTTCTTCTGAGTCCTTTTTTATAGATACCTGATCATTCAGATTGTTCTTTTCTGCTGTCTCCATGGGCTACACATTTACTGAAGCCAAACAGAACATGGCTACTAAGCTTTCCTAGGACCACGTAAATCAGGCTGTTTCACAAAGAGTCCGTCCTTCTTTTTTCTGTATTGTTTTATGTGGCTTAACTTTCTCATTGCAGCTCTGTGACATTATCCCCTTTGTATAGATTGTGATTCACCTAACAACAGAACTTCTTTCTTTTTTTGTCACGTAATTGCAGCTTTTTTCCCTGCAGAACACCCAGCAGTTCCCCCTTTCCTGTTTGTATAGCTGATCACATCTGCCGACGCCCAGTAGCAGGCACTTACCCTTGTTGAATAGAACCCTCCTTTCTCCAAACCAAATCACTAGTGTGCGAAAATCCTTCTAAATCCAACATCTGTCCTCCAGCATGCTAAAGCCTCCCAGTTTGGTATAATCTCCAGTTATGTAAACATGTTTTCTGCACCATCACTGGTTCATTAACATCCTTCTGACAACGAGCCAAAGCTTCTATCAGCTCCCTAAATAACTTCTTCTACATTGTTTTCCTTGTTTGCTGAAAGAATATCATATGAAACCATGTCAAAAATCTTACAAAAGTGACATCCAACATGACCTTCAATGATTCTCCTCCGCTGATGATTCCTCTTACTTTGTTGCAGGAGAGATTAGATTTGACATCTTTTGTTCTTGACAAAGCTGTGTTGGCTGTTACTTGTTGTGTTATAACTGCTTAAAGATAGCTCATTTACTTGCTCCAGTATCTTTTCTGCGTACTAAGGTCAAACAGATTGGTATATAATATCCTCTTTCCTTCTTTCCTTGTCAACAATACCCTTCTCTCCTGTAATAGTCCTTCAGTGTAAATTATCAGTGATAACCATTAGAGTTTTCATCAGCCAGTCCTTTAAATTCAGTTGATGGAAAAGCAGCAAATTGTGTTTGAATAATTTTTCACTTGGTCCTTCGATTGTAAAATCTGAAATCTGTTTTCCCTATTATCAATAATGCCTCAGATATATAAAAATAGGTATAAAAGTAAAAAATTAGATACAAAAATATTAAAAAAGCTTGACTTTCTCAGTGTTGTCTATTAAAAACTTACCAGTTCTGATTCATACAGGCATAATCATGTGCTTGATTTTTCTCAATGTCTGGTAACATACTTAAACTTATTTCGTGTTACCCCAAATATCCCTTGCTAGTTGTATCTCATTTTCTGCTGCCTTTTCTGACTTTATCCCTGCATGATCAGACTACACCTCTGTAGCTCCCCCAAGTAACTTGACCCAACTTCTCTTTTCTGGATGCTTCATTCCTATCTGAGGCTCAGGAGGAGCTTGTGACAGCCAGGCTGATCTTTTGCTCGGCCCATTGCATTTTCTGCATGGATAGTTAATTTACTTATACACTTACTGTTATTTCTTTGAGGAAGTGACAGTTCTTAAACATTTTTTTTTGTCTGCATCAACCTCCCAGAACATCATCTTTACAACTTGTAGGAGTTCGTGGGAGCCTACCTCCATTAAATGTTTTTTTTTTTGGTGTGTTTTGATGTTGTTGCTTCTTTCTAAAATCACGGAATCTCCCTGCAAAAAATGTGAAGCCATACATCTATGTATGTATTCATATACAAATATATGTATACATACATACTTATATATACATGCAGATGCACATGTCTATCTGTCTCTTTGTGAAGAACACTGAGAACTTAGAAACACGCCTGGTTTTTCTCACCCAAATATTTCAGTTCAATACCTACAAAAGAAAATGAAAGGTGGTGGGCGAGCCACCGGAAAACAAGATCGTTATTCTACTGGAAAATAGAAGCAGTCAGGATTTCTTCTTCGTTTTCTAATAATCCTGTAAAGAAATTTTTTGCTTTACATCAGCTATAGCTTGTAAGTGAAGGACACATGTGAAGGCATTACAGATCCATTTGACTCCTACATTAGAAGAGAGTTTTAAAAGTTTTCTTCTATTCTGCTCTTTTTACTGGTGATTTATCTTGTAGACATTTAATCTTATGACTATTGTTTATTCTGCTTCATCACATCAGGGGTCTAAGAAGCAGGATTATTGTTGGCTGGGCTTCCTGATTTCAGCCTTCTGGGAAAACTACGAGCAGGTATAGGACTGCACCGGTTCATGTTTGACGGCTCTGCAACAACAGCTGTAGAAACCAACGATACAGTGTCCCACTGGCTCCTAGGGAACAGATTCCTCAGATGTTGTATCTAGCACTGGCTTGGGTTCAAAGAACAGCTTTAAAATATGTTTTCATTTCCTCTGTGTCTCCTAGGGACTTATTCTGTGACACTTGGCACATTTTTGTATCCATCATTACAATGAACATAATCTCTCATTTTCCTGCAAAAGTTCAATATTACAGAAAGGGGAAAGTATTTCAAATTAAAAGCGGTATTCATCGGCATTGGTGATGAGCATAACACACTTCACTATAAAGGCTTCCTGTAAGCATGTTTCAGTATTTCTTTCTCTTGTGTATTTTAATCACTTGGATTAAAATATTTTTGTTTCTTTCATGTTGTCTAAATATTAAATATTTATAAATATGTCAAGGACTCATTTTCCTTGTTTCTAAAGAACCATTTACTGCTTATGAGAGTGCTTAAAATAAATTGTTAGTAGTAACTTGTAGTATATGTAGGATACTAAAGTGGGCTGTATGAATTTCGCTTTCATACAAAAGAGTGTGAGAGGGGTTGGGTATTTATTTGGGGTTTCTCTTCTGTGGTTTGGTTTTTTTGTTTTTTTGTTTTTTTGTTTTTTTTTTTTCATTAAAAGAACTCGTAGAATCTCACTTTCATGACCTTGGCATAATTTCGAATTTAAAATTTCACTTCCAAGTGATGTTAGGTAGTGAAGATGAAAACTGGGCACAAACTCCTCCGAATGCTGGTAGCATTTAAGATATGATTTTTTTACCAGTTATGCTTATGCCTACACGCTTCTTGGGGTCTGAATTAAAACACCCAAAGCTTAAAAAATGCGAACGCACCCTTCCAAAAAGCCAAGGAAGAGCTTTTCCTGTTCTACAGTACTTATAAGCGTGGATGTCTGTAAAATAATTATGTGGTATTTCCCAAGTGGATATGCACCGATTACAACGTGCATTATACCCATTATAAGTGGTTATTTATAATTATACACACATATCGCGATCACTCGTGCACGTACAATGCAGGGCACTATCCACCACGTGAGCACTGGCGGTGCCGGCACCACCGCGGTGCGACCGCCGGCACCCGCAGGCGCGGCTGCAGCGCACGGCACCGGCTGCCTCAGGTTTCCCCTCAGAATGCCCCACGCCTTTTCCAGGCTTTCACTGCTCACACCGAAGTCTCCTACACAAACACCTGCCAAGGGCCCATTTTCCGCCCTCCCAAGGGGGCCCGCTCCTCAGGAGCAGCAGCCCCTGTCAATCCCGACCCTCACGGCCGTCGGCGTCCCGCAAGTCCCGCTCCCTCCTGCCGCAGCTCCGGGTGCAGCGCGGAGATGCGGACGGCGCCGGGATGCTGGGTGTGCGGGGATGGCGGCCGTGAGGGGATGCAGGCAGGGCGTGGGGATGGCGGGGGGTTGCGGGGATGCCGGCCGTGAAGGGATGCCGGGGGCGCGGGGATGCCGGCGGGTCGCGCAGCCCCGAGCGGTGCCGCCCCAGCCGCGGCGGGCGGAAGGGGGACGGCGGGGGGGAAGGCCCCGCGCCCCCAGTGCCGCTGCCGGGCATGCGCGGTGCCCCCGGAACATGGCGGCGGCGTGAGGCGGGCGATGGCAGGAGCGGCTTGACAGGACGCCGGGGATCCGCGTCCCGCCCGCCCGGTGAGTGGCGGCGGCCGCGCTTCCCGCTCCCCGCGGTGGCGGGCAGGGTGAGGGAGGAGCGAAGAGAGAAAGGGAGGCGAGGCGGGGGTCGCGCCCCCTCCCAGGGCTCGCACCGTAGCCTGCGCCCGCCGTGGCCGCGCCGGGAGCCCCGGTCCCGGGTTCCCCTCCTCGGCAACACCACGGCGCTGGGGGCGGCCCTGGGTCTGGCCGGGGCTGCCCCATGCTCCAGCGGCGCGTCCCGGTCTCTTGGCGCTGGCCGCTCCCCTGCTCTGCGGGCTGAAATCCCAGCGCGGCGAGTCCCGCCGACCCCGCCCGCGGGGACCCGCGGATGGCCAAGTACGAGCGCATCTGGGAGAGTGAGAGGAGCGGGGCGGCTCTGTTTCCCGGCACTAACAAAGTGCCTCTCTCTGTCCGGGAGTGGCCGCGACTCCCGGATAGCAGGAGCTCCGGTGAGCAAGGGCGACACGGGAGGTCCCTGAGCCACCGGTGCCTCCGGTTCGAGCGGCGGGGCCGGCGGCGTTTGACAGGAGCGCGGGCAGGACACGCCTCCCCTCACCGGGGCGGCCCCGCTACCTCCCCGGCGGCGGCGGCGGTGGCTCCGCGCCCTCCCGGCCGGGGCTGCGCGTAATCGTGCTGCCCAGCGACCGCCGAGGCGGGCGAGGTGCTGGGGAACGGGCGTCTACCAGAAAAGCCGGATGCGCGTTGAAAGTCATTTAACTCAGAGCGCTCACTGGTGTTGGTAAGGGGGCTTGGGGGTGCCGCTTGAACACAGCGCGGTGCCAGACGTGGCCTGTTGTGGGGCACATGTCGGGTTGCGATGCAGTACGGCACTGATCCCGTTTTCTTTACGATTAACCTGCGTATTGTGGCTGCCGACTTAAAGGGGGTGTCTTGCACGAGGAGTCATAATTTTGGATGGTCCAAAGAAAGTAGTTCAAATATGGAGAGTTCTGTTACGGTGTTGTGCGTCGTTTTCTTTAGCTGCTAGGCTAACTACAAAACACATTGCAGTGCTGTAGTATGTATCAATATTCAAGTTAAATTTTATGCTCAGTTGTTCTTTAAGAGTGAAGGCATGCTTTAATACCATTTAAAGTTGCAGTCTTTCTCTACAGTTATTTGCTGTTTCTCACTGATGAGTTAGACTAGAAAAGATAGCAAAAAAGAATTGTAAGACCTAAAAAGTTTAATGAAAATGGGAAATATTGATATTTGAGTGAGTTCTGGTCACGTAAACTTTGCTTGTGACTCATGCATATCCTAACTAATGTAGACAAGGTGATTAAAACTTAAAAAGCATAGACTCAGTAGATATGGAAGTTAGTTTTCAGAGCGTGCTGTGTCTGACTTGTAAACAGCTCTTCAAATTTGACTGGTTATGAATTTTTTATAATTCAGAGTAACAGTCTTAAACCTTCGGATTTTTAAATCATTCCTACTGCATCTTACTCTTTGGAAGTGGCAGAGTAAAGCAGTTGGTGAGGCAGTCGCTCAGGGTCCGTAACAACTGCAGCACTGGTGCAGATGGGAAGAGTATTGCAGGAAGGCATTTGCTGTGTTACACTTGGGTTCTGGGCTGTCACGTTAATCTGATGGAATAAATAGGGGAGTGAATGCCTTGCGCTGTGCCAGCTCTCCATGGGCCACCATCAAGTGCTGTTCAGGCCACAGCAACCTACAGCCCACGTGAGTGGTCGCACTTACAGTGTGTCCAGAGAAATTCCTTGTACAGCCAGGCTGCGCGTTTGGGGGCAGGGGGAGCTGATTTTCTCCCTTAGGGTACCATAAAATGTAAGTACTATTTAGGGGTGATATTAGTTGAATTGATGTAAAGAAAAAGCCCATTGGAGACACTTCTGTTAGTACTTTATTTATGGGAAGTCGCACAGTAATGCAAGCGGGACGCTGCAGGAAACAGTGTATGGTGAAACTGAGGTTGAGACCTGGAAGTGTTTGTATGGCTTTTAACTTTAACATGGTCTAGTCATGAGTATGAAAGTAGAATTTACAAATTTTTTTTGAAACTCAGTTGATGGAGTTGATGCATTAGTTTTTTATTTGGTGTAAATAGATAGCAATATTAGTGTGATATCTTTCAGGTTGCTTGGTATTTTATGTTTTTGTAGTAATGTTCAGATTCAGCAAAAACAAATGTTGGCTTTTCATGGTGTGCTATAGCTGCAAGTATAAACTACTTCCACAACAATTAGAAGCCATGTAGATACGAGAACATAACATAACTAGATTGTTCTTAACGTTCAGATATATGTAAGTATTGATCTTGATGCAGGAATTTTAGGAAACAAACAACGGCAGTACTTTAAAGTATTTTTCTTTTGACTTTGTGTGTTCCTACATTGAATGTACAGATGCTTTTTTTTCCTCCTTTGCTGTGACTGCTGTTGCCATGTCCAGATAGTGTGCTCTCATAAGGCAGAGGCATTGTTTTCTGGAGTAGCTGCTCGAGTTCAAAAGAGGCATTTTGCTAGTGTGAAATTTGTAGTACTGAGAAAGTAATAATTCCATTACCTGTCTAAAATTTGTATGTCTAAAATGCAGCTTTACCTGAGAGAATGTGAAAAAACTTGAAGCAAACAGAGACAGCTGCTTCTGCCTGTTGTACATAGGTGTCTTTTGTTGTTTTCTTGATTTTCCAATGGGATCGTGAGCTGTGAGTGAGTCCTGTTTACTTCTGTTACTGAGTGAATGTACGGGGACAAATGAAGTCCTCAGCAATTATCTGCTGCTACTAAAGAGTGTCACTAACAGGAAATGACATTTGTCATTAACTGTTCAGGACACTGCAGTTAGCTTTCTTATTTGTCTGGATACATCTACCTCGAACAAGGGTGAGTGAAATACATAGTTATTCTTTTCATGTGTTAAGGAAATCTTTAGAAATACCCTTTGACAGTCTACTGTGATGTTTTCGAAGTGTAAATACAGAACAAATTACAGGTAGGGACCAAGACACTGCTTCAAGGAGTCTAGACAAGAGAGGTTGTTAACCAACTTTGTGACCTGCACATCTGCAGGGCATTTAAAGTTCTGTTCATTCCCATTTGAAAGAAATAGCCTTAGGCACCCAGCCTTCGTGCCAATTGCTTCTTTCAGAGATTAAAATCTTAAATGTAAAGGACTATACCATTTGTATTCTTTAAAGTGTAAGACCTGCAACATAAATTGCCCAGAATGAGATTTTTCTAGCATGTGGGAAGAGCCAGAAAAGCCCATATAAAATTGTCAAGGCATAATAGAGCAATGGATAAATAAGCAATGAAAATGTTAAAGTTCCAGAATGTTTGTTAACACCGTAATACAATTTGATAAATAATTCTTTATTACTGTGATTTGTGGTTTTGGTATAAGAAGACGCTTTTCCTAGAAAATTTGTACAGCTTCTTTGGAGCATTCTTTTAAGGTTCAAGTGTTCTATAATTCAGTTTTGGGAAGCTTTAAGATTAGTTATATGCAGATAAGTTTATTTTTGCATTGTAATGATGACTGATAGTGGTGTGTACGAGCAACTTTCCTTATGATGTCTAAGTGGAGATGCAGTTAATTTGTTTGAGCTGAAGTCGCTAAAAAGTGGGGCAGTTAAGTCCTTAAGTGAACTGTAGGGTTTTTTAAGAGTGTGTTTCTGTGTGAATACTATTTTTGTACTTTCGTGCACCTGCTGGCTGACTTGAAATGTGTGAGCAGTGAGGGCTGAGGGTGTGCACCCAGCTCCTGCCGCAGTGCTGGCCATGGAGCAGCAATGCTGCCTGGCTCCTGGGAGCAGCAGAGATGATTTGGTGAGTCACCTGCTCAGTCCAGCTGTGTTTCCATAAACTCATCACATTGCCTAAAACTTGTATTCTGTATCTGTGAGCTATTCAAGTAGATTACCATCTTTTGGGATGGGAAGGGTGGCTTCAGGTACCTGAGCCAACAGTGAGCAGGCTCCCCTTTGATCTTCGGCAGATCTATGCATAAAGAGTAACTGGTGCACAAGTGGTCATGATGACCATCAGAGGTACTTTTATCTCGTTCTTGTTAGTCTTTCTGCTTGGTCAACAAGGGTGTAGATCTGGAGGAAAGTCAGGAGCTGTCTCATAACCATTCAGAAAGCAGCAGCTGTCTCTATCAGCCAACTTATCACTTTTATTTATTTGGTCTTGCTCTGATAGTTTCTTTTGTATTCAGTGGACATTTGGCATAAGTGCCCACAACCAAACCATTTGTAGTAGAGGGGATATACTGTGTTATACCCTTAATGCAGCGATATGCTGTGTACGTGCCCTTAGCACCTTTCCTCACAATATCTCTGTCAGAAAAAGTAACAGCTTTAGTTTCTATGTCCTTTGGATAGGACTAAAAATTCATTGTTTTCTTATCTTGGATCTAAATGAGGTATAAATTTCTTCTTTGTGATGTTAAGTTCCATGTCTCTTTTATTTCAGCAGTCTTGTTTCAAGACTGGTTCATAGTTCTGGGCTTTAACTAAGTCACCTGCTTTATGGGTAGTGGTTGATCAGTTTGGATCCAAGTTGGTGCAATAGCAATGGTGTGCTTATTGTGGTTCTTATAAGTGCTCTCTTCCTGCTTTTCGGAATTACTTGCAGAGCCTAATACCAAAATCTCTCTGAAATACCACACCTTTAACAGAATTTTAGTGCTCTTTCATGTGTTTTAGCAGGGTGATAGCCTTTCTGCTTCACAGGTAAGTACTATCTAGATATCTTATGTCCAAACTAATCCTAAAGTACATTTTCTTTTTTGGCTTTGTAAGAGTGATGCTGTGTCCAGTGTAAGCATGAGCCGTGTTTTGGACTGATTACTGTGGTTTTTTTTAACCGATATTCTTCATATTTGTGTGTTGTCATCTAAACCCAAGTAAGACATTGTATTAAAGGTAGATGTGCTGTTTAGATTATTTGGTTCTAGGGCTTCAACTTCATGAATCAGGTCAAATTCTAGTTAAGATACCAAGGTAATTCTGTCATTTTAACTTCCATCAATTTTCATAAAAGGAATGAACTTCTTTGATGGAAATCTAAGTCAGTTGTCTTCTCAAGGTAATACGAGACTCCTTTTAGTGTAGGGCAAAGATGAGGTTGAGCCTTTCATCCTCTCTACCATACATTAATTCAGGGAGCAGCTGAAGTTTATAAAACCTGTACGAGAGTAGCACCATTTTAATGAGGTGCATGCTTAAAATGAAGCATTGTACCATTATTTATGTACTGTGTGGAATCTATCAGAGATTAATGCAGGCAGGTTCAGTGGAAGTAGTGCAGTTCTTGGGGCACTTTAAAAAGCCCACTTAAAAAGGCCAGTTTGTAAAACTTAGTCTTGTGCACGGAGGAATGTGAAAGAGTGTCAGAACTGCTGAATTTGGTGGAACTCTTTGTTGTCAGTAACGTCTGTCAGGGGCTCAGAGATTAAAAAGGCTGCCGCATGTTTGGTGGCACTTCTCCTACCGCATCTCTTATATGTGTACCCTGCACTGGAGGGCTGTAAAGAGGAAGACAATGGTTTTCTGGGAAAGTCGGATGATATGAACTGGTTTCAATCCCAAAATAAGCAGTGTTATAGTTGGATGGAAAACTTTGAATATGCTATGTAATTATTTTTCAGCTTGTTGTAGGAAAATACTACCTAGTCTGAATATTCCCTAGTGCTCAGTGGTATAAGCACTGGGTGGAGGAGAGAGGGGGGATTGCCTTCAGAGAGGTGGTCTCCAGAAACAGCACAAAGGGAGATACTCTGCCTCTGTCCTGGGCCGGAGCCACGTACGACCAGTGAAAGGTGTGCAGTCATGCTGAGGAAGAGGTGGAGGAGATTGCCCTGTTACTGCTTGCTTCACCTGGGGGTTGGTTTTTTTTAATATAATTGGAAAGTTTTCGTAAGAAGTGGGAAGAGAGATTTGCTGCAAATATTCCTGATGCTTTGAGTCTTTCGTCTTCTTTCGTTTTTGAAGAGTGAAGCAAGTAGTACAGCGGAGTATTTGCAGCTGTCTAGTCCTTTGAGCATTTAGGAGTTGTTATGTCTTTTATGACCTGTTAGTGCTTTATTAGCTGCAGAAATGTCTAGCAGCACTGAATGGTCCTTTGGAATGGCACTTGGTGTGATTCTTGGGGTTATCCTGTCCAGGGACAGGATTTGGACCTTGATGATCCTTGTGGGTCCCTTCCAACTCAGGATATTCTGTGATTCAATGATAATGTTTGTCTAAATAGATGAACAAATATTTTTGGTGGCATCTGCACGAAGATCCCTTGTGTAAGGGGACTTTTTGAGTTGGGGAAACAGCACAGCTGTCAGCACCAGCAACAGGTGAGTCCAGTGCATGTGCTTGGAAACTGCAAGCAGCTCTCTGGGGTTTTCTTCCTGCAGAAGCATTGTCTCAACAGGGGAGCCATCAGGAAATTGCTTAAGGGTTGTTTAGTTCTGGTTGGTTTGGTTTTGTTCCCTGACTGGACACCAGTATGTGGGATCAGTGTAGTTATTCCTTTATACAAGACAGGCTACACCGTGGAGTGTTGCAGCAGCAGAAAAATGTGTTGAAGCAAATTGTGTCTTTGTTAATATACAGTGGCAGGGAGTCCCAGTCAGCATTATGTTGCTTGGATTCTCGAGTGGGACAGAGAAACAGGTATTTTATGTGCTGGAAGAGGATGGTAGCAGAAGTATGTTGCTGCTGGCATTGAGTACTAGTGAGGGGAGACAAGCATGTTGTTCTGAAACAAGGTAACTTCATCTGCTGACAGCAGTCGGATCCTGTGCAGAAACGTCCCAAGGCTGTTCCCCATGCCTTCAATGAAAAAATAAATTGTGCATGCTATTTGACTTCTGTAGATTTCTTCATCAGAGTATAAATGTGTGTGTTTCTGTGGATACTCTGTTGTGAATAAAAAATCTGGACCTTGGGGATGAATTTGCCGACTATGGACTGTATGGATTAGAGCTCTCTTGGATCGTATCTGAACCAAGCTTTCACAGTCCTTTTCCAGTTTGAAGGCAGTGTAGAAGGGAGGAAGCCAAAGTTGCCTAAAAGAGTGAAAAATCTCTTTTCTGCCATTGGGCCTCTGTCTTTTCCCCCCCTGTTCCCTTATGCATACACACTCTCTCTGACTGCTGCTGGTGGTGTTGCTTCTTGTCTGCTAAAGACAAGTGCAGAAAAGCTTTATAGGGTTCTTTAGCATCTGGGCATCTCTTGCTATGTTTGCAACAGCAATTTCTATTCTCCCTTACCTGTTGTATTTCCACTGTGCTAAAAGTATGCTCAGAGACCTCTCTTCTGTGTCAAGGGAGCCTGAGCTGAAAACAGAAGAGATGTATCTGAATGTAGAGAGAATTTCCTGCAGGTATACAGCTCTTAGTGCTAATCATGCAAATTTTTATTTTGCATAATTTAATTAGTTTGCCTTATGAAAAAAAATTGAGTTAGGTATTTGGACAAAGCCAGGTTGAATAACGATGATGAATGTTTTCAGGAAGAGTAGTCCAGGCTTGAAGGGGGAAGTGGAAAACAGCACAGAGGTTTCAGTGTGCTGAATTCACCAAAATGTTTAAACAAATTGTCAAAATCTTGTGCTACTGTAAATACATTCGAGTAAACTACTGAAACTGGCAGTTTTGCTTAAGAGAAACGTAAGCTGTATTTTAAAATTTATTTTAATATAACATTAAAATACCCTTTCATGTGGGAAGATTGGCATTTTAAGAATATTTAAAGCTGTTAATAGCCAGTCAGCCGCTTTGCTGAACTGCTGACTTCACACATACCATTTCCTTTTTCAGGTTTTTACAACCTCACATCTTCTGACTTTTAAAGCAGGATGGGGAGGGAGGGAAGGAGGAGAAAAGCTTTTTCATTTTTTGTGGGTAGCCATATAGCAGCTCTAAACTGCAATTTTAAAAATTACTGTCAATTTAGTAAATGTTAAATCTACATGGCATAAATTCTGTTGTGCATTAATACAAGCTATGCTGTTTAATTTGGAGACCTTACTTCTCTAATGTTCTCATTTATAAGTATTACTTCTTGTTTCAGGATTTTTTGGGACAAATCTTTGGTCTTAACCTTGTTAGTGTTTCTTTTTAAAATACACAATGCCTTACTCTGTACTGAATAACACACTTAATAGGGTTTGAGAATTTAGAGAGAGTTTTGCAGTCTTGAAATGTATGGCTTACTGTAATTACAGTTGCTCATATTCTAAAGCAGGTCGTAAACTTACCTGGAGAGAGAGCAGAACATTTACAGGCACTATTTTACTGCTGACAGTTTAAAAGTTTGTTTATGCTAATCACTTCATAAATAGTGAGCGGTACACCGCGGGTGACTTTCCGAGCATTTTTGAAAGTGCAGAAAATTTCTGCTTGATGTTAAAGCACATGACATTACAAAAATATATTTGTAAAGCACTAAGTACCGACTCGCTTTCTTTAACAATATAAGAAATACTTGAGCTTAGTTGTTATAATGCTATATATGGGTAGTTAATATTTGCTGGTTTAAAAGCCTGTCAATTTGACAAAAGTCTGTCTGTCCTAGCTCTGCTTTTAGTGACTAGAGGAGGTGTTCAGATATATCAGTTTATTAGAAGTTCAGCTGTATGAAAATGTGGAAGTTTAATTTCCTTTCCTTGAAAGAATTTAACTTTTTTGGGTTTTTTTAATACAAAGAATGTGAACTAAAAGGGATTCCAGCTCAGATCAAATTTCTTGTCAGAACGCCAATTGATGTGTATTTGTGTGCATAAATGAAAGAAGACCTGATTTTTAATGTTTTGGTTTAAAGTCATAGGTGTAATGGATGAGTTTATAAATACAAAGCTTTTGTTACATTTTCTAAAGTTCTGATACATTCCTGTAATTTTTCTTCCTTTAGCCTTTGAAATCTTACTTTTCCATAATGATACCACAATATGCACTAGGAGGCAAACAGATTATTTCTTTTACGGAAATAAGGAAGTATGCTGTTGTGTCTTCAAGTATATTAGATGAGTCTATATGCTGGGTAGTTTGCTGGAAAGTATTTTTAAGTATGGCAAATTTTATTTAATAAAAGAATGTATTTTATTTAAAAACTTCTTTTAAGTTTCATTCTCTGTTTGCTTGTTTTCAGCCCCTTAAAGACTTTTGAAAATGGTATGAAGTAGGGTTTTACTTAAGAGACAGCCAGATTCGTGAAGGATAGCTTTGAAGTAATGCAGTTGAGTCACACTTGTTTGGGAAGCGACTGGTGCCTGTAGATGCATGTTCCCCATGTGTGGATGAGGAATCTGGAGTGGGAACTACGGCTGCTGGACTGTGTGTCCGTGGAGGAGGCTGCACAGGTCTTTTCCTTGAAGCGCTCTCTGCAGCACTGGCAGTGACAAACAGCAAGCAGGAGGAGAGGAGCGATGGGAGTGTGGCCAACAGTTGTAGCTGATGTCTCATGTGTTTCTGAAGGTTGTAGCTCATGAATGGTGGTGGTTAAAGCAAACGTAAGACTTGTACAAATGAAAGAATTGGCAGGGGGAAGTACTTCTTAGCTTAGATTGTGCCTACTTTCTGTCTATGACTGGTTTTGCTGTTCAAACTTTGTGTAATTGTTCCTCTTGGAATTTTAATCTGGAAGCGTTTGTAGAAGAAAAAAAGGGGCAAATACAACTCCTTGTTCATATTAAGCCTGAAAAATGTCTGCCTTTATTTCAAACTAAAACTGAGAACTTAATTGATGCTTCAAAGTGGACGTTTTGTTAGATTCCTCCTCTGTGCAGTGTATCTGTGTAAAAGAATAGCCTCAGTCCTTATCCAGCAGAGTTTGCCCATTGATGACTGTCCCACCCATGAGGATGCCAATGGTGGGGTCTGAGTTACTGCATTTGTACCACTGGTGGGGTCAAAAAAGCTAACGGGCTTTAAAATTGCTGTCTCTTGTCCTGCCTTAGATGCAGAGTCATTGACAGAAAAACCTTAATCTTATTTGTGCAGACTGAACCCACAGTCTCCTTTTTGCTTAGGCGTCTTTTAAATGTTACGTTTATCTCCATAATTCTGTTGTGTGTTTTTATGAGCAGGCATGCTGTCAAGATAAACTTGCACTGGGATGCCCTAGATACGCATAAATTTTTTTTTTCAAGACATTTGGCTTGCTTGAGTGCCTGGCTAACAGTGAGAAGGATAATGGAGATGAGTGGCAGGCAAAACAGAGAGTGATTTTGACATTTTCTGTACAATAATACCTTCTTTGAAATAAAGCAATGCATGCCCCTTGAGTAATTCTTTCAGAAAAAAAAAGAAGCAAAGTTAGGTAGGAAAAATGTTTTCCATCCTGTTTTCTGGCACCTAGTATTATGTACTAGCAGTGCAGAGAAGGTGAAGACTTAGGCTTGTCTTCTGATATAATGGTTTCTGACAAAGGTCTTGCACAGTGGAAGGTGGCTAGTAGAAGTGATTTGGGGATTAACAATAAAAACTTCAGTAAGGAATTACAGGCAGATAAATGCTTTCCATATGATTTTAAAAAAAGTAACTCATGTAAAGGACATTAATCTGAGAAAGACTAAAACTCAGTTTACAGAATGAATTGAGATGTAAGTGATGTAAATAATACACTTCATGAATGTGGATATCCTTTGAATGCTCTTTGGATTGAAGACATTTCGAAGATTAATCCAATATTATCCTAGGTTTGAGGATTTTTTCCCCCATTTTCCTTAATTTACAGCAAATGGTTTCTCACTGGATTCTGTACTGACAGTCTCTTAAATATTTGGGTCATTTTCTGTCTGTAACTGACAACCTCTGTGCTTATCTCAGTCTTTATAACTTTGGTTCTCATTCTGCTGTTTTGTGCACTCTAATGCCATTGCACTTCAGCCTTGCCGTTGCATTTCTTTGTTTGCTCATATATTCCTGACCTTGTTTTGTTAAATTTTTCCCTTCATTTTTAGAAGCTGCTCAATTAATTTCTTAACCCCATCTTTCTCACTCAGCTTGCTTACCAAGGCACATGTACAAGAATGCCTTGAGTTCTGTCCTTGCTATGTAATTTTGCCAGAATGTCCCCTGGAGGTGTTTTCCCTGTATTTGCTGGTGGTTTTCGTCTCTTCTGTGACGAGTGTTCTGTGGGTTGAGCCAGGCTGGTGATGGTGAGTGTGACGTAAGGGACTCTCTTGGTTAGCAAAGGACATAACTGCCTTACTTGAGGCTTGTGGCTAAAGTATGTGAGGTGATGGAAAGTAGTTCCTAGATCTGCCCCTGCAGAAGAAGTTACACTTTGTTTCAGGTTGACCCTGCCCTGATTTGGAGGTAACTGGTTTTAATTTTAGTGTGGTTCAGTAACGTGTAGTGGTGGTTAGATGCAGGCTCAGAAATACCATTCTTAGATGTTTTCTGTGACAAACAGCACAATCTATGAGCTAATTTAATAGCTGCTTTAAATTGAATACTTACGTGTAACTGAGTTTTAAGTAGCACCTCTTTGGAACAGTAATATATTGTGTTCCTTCAGTTGGGTTTGCCTCATTTCAAACAGCTCTTTCAGAACTTTGAGTTGTCTTATATTTTTAACAGGCTGGTGGGCATGCTGTAAAACAGCCTATCTGGTACAACACAAGCTAATGAAAAGCTGGAATCCTTTTTATGTTCTCACAGACGCTCCGGTTGTGCTAAACTTGATGACTATCACTGCAGGGTTGGAATCTTTATTACTGCACCAAGTGCAATCTGGTACTTGGAACAAAAAGATAAAAACCATTCGCTGTTCTAAAGTAATCTGTAAAAACAGTTACTTTGACTCTGCATCACCTTCCATGATTTATTACTTGCAGTGGAAAAGCTTTGAATTTTTGGGGGAGTCCATGAAAGTATAAAGTATTTCAAATTTATTTGATGGCTTAAAAGGATTTCTATTCTTAATCTTGATGATCACTTACGCTATGAATGCTATTGTGTAGCAAAACCTGCTTATTTTATGGTAGTATTCTGTTTCATTTATAACTCCTTTCAAGTCTCAGTCTTGAGTTCTTATAATAACTGTCCGGCATGTTCACAGACAACGCACACATGAAATGAATTCATCAGTCACTGGCGTATAAAAAAAACCCCCATTTATTTAGCTTTAGCCATGGTCTTGCACTGCATAAAGTTTTCATCATCCAGTCCATCATCATAGTGTGCAGGTTTCTTGAAGTTTCAGTAAAGTATCACGGTTTCAGGAAGATACTCAGCTGTATCTTCTTTCTTTTTAATATATTAAATATATTTAATAATTCTCTTCTTATATGTGATATATATGTGGGTTTTTTGGTTTTTTGGTTTTTGGTTTTTGGTTTTTTTTTTAGCATATGAGTAGAAGAGTCAAGAAATTCCAAGTAAATAACCTGCTTTTCAACTATTACTTCTTTTGTGTCGCAGTGGAAAGATGTAGCTTCTAAAAATGTTACCTCTGACAAAATTAATCATGGAAAAAGTATGCACATACTTAAACTTTAAAAACTCCTCAAGCTTTTGATGATGTCAACTTTAAACCTCATGGAAGTTCCTTGAAAGGAACTTATCCAAGAACATAATTCAGAAATTTGAATGTATTTATCCATTATTACTTGAAAAGTAAATGGAGGAAGGATAATAAACTTGTTGGCTTTATTGCTTCAAGACTAAATGCTTGAAATCAGTTTGATTTGAACGTAGTCAAAGTTCAAAATACTACATGCTGGGGTAGAAAATTGCAGGAAAAGATTTTTTTGCACACACACGAAAAAGAAAGTTTGTTTTTGCTGTTTTACACTAGTTTAACCAATCTGTCCCTTCCAGTTTCTAAACCCTATGAGAATGTGGCTCATTGCTTTTATCTGCAGTTAGCATTTCCCTAACAGTTCTCTGTGCGCAGTTACAAGTCTGTTACAAATCATAGGGCAGGGGTATCAGCGAGCACTTGGGCCTTGTGCAGATTTTTTAGATTAGTGTTTTGTTCCTTCTTCAACTGTAGTTGTGCAAGATAATGTGTTTTACTCAAATGTATTCAAGTTGATGATTGTTTAATTCTGTGCAAGTGAGGCAGGGTGAGTACATTGCGTATAAGGAGTCTTCCATTTTTTAGTAATGTTTCTTGGGGGGAAAAAGGAATAAAGCACATTTTATATCTTTCTTTGTATTAGAAATCTACAGAAAATGCAGATCATTAGACCATGACCTGTCTAAAATGACAAAATGAAAGTTTGCATTTGGTACCCTTGCTACTTTTATATAACTGTTGTTTTCACACTACTCTCCTACAGATAGTTTGTTAAACATTTGCAATTTTAAACCAGCAAGATAATTATACACCAATACAAAAAAATTTANATTTTTGGGGGAGTCCATGAAAGTATAAAGTATTTCAAATTTATTTGATGGCTTAAAAGGATTTCTGTTCTTAATCTTGATGATCACTTACGCTATGAATGCTATTGTGTAGCAAAACCTGCTTATTTTATGGTAGTATTCTGTTTCATTTATAACTCCTTTCAAGTCTCAGTCTTGAGTTCTTATAATAACTGTCCGGCATGTTCACAGACAACGCACACATGAAATGAATTCATCAGTCACTGGCGTATAAAAAAACCCCCATTTATTTAGCTTTAGCCATGGTCTTGCACTGCATAAAGTTTTCATCATCCAGTCCATCATCATAGTGTGCAGGTTTCTTGAAGTTTCAGTAAAGTATCACGGTTTCAGGAAGATACTCAGCTGTATCTTCTTTCTTTTTAATATATTAAATATATTTAATAATTCTCTTTTTATATGTGATAAATATGTGAGTTTTTTGGTTTTTGGTTTTTTTTTTAGCATATGAGTAGAAGAGTCAAGAAATTCCAAGTAAATAACCTGCTTTTCAACTATTACTTCTTTTGTGTCGCAGTGGAAAGATGTAGCTTCTAAAAATGTTACCTCTGACAAAATTAATCATGGAAAAAGTATGCACATACTTAAACTTTAAAAACTCCTCAAGCTTTTGATGATGTCAACTTTAAACCTCATGGAAGTTCCTTGAAAGGAACTTATCCAAGAACATAATTCAGAAATTTGAATGTATTTATCCATTATTACTTGAAAAGTAAATGGAGGAAGGATAATAAACTTGTTGGCTTTATTGCTTCAAGACTAAATGCTTGAAATCAGTTTGATTTGAACGTAGTCAAAGTTCAAAATACTACATGCTGGGGTAGAAAATTGCAGGAAAAGATTTTTTTGCACACACACGAAAAAGAAAGTTTGTTTTTGCTGTTTTACACTAGTTTAACCAATCTGTCCCTTCCAGTTTCTAAACCCTATGAGAATGTGGCTCATTGCTTTTATCTGCAGTTAGCATTTCCCTAACAGTTCTCTGTGCGCAGTTACAAGTCTGTTACAAATCATAGGGCAGGGGTATCAGCGAGCACTTGGGCCTTGTGCAGATTTTTTACATTAGTGTTTTGTTCCTTCTTCAACTGTAGTTGTGCAAGATAATGTGTTTTACTCAAATGTATTCAAGTTGATGATTGTTTAATTCTGTGCAAGTGAGGCAGGGTGAGTACATTGCGTATAAGGAGTCTTCCATTTTTTAGTAATGTTTCTTGGGGGGAAAAAGGAATAAAGCACATTTTATATCTTTCTTTGTATTAGAAATCTACAGAAAATGCAGATCATTAGACCATGACCTGTCTAAAATGACAAAATGAAAGTTTGCATTTGGTACCCTTGCTACTTTTATATAACTGTTGTTTTCACACTACTCTCCTACAGATAGTTTGTTAAACATTTGCAATTTTAAACCAGCAAGATAATTATACACCAATACAAAAAAATTTATCCTTTCAAAAAAAAAAAAACCCAAATGCCAACAACAGCCTCCCCCCTAACTTGTTGTATTACTGCTCCACAGGAAACTGTTGTGCTGAAAGGAAGAATTAACTGGTCTTTCAACTTCAGCCTTTTTATTGTGAGAGGGGAGATCACAGAAGTGTTACCATGGGGAGAACGGCAGCTAAAGGTAAGGCCTGGTAGCTTTAATCCAAGAGGAAACAAAATGGGAAACCTGCTAAATTCTCTTTTTGGAGCTGATGGGATACAACTTGACAACTGCTATACTGTTAGATTAAGGAAGAGAGTTTGTGATATTTATTGAATATTGGTAAGTTCAAACTTCACATTGTTTTAGAATACATATGCTGAATTTGGCTGCCTTGAGTTCTACAAGTTCAGTGCAAAGAATTCTGTCCCGTGACAGCCTTGAAACCATTACTGTGCTCTGAAATTAAAGAATGTGTCTAGATGTGCTATTAAATAAAATGCAGGGCTTTATTCTGGAGCTGCCTATAATTTAGCAGGATAACTAATTAGTACAAAGAATCAAATTTTATCACAATGAATGGTATTAGCAACTGTCTCTTGAAGATAAAATGAACATTTTAAAAGAAATTCATCCACAAGTACACAGTGTACTGCAAAAGTGTGATTTCTGCTGTGTCATGTCTGCAGATGTTAATTGTGAGTTGAGAGCTAAAATAGAGAATGAGACTTAAGAAAAAACAAGAGTGTTTGGGCTGGTGAAACAAAAAAATATGAAGAGCAGAAGATCCACTGTCAGAAACCATGTTGCTGCTGCTTTGAAAGCTTCCAGACTGGTAGTCCTCCCCCATAAAAGGCTGATAGCACTTTTGTACTTTCCTTGAGCTTTCCACCTTCAGCCCAAGCTGCTTTATGTGCTTGTGTTTTCCCTTGGTAAATAATTGTCTTTTGCTAGAATAGTTTTTCTGTAATGGCAGGAGTCATCCATTTAATAGTTGCACCAAGAGTTTATGGAGGAAGTCTGTCCCCTTCTCTTGTAGGTTTTCTGCATGGCTGTTGTCTAAATATAGTCCCTGTTCCAAGCAGATAAGATAAGAATCCCAGTAGGGAAGCACAAAAAGAATGGAAAGGAGAAATTTCATAATCACACTGTCTGGATATCCCCAGCTGTGTGCACTGAGGCTTGGTGAAGGGTAGCTAAAAGGTGCTCGCAACCCTGTGTAGTAGGGAGTGAGATGGCCCCTTCCTGAGCAATGGCAAGTCTTGGGCTTGTCTTAGTTAACTTCATTTGAGGGTGAATAACTGTGTGGCATGGGAAGAGCAAAAGTGTTAGTCACTCAAAGGTATTTCACATGCATCAGGAAAAGACAAGAGGTTTATTTGAGAAAAGTGGTGTCCCTCCATGTTTTGAACACCCAGAAGAGTGGAAGACTTCACGGATAGCAGAAGTCTCGGAAGTGTGACTGTGAACTCCATTTTCCCCACATTGGACAACAAGCAAATAACAAGTCTTAGAAGACAGCACATATAGGCCTTCCCTTGTAGCACACCATTCCAGGATGGAAACTATTACTGTTAAAAGAGGTGGTGCTTGCCCTCGCTTGACAGAAGTACAAAACAATCATCTAGTTTGCTGAAAGGTTAACTCTTCTAGAAGGAAGTTGCAGAGTTTTAAAGCATCTCAGGCAAGAAACTGAAGTTCAGTGTGGGAGCTTATAAGAGGAAATACACATTGGTCACCAGGATTATCTTTGCCCACAGCTTTACTACTACCTTCTCTGATTATGTTTTTGTTTGGTATTCACAAGTCAGTCAGGAGAGCTTAGTCTTTTTTTTTTCTTTGTCTGTAATTTCTTAAGTGATAGATGTGGTTGGTCTTGCCTGTCTTCTGTTGAGTAATCTTATCAGCAGAATTCTGTGGTTACAGATAGGGTGGGAGTAATGTAAACACTCAGAGTTTTGAATCAGTAAGCAGAAAGCACTATGTTAAATAATCTTACTCTGTTCTTGGCTTATATCTAAAGCTTTAGCTTATGAAATGCACTCTAGAAAAGAAATAGTTTGTGAGCAATAGAATATGTTGCTTTTAAAGTTTTAGTATATATTGTACTCTAATCTTGCTACCTAGAAGAATGAAATCTTTCATAGGGTGTTTAGCCTGTACATGATATAGGCTAAATATGTATAGATACATAGCAAATATATATCTGCTATGCACTTATATGTATTACTTTATTTTCAAAACTATTTTTGAAATTGTTCTTTGTGTTTTTTTAGAGAGCTGAGTAGCATTTGATTAAGTCCATTTGATTAGGCAGCATTTCATTCTAATGTTTTGGCAAATGATCTAAAACATACTGTGTTTTACATTGAGAAATAAACTGAAACTTATCCCTTTAAAAATGGACAGAGGAAGATAGATGATGAATTAAGCTGACCTATTTTTTTTGTTACCATGAGCTTCAAGACTCTAGAACTAATAAGTCTCTTCTGTCTCTAATACATAAATAGAGTTCCTGTTTTCAAGTCAATTTTTCAGGTTTCAAGGAATTAGCCATTGAATGTGGCTAGGAGCTGAATGTGGAGGGGTGTGAAAAGAAAATACTCTTTGTACCTCTACAGTTATTTAGAGGTACATCTTAATGTCTTTCATTACTTCATTTTTTGAGGTTTGACCTCAAAACTTGACCAAGGTAAGGATCATGTGCAGAGTCATCTTGTTCAGCCCAGTGATTTGAATAATAGCCTTCTGTCTTAATTTTGTTCTGTGATCTTTAGAAACTAAATTTATTAAAATTTAGACTATCAAAATTTCGAATGTAGATTGGCATGCATTAAAAAACCCCATGTATTTATTAAATAGATTAATATTTATAAAATTGTATTTTAATAAAATCATACTTTCTTTATATTTTTTTTTGAAAATAAACCATAATTTTTTATCCACCCTTACTGCCATCATTGGACAAAGCAGACATGAACAAGGCTAGGAAGTGCAGATTGTGAAGTAGTGACTGTGAAATATAGACTGGGGGCAGGTTTTCTGGGGTGGTAGTAGATACAGGGTGTCTCATGTAGAAACAGGTTGGTACTTCTTCCTTCTAGTAGCTTTGCATCTGCTTAGACAAAACACTCCAGATTTGTAGTGGTATCCCCAGCTTCCCACTGAGGAAGATTGGAATGCATAAAAACAAGGGGATCCTTTGAAAGCAATCTTGGTTTTATTCAGACTTATTTTTGGATACTTCTGCATGTGCTGGGTGAGATTTATTTGTGCATTTTAAAGAGCAGATTTCCGGCCATCAAAAACAAGTGATAGTGACAGTGCTTTGTGTTTATTGTGAATGAAAATGCCTCCACCTCAAATGAAATAGATTTTTAAAATGCTCTTGAGAAATCCACTTCTCATTAATATAATCATCTCTTCTTTTCTTGTAGTTTTCTAATGTCTGATAAGAAAAATATGTTGCCAAGAGTGTTGTGTTTCAACTTCCATATTTGCTGTGATATTTTTGAAATAGGCACTAAAGCTAACTGGTACAGGGAATAAATAATTCATGTAATGGTTGTCAGCTAGAACACATGTGGTGTCCAGGCTGCAATTTTTCACATTCTTTCACCTGTTCTTGATGTCTCTCATCATGAAAGGCTGTCATCTCGTTTTTAATCTGGCATTGTTGGGTGGGTATTCTTTCATGACTCTGTCCTTTCAAGCTTTGGGTGTTTGCTGGAAGCAGTTATTAGTTCTCTTCTTTAAACAGAGTTCCACATAAGGGTCTTACTGATTTCCTTTTCGGAAACAGTCAGATTGGGAAGTTACTTTTCTGAAAGTTGACAGCTTGATTGTCTGTGATAGTATCATGACTGTTTTTGGGAAAACCTGACTGAGCTTATAGAACATGGCACAAGGTTCTGCTGTTGATTGCTACCCCCCAGTAGAAAATTAGCTGGATTCAGCTAAATCCTAAAGAGGCTAGATGAAATGTATTTTGACCTGTAGGATGGAGAAGGTGAATTTTAGCCTTGCATCTTGTCAGTGTTACTGAACTAGTTTTAGCACTATCCCTTCTGAGATTCCCACAGGTAGTTGTAGGATGTCCACTTGTGGAGGTTAAAGCCCTACTGCTGAGGAAGTGCTGGAGTTGGAGCTGTATGGGCACTGTCCCAAATAATTTCAGCAGTTCCATCTGAAGTTGACCTTCATAAGCATTTATTTTTCAGGAACCTATGTAATAGAAAATGTTCCAAAGCAAACTTTTTCCAAAAATAAGAGCATGTAAGTCAAGAAAGAAGATTAAGTCAAGGAGTAAGCATAGCATCTTGTTTCCTTTTCAAAGGGCTTGCAGTTCTGCCCATGTCTGCTTTAGGAGAAAATGGTGGTATTTTTGCAGTGTGTTTTGAGCAGTTACGTAGCTGTGCGGTGATTTTCTCGGACTATGGAGACTGGGTTATTCTTGGAAGGTGTCTTGGTCCTGAGTACACTAATAGGCTTTAATGAGCCTGACTCATCTGGGGCCTCCACCTGCCCTGCCCAGGACCCCATGTCAGCCCCTGCCCCAGAGATGCCGCAGCAGGGCCAGTCTCCAGCTCACCACAGCTCCGGCCCCATGTCCCATCCCAGCCCCAGCCTGTCTCCTGGGATGGTGCCCAGTGCTGGGGCTGCCCCCAGTGCCACTCCCATGGCTCCTGGACAGAGTGATGGGGTGGCCCTGGCTGGTGTGGCCCTGGCTGGCTGTCCCTGAGGGCGCCGTGCCGTTCCTGTGCTCTGGCCAAAGGAGCATCACATCCTGCCAAGCACAGAGCCACGTGGATGGCTTATCTTCTCCTCACTGAGTGGCAGGGGAGGATTTTCGGACTGCTGACAAAAGATTGTCATGACTCAGCTCTTGTTACATGGCAATTCCTTGATAATGAAAGATGCAAGATGGAAGTGCTGAACACCACATGTTGCTTGTCAGTACTCTGTTTCAAGAAATGCTTTACTTACAGAAAACAGAAAAGAAACACTGTTAGGGCTTAGTCTTTGCTGCAGAACTGTATTTCAAGTGTTTCTGTCACCAAATGCTTCACATTCTAGGTCAGGAGTGTTTTTATTTCAAGAGCAAGCCAATCAGTAGGTGAAGACTTAAAAGCGAGCAAATACAGGAATAGGCTACTAATGCGATCTTGCAGTAAAAGTGAGCCTTCCCTTCACTTTTACCAGTTCAGGGATAACCCCAGGTGTGAGCTAGGTGTGAGCTAGGCACAAGCCTAAGTAGAGGAGCAGTCCCATTCCCAGTACTGAGGCATTTTCAGACCAAGAGAATTATTCTTCTATGCCGCTCTTGGTAAAAACAAAAAAGCTTTTCAAATCTAAAAATGTGCTTGCATTTTTGTAGTCAGGTCAGTGTCATATTTGAATTGCAGTCAAGTCCATGAGTGTCAGAAGCAGGTCCACCAAACATATTTTAAAAGGCATGAGTGGAACTGTTTCCCTCAGTCTTCTCTGTTATAGCTGCCCCATTCTCCTGTGTCTATCATACATGCTGAAATCCACCAAAAATGAAATATGGCAGACCCCTTTCTGAGTGTGTGCTGAGATTAATGATAGGGAAGGTGGATTCTCCTGAATGAATCTTTTAAATAACTGGCATGGGCACTGAGATAGCTGCTTTGAGTCTTTGAGAATTTTATTTTGAGAATGCTGAGTATTTAAGAATGTAAATATAGAATGAAATCTTTAACCCAGAAATACGGTTTTAGGGTGGGTTTGTTTTTTTCCTTTCTGTTTCTCAGTTCACAGTGATCTAGAGCAGATGTATAAAGATATCCAGTGATCTTTAGGATCTCAAATTGTGTGTAGCTTGAGTAAGACTGTTAAAAATAGGACAGGATTGCTGCCTGTGGAGCTGATACTATGTATTCTGAAACTAGATTTATTCTGATAATTGATATAAAGTAGTCAAAAGCTCTGCTTTTTCATGCTGTACTTTTCAATATATTTTGAAGGGAAAATAGTCCGGTGATAAAATTTAGAGTATGGATACCTTTTTGACTATGCACTGAAATGAATAAAAGAAAGTCAGCAAGATACTCTGTATTGTTTGAAAGCAATCTGTGTTATGCTGGACATCGTTATGATGTGAATATTACATTTATCATGTAATGGAATCTTGTCTTTTAGATTCAAAGAATATTAAAAAAGAGAAAGATGGAAAGAATCAGCAGGCAAACAACCCGTCTTTAAAAAGTGGTAGGTATTGCAGCTGCCAGGTTATTAGTTAAGGTACTCTGAAAGAAAAAGTGTTTGTATGGATTGTACTATTTTCTGAGCTTTTTTTTTCTTGCTGGAATCTCTTGGGTTATTACTGGTGGGTAGTTAAAAACACCTTTGCTTTTGTCTAACCGTTAGGAAAGTGTGTTTTGGTATAGAAACTGTCTGAAACTGCTTGAGTTGATCCTCCTAGTTTTACTAGCCAAGATAAGTATTCTTTGTATGTATAATCAAAGATACTGTGTAAACACTGTTATTTTTAGACCATTACTGATTGTCTGTTCTTCTCATCATGTATTTCTCAGTTTCAGGCCTTTTCTGCTGCGCTTATCTTGTATTTCCTTAATGTGTGTCCTCATGCCAAAAGGAGGATTTTCAGCTTAATAGTCTTGAGTTTTTAGGATTGCTAACTGGATTAAATAGTTTAAATTAGAATTGGGATTCTAATTTTACTTTAAATAATTGATTTGAAAACAGAATTTGTGGTTTTTTAGTAAACTGAGGAAAAGTGCACGCTTACCAGAAATGATCCAGATTCTTTGCTAACTTAGCCTCTACTATCCTCAGCAGGTACCATAAGGCAGTGTATACATGAGACTGCTGTCAGGGTAGCTTCTGTGGGCTGCAGTGAGACAACAGCAACATCCTTAGATACCCTTTGCATGTTCATGTTGTTTGCTTGAATTTGGGACAGTCAGAAATGTCGTAAGTAGTATTGACTGAAGTACAAAATCTCTTCAGGAGTTCTTGAAAAAATGACGATGAATTATATAAATTCTCACTCTGCTCTCTTTTCTGTGCCCTCTGACTCTTGATAAATGGTTTAGTTCTTCTTAGGTACCAGTGGAGACAGGTAGCATAGTCACTGATCGAACATGCTGGGATACCAACACAGTAGCTGGGTAGTTGAGGTAATGACTTTGCATAAAAGATGCAATACCCGCCATAGTGCACCCCTTCTGCTGTTATATTTGCCAGAGCTAATTTTTTCATTTATTTGGATTCTGCCAGTCACAGAATGGGTAAGGTTGGAAGCAACCACTGGAGGTCATTTTAGTCCAAGCTCCTGTTCAAGCAGGATCCCCTAGAGCACGTTATTCAGGATTGTGTCCAGAAAACTTACGAATATCTCCAGAGCAGGAGACTCCACAACCTCTGCAGGCAACCTGTCATCTTTGATATTTATCCCTGTTACTTTGAGCCAGAAAAGGAAGCATATTTGTCTCTTTTTTCCCTCTTCCATAGTGTAAAAGGAGTTCCAGTGAAACTGGACTCAGCATGTCTGTTTTAAATAATGTTGTCTGACATGACAGACGGAGTGCTGTAAGACACCCCCCCACCAGCAAAGTACTTTTCATATGTGGATAAGAGAACCATACTTCATGAGTCACTGGAAAATGTCCCTGCCTCCTCCTGAAGTTGAGAGCAAGGTGTTGAAAAAGCTTTGTGGAGAAGCAGTGCTAAGCAGGCAAGCCTTATTCTGTCATCTGTGTTCTTCCACGTGGTCTGTGCTGTTAACCTAGTGTCTGGGCACTGAACTTCCTCGTGAAATCTCAGAGAGGAGTTTCTTGCAAGATCTCTGGTTTTCTACAGATGAGATAATTTTTACCCTGTGTTGTTGCTTGTTGGTGGCAAAGGAGCAGAAAGAGCCTCTTGATGGCTAGATGAAGAAAGATGCCATACCATGCTTTGGGGTAGCAGCTAGGAAGTCTCCAGAGTTTCCGCGGGAATGTGTGATAGGAAAAGTCAGAGAAGAGATACAGAGGTGTGAGAAGAATGGGTTAAAAAAATAGACTAAAGTGAGTAAAGAAAGACATGAGGAGGAGAAAAATTCTAATTGAAGAATCATAACATACAGAAAGAGGTACAAGGTATAAAGCGGAGTATGAAATACCTTACACTTAAACAACTGTATTTGCCAGAGTGCGTGAAGAAAAATTAAAAGGAAATCTCATCTTTGAAGAAGAGAGATTGTGAGATGAAGACTAGAAAAGATCCATCTACATGTCCAAAGTCTCAGATGGGTGCCAATGGAACCTAGGGATGATGTGAGAAGACACTACGTTCTCCATCTGCCCAGTGTTTAGGCTACAGTGATACTGTATTACATTAAGCTAAATAAACCAGGACCTTAAATTCTGCCAATCTACAAGTGAAAATTCATAGTTTAAATCTTAAGTTAAAATTTTGTAAAACTTTGACTTACACTGAACTGGAGAATTACATATGGTGAAAGAAGATGGGGAGCACTTCAACAAACTGGGCATTCACTTACTCTTGGCAGCGGCTGTGACGCCTCCAGGGGTGCTGAGGCAGGGGACTGATGTCACTGTGAGGCTTCTCGCTCCTTTTGGAGAGCGTGTAGTGATTGAGGAAGTTTCACGATGACTGGAAAAGGTCGAATAGCATGCACTGTCAGGAAGGACAAGACGGGAGCACCTGGGGAATTACAGGCTGGCCTGCCTGATCTAAATCTTCAGGAAGATTATGGAGAAAGTCTTTCTAGAAACCATTTCCAAGCAAATAAAGGACAAAGATGAGGTTAGGAACAGTGGAGGTGGATTTGCCAAGTGTGAACCGTGCATGACTGATGGCCTTTGGTGGTAAGTTCTTCTGTAAACATGGGAGAGAAGTGGATGTTGGTCATGTCTGCTTTAGCAAGGCTTTCTGTACGGTTTCTGTAGTGTCCTTTCAGCCAAACTGGTGAGGTGTGGTTTGGAGAGGTGGGTGGAAAACGAACTGGATTGTCAGGCAGTGCAAGGTCCACCTGGCAGATGGTAGCTAGTGGCATTTCTTAGAGGTCAGTGCTAGGGCTGATGCTGGTTTTTGCCTTACTGTCACATGGGGACGACTGGACAGAACACACTGCCAAACCAGTTTGTGGGCAACATCTGATGGGGAGGAGTATCCAGTAGGCTGCAAGACTGGACTGCCCTTCAGATGGACTTGCCAGCGCTGGGGAAATGGAATGGCAGGACCCCGGTGAGACTCGGTGGTGAATGGAGAGTCCCTCCGGGCCCCGGGCAGACCGGAGCCCTGCAGCAGCCCAGGCGGAAAGCTGGCTGCGTGGAAAGGAATTTAGCCGGAAAGGCCCTGGAACCCGGCAGGCAGCAGCTGAGTGTGGACCAGCAGCGCGCTCTTGTGGCGAAAGACGTCAACTGCATGGGGATCCTGTGGGCAGAGCTGCGGGCAGCAGGCTGGCAGGAGGCGTTCACTGCTTCGGGCGATTTGGGAGACTCTGTCTGGAGAACTGTGTTCAGCTTTGAGCTGTACAGTACAAGGAAGGCACTGCTGTACTGGAGCAGGCTGGCTGGAAGTCCAGCAAAAAAATGAAGGAGCCGTAATGCAAGATGTAAGCAAAAAAACTGGTACTGAAACCAGAAGAAGTGTTTCTTTTTCAGCCAAAAGAAGAGAAAGCTTATGGGAGATGGTCATGCTGTCTTTGATTACCTGACAGGCGGATGTAAAGGGGACAGAGCCAGGCTCCTGTCAGAGCCACAGTGGAAGGAGAAGTGACAAATACTGGCTGGAGCATAAGAAATTCCTCCTTGATGAGAAAATCTTCACATTGAGTCTGATGGAACCCTGGAGGAGCAGGAGGTTGAACTAGAGACCTCCTGGGGTCTCTATTAGCTTGAGTTACTTTGGGATTGGCAGGTTTGACAAGAAGTGATAGGGTATTGATACAGCATTGCAGAGAGCATCAAGGGTCATTGACCCATGGGTCAGTGCCAGTAACGCAAGCAACTGTGGCATAAACTCAGTCCCTCCATTTTTAAATTAGTCAGGCTTTTTGCCATTGCTGCTTGTTTTGAATTACTATTTAAGAGCCTCACTTCTGTGCTGGTTATAAACTAATATTTTTTTCATTTTCAAAAGGCTCTCGTTACTTTCTGGAGTGGGTTTCGTTTTGTTCTCTTCCATTTCTAGTATATGCTGGTTTGTTCTTCAGCATAAAATTTTCATTTTCTCTCTAGTTTCCACCTTTTCTGGTGGGTTATAAAGTTGTTCTTGTTGCATAACGGTCTTTTCTTAAGCTGTTTAATTCAGCCTGAAGATTTGAGTGTGAAGAGAAATGTGCATTAAATTATTTAGTGCGAGCTAATTTTCGTAAGGATTTCTGGTTGTCAGAAGCTGCATATTTTCAGGGTCTTTAGAATTAGAAATATGTATAATACAATTGCTTCTTTACTTGTGCACACTGAGAATATAGAGAAGCTTTCATGTAGATATTTTTTCGATGTGATTATCTTTCTAGAGATGCATCTTACATGTTGCACACATACATGTGTCTCCTATTTCTATGACTGTAGTAATTAAATGATAATTAGCACTGTCTCTGAGAGCCTGGCTCTAATTTAATACAGTGTATCTTCACAGGTGGAAAGCTTCTAATTTTAACTCCAGGACATTTCTGCTTGATGCAAGAGCTTTTGATTGCCAGGATTTAAAGCAAAGAGCTAGGCAATGTTGTTTTCATCTTGGCTTTATCTGCAGCTGGCTGCTTATGTTACCATATGTGTCTTTCTAGTAAATGTTCTCTTGAAAAAATAAAACTGTTTCTTTCCCTCTGTATTTTTGGTCATCCCACCCAATTTACCGCCCTGTTATTATAACTGAGATAATTTGGGAAATTATGATGTTACTATATAATTTTTTTGGAAGAGATGAATGAGGGTTTCTCCTGGTAAATGTGATGTCACTGAAGTATCTCTATTTGTACAGTCCTTAACACAATGGGGCTGTGATGCATGACTACATCATGTTAGATCTGAGACAGCTGGGACACAACTAATGTTTTTTTTGACTAGATCTAATTTGTTGAGTTAGGTACTTTACAAAAGTAAGCGCTGTTTAAAAAACAATTTCTTTTTTTTTGTAAATCAGAAGGCAACCTGAAGTGGCAACTTTATTATTAGACTCCCAAGAAGAATTTTTATAAGATAAAACCTTGCTATCAGTTCATAATATTCAAGTTTTGCACCCTCCTTGCCCTGTTAATCAAAAGAGCAACAAATTTGCAGTCTCCTTTCTGGAGAAAGCTCTGAAGAGCCATTTCTGCCTTCCTGAAATACAGATATCTAATATATGCGTAAGTTAATGTATCCTGCCTTTTGTAAAAAATACAAAATCAGTGTTACTATATAAATGTGTGAATAAAATTTTCATTTCAAAATAGGCGGAATTCCAAAATGTTGTGTAGAAGTGTCTTTGTTACCAGCCTACACATACTCCAGACCACCAAATTAACAGCTTTTGAGATTTTACTGACTTGTTACTGATTTCTTGCATAGCTGACAGAGCACATGGCTTCTGCAGTGCCAAGGACAAATGACTCGTACACTTATGAGTCTCTTTCTCCAAAACCCAGGATCTCAGCAGGCCAAGGGGATAGTTCCCTTTTGCTTGACACACTTGATATTGTCAGCTGAATGCTGTGCTACTGCAGGACTCCGAGTTTGAGCCACCACACGTCTTTCAGAGCAGCTGTGTCTGAGTGCTGGAAAATGCTGCAGTTTTCTGATTGTTTCTTTGCTTCTCCTCTCTCCTGAAAGTTGCAGAGATGTGTTTAAGTGTCTGTGCCTGGTGGTGTTTTTGGAAGAATTACTGACACACGCGGAGCGAGCTCTCCATCATCCCCGAGGAGTTTGCTGTAGGCCGTGTGAGTGGCTGTTTGAGCCGCTGGGTGGCATCACTGCATCATTTTGGGTTCATCAGTGCTTTATTCTTCAGGAACATCAGAAAGATGCCAGCTGCCCAAACAAGAAAAATAAGCAAAAGAGCTCACTTAGATAATTTAGTAACAAAAATATTAGCTGTGCCATTGTTGCTTTTCTCTTACACTTTATATTAAAATAATTAAAATGCTTGCTTCTATGTTTGATGTTGGTGCTTCATATTTTTCCATTCATGCAAAACTGGTAACGCTAATTAAATCAAATGCAGAATCCACTTGCCCATACACGTAAACAATGCCACTATTAACACTGGAAAAAATACTATGATTTTGTTACTTAGCATTGCCGTAGTATTTACCTATATATGCCATATTACATGACATTCTACAAAAAAAAATGTATATATGACTTCAGATAAAAAGAGACAAAGATGCAGTTGGAAGGCTATGCTAATCTTCTTGCGTTTTAGTGGACTGAGGATAGTATTCATGACATATATTTCAACAGAATCCATGTGTCTGTGTTTTTCAATGTATATAATCTCAGTACTTACGAGGTTATCATATCAACCCCGCTGTTAGGGGAACTAAGTTTTATAAGGATGCTTGAGAGATCCTTATGTGGAGAATTGAATCTAGATCTTCTGACTTGGATCATTTTGCATGTGGACCACAAAAAAAAAATTGAAGGAAGGTTTATATTATTTTTGATTATTATGTGTTCACCCCTGTAAATTAGCAGTACTCTTGAATCTCCTTCAAGGTCTGTATGTATTTCAAAGGTGGAGTTTGCATTTGAGAATAATTCTGTTCTTAAAAAAAATGTATTCTACGAGATAGTTGGGTTTTTTGTCCCTTTCTTTCCTTAACTCCCCATTTGATTTAAGTTCCCTTTAAAAAACTGTGTGTGTTTTTTTTAATCTTGTGTCTTCCAGAACAGTTTAATTGGGATGATTATCTGAAAGAGACTGAATCAGTAGCTGCCCCTCTGCATTGTTTCAGACAGGTATGATGGATATTATTTTGCAAATGTGTGTGTATGTATGCCTGTTACAGGGTGATCCTAGAAGAACTTCTACATTTAGACTGCTTGCAGACTTCCCATTTGATTTCTTTTGATCTGTAGTTATCAGTAGCTTACAGTTTTGGCAGTTGCTAGCTACGGAAATTTTTTCATTCTTGGTTTCTGCCTCAAGCCAAATTTTGAGGGTTTCATTAAAATTGTAACTTTGAACTCCATTTGCCTTTAAAAAAAAAAAAAAAGAATGGTTAATGAAAACAGATAGCCTTGTCAGAGTTCAAAAATGTTTTCTACTTTTTTCAATAATCTTCGTGGTACCATGGTTTTAGTGAGAATTAAAAATTTGGCTGATGGTCAGAGGAGTTGTTCCTCTGCTATATTTTTGAACGATTTCTTTCAGTTCTGTCTAGCTGTAAGATGTGTGTGTAGTAGTCACCATTTTTTTCCTGGATCTCTAATATTTTCAATTTTTAATTTTTTTCTGAACAGAGAGCTTTCTACTTAGGAGTAAAAGATACTAAAGTTAAAAAAAAATCAAGGGGAGGATATGGGAATACAAAGGAAATACTGGCTTTATAATGGAGGGTGTTTAATGTACTATTTTATATTACACTGTACCTTACAAGTTTGATCCCCACACCTGATGGTCTGGTATGTATTTGCAGATGCAGTTTAAATCTACCATCTTGTGTGAGCTAATGACCTCCAGTTATTCAGCCCTCTGGAGACTGAGTCAATCTCTTTAGGCATCTTTCTCTGTGTTTTTCCAAGCTGAAGTGTATCTTGTCTCTGTAAAGTTAAATAGGATTCATTTTGGTCTGTGTGCCCTCTTGTGTTAGGAAGATAGTTGCTAAGGCATTGGATTGTTCAGGTTCATAGAAGTGTAATAGGTGTGACAAGCAGTGCATGTCTAGTTTAGTGGCTTGGGCATGTTCAGAAATTGTTTTATAGGGTCTGTTGGTGGTCTGATTGTACTGTAAATGATACTGGCCTCCAGTGGGGGCCAAATAAAAAGCAGCACGAATTGAATAGTGTGAGAAGGAGAGGAACTATCACTCAGTGAGTCTGAAGTAGTTGCAGGAATGGAGAATAAGGGGAGAGAAACACAGGTGGTAGCATTTCCTCGTGCTAGATCTTGAATCTCAGCTTGCTGTTTGTAGATGAGGATAAAGGGCAAAGAGCCCCTCACATGCTGCTTTCAGTGAGAGGTGGCTAAAACCCCTGGTGTCCATAGCTGAGTGGAGCTCCAGAAATTAATTTCACAGTATGTGTTTTTCACAAGGCAGACACCTCAGACTCCTCCTGGGTAGAGGCAGAGGGGATGGTAGGATGTCCCTGGATCATTCTGAGGTTAATGCCAGGCAGTAGCATATCCCTGGATCTTTCTGAGTTAATGCCGTACTCACAGACCATAAACCACCATGACCAGAGGGTATTCTCCCAAGGAACGTAACTACTGCAGAAAGCTGCTCAAAAGCCTTTCCATGTGCCTTTCTTGCATCGTCCTCTTCCCTAGTAATGCTCAAGAAGTCCAAACTGAGCAACCAAATAATGCCTTGAATAGAGATGCTTAGGTGACATGAATTGACTGAGATAAATCCAAGTGACCTGGCTTGCTTAAGGATTGTGTGAGTTGGAAAGAAGAGCTTTAATTTATGTGCATAGCAAATTTCAAAACAATTTACATGTGCAGATTTTCAGTTTTTCTAAGAGTCAACCTTTATGTAGAAAATGATATGCAATGGTGATTAGTGCAGAGCTAGATCCTCTCACTCCATAGTGTTTGCAGAATTTAGAACCTAAAGTGCTTGTGGTTTGTGTAGGACTCATTTGACTTTTATTGGGTTACACATGAATTGTACATGTCATTATTACTCTGTGTAATGCAAAGAAATACACTGCTGTGGCCAGCCAGAGAATGAAGAGCAGAGAGAAACTTAATTTGACAATTACACCCAGAATTTGTTACCTGTGGGAATTTTAAAAGTTTAAATTTTGTACTAATTAAAAATTAGCTGGGGAACAATAAATTAAAGCCTCTACCATAAATTAAGACACAGACAGCTAATGGAAATTGATTAAAGTATTTATCTTAATTTAGAAGGTGTTTTATCTGTTGCTTTAAGTTGTTTTTAATAACTACTTAAAATTTCAATGCATTTCATCTTCCTTTTTTCTTGCCCTAAAACTTTTTTCCAAGTAGTTGAAAATTCAAAATGTAGAAGCTCAGTCCCTTGTGGTTTGAGCAGAACTTAAAGCAAGGCTGTTACTGTGCAAGGTTTTATTATTTTATTTAAGGCGGAGTTACCTTTTTAGTAGAATGCCTTGGGTTGTTGGTATTTAAACAAGCTCACCTTTTCCACAGACAATGAAACAAACTCCCCAATTTCTCAATTTCTTTTGCTTTTCCTGGTCATAGAAAATAACAGCCTGACAAAGCAATATCCTGAAATTGAATCGCCTTTTAAATTTAATATGCTAAGGCTCCCCTTTCAGCCAGCCTGCTGTCTGAGGATGGCATTGGTAGATCCTCACTGAATTTTGCTCGCCTCTTTGGCTTTTGCGCTCAAGCTCCTCCAGGGCTCCTGCTGTTGACCTAGGGTGTGGTGTAAATAGTGCACCTGCACAGTGTAGCAAGTAGAGCAGGATGTATTTTCGACATTTAAATGTGTTGGAGAAAAAATATGACTAACGCTTGTTGTGGAAGCAGATTTCTTCAGTCTTGTCCTGTGCCTGCAGACAGGTAAGTGCACCTTGTCTGCCTGCTGTGGGATCCCCACCTGACCTGGTCAGGCAGGCACAAGGGGACATAGGAGGCCTGTGAATGCCCATGATTTTGGGTATTCTAACCTGCCTCCTGTATTAGAAGTCAGACTATGTTAGCATGGGTGGGGTAGCTACTAGATTTAAATGTCATGGGGAGGGCTGCTTACAGTTCTAGGTGTCTGTATGCAAAAACAACTTTGTATTGAAGAGTTGCAGAAGAGAGTTTCCAGGGAGATAGGAGGATAGTCATCATCTCCTAAGAAAAATTTCAGTGCTTAACTTGTTTACATTGTTGAAAGGGTACTGAGAAAGGGTCAGTTGTAGGTTTTGGTTTTATTTGCCAGGGTGCAAAAATACATTAAATTATACTGTTGGCCAAAAATCCCATTAATAAAATTTAGGCTGGAAATGAGGAGGCAACTAAAGAGAATAGTGAGCAGCATTCCATTCCAGTTTGTGTTAATTCAAAGTTTTGAACATCATTAGGTGGAGTCATTGCCTGCAATACCACAGAAGGCAAGTAATCAGACTGCAATCCCGTCAATCTCTGCCTGTCATGTGTTGATACATGAGTAAAAAATACCCTCTTTTGTTCGTCTTTGGCACATGACGAAAAGTTCTGCTTAAAGACCAAATTGCATTTGTCATATTTCTTTTCCCTGTGCTAATTAAATTGGCATTGCATTGTATTGTTTGTGATTATATTCAGTTCTCTACGAATAAGCACAAGCTACAGTTTTTGTCTTAGCATGGAAGTTTTATATGACTTTGGGACTGTTTTCTTTCTCTAAAATTTTAACGCTTACTCCTTTTCTGTCTTCTTTCTTTGTAATGTAAGCTTTTTTTGATGCAGAAACTCTTACCTTGAGCTTTTGTAGGGCCTAGGGCAGTAGGGTCCAAATTTTGTTTAAATTTCCAAGATAGTATTACAATGAGGATAACTATTTCTTTTGAATTGAAAGCTAATAAACCTGCAGTTGGGATTTTTTGGTTTTGGAGGTGTGTGTTGGTTTGTATTTTGGTTTTTTTGGGGTTGAGTTGAATGGTGTGTTTCCTAATGTCCTTGTATTCCATTCACTTCACTGCTCCCCATCTTTATGTTCATATATTCATAAAAATTCCCTTGTTACCCTTCTTAGCATCCTTATCTTTTTAGAAATCAATCATGCTTATGCAGTTGGTAGGTTATCCAGCTACCTTTTCTTACTTGCTGCTAAACACTCAAAGTTTAAAAGCTTCTTCGTATTTATCATTCTTATGATATGTTTGGGTGGAATAAAGCTGTATAATGAACTGTCTGGTAAATTTAGCAATATTAACAACATTAAGAAAAAGTCCTTTACCTTTTATTGTAGTCTAGAATTCCGCCTACGAACGATTTCAAAGTTGGTATGAAACTGGAAGCCCACGATCCTCGCAATGTTACCTCAGTTTGTATAGCTACAGTGATTGGAATCACTGGTGCCAGGCTAAGGTTGCGGCTGGATGGAAGTGACAACAAAAATGATTTCTGGAGGCTTGTGGATTCCTCGGACATACAGCCCATTGGGACCTGTGAAAAGAAAGGGGGCATGCTCCAGCCTCCACTTGGTAAGTAACAAAGCTTCTGAGCAAATGTGTGTGGAGTACTGTTTTCAGGAGGTCGTATTTACCTTTCTGTCTTGGCAAATTCAATGGTATTAACATTTCACCAAACTATTATTTATTGAAAAAGAGGTAAGTAAACTAGTTCTGGCTAAGTGAATTGTGGCTTTTTCTTAGTTCGTCATTCTTCTGACAAAAGACTGAGCAGGTTTTTTTGTTGTTTTTTTTGATAGGCCCTTAATACTAAGTGTGCCCGTTCTGTAAATGTGCCCTCACACACAGCCTGCTTTATGAGTGTCTATACAGTGTTCTGTTGCATGATGCCATGCATGCTCCTGTTGGGAGCCCTTGGAAAGAGCTGGGGAAAGCCAGCTTGCCATTTTACTCTTCATCAGTGCATCCGAGCCAGCTCACAAGAGGGCACTGGCTGCTACAGGCCTGGGAAGCCTCGGTAGGGCTGCTGTAGGCATGCCCCTGCTGGGCAGTCAGGATGTTTCCTTGGGTACTGAGCAAATCGGTTGTGTCCTGGGACAGGCAGCATAAAGTGGGTTAGTGCAGAATTGCAGCATTCTGCTCTGAATTTTTACTCTGAGGTAGTAAAAGCAGCGCTCCAGAGGTCTAGCAAACTGCAGGCTTAGACTGCATGACATTCTCATTGCCTCAAATCAACATATGTTCAGGAATGTCAGATCAGTTTGTCATGGTTGGTTTGTGAGCACGATGAATGCTTGTGAAAAAGGTATAGCTTTCTTATTCTTAGAAAGAGCATGCAGAACTTCTTTTGCCTTCCATGAGCAATATGAGTGACAAAATTGTGTCTTCCCAAACTGAGAAATAGTGCTTGGGTTTAGTCTTACTTAAGAAGTTTATTAAATAGGGAATTCTACAAAGCAATTCCTTGTTACCTGGTAAATGGTCAGAGGTAACTTTAACTAAACTGCTAGAGGTAGTAAAATGTGACATCGCCTTTATTTGCTGTGGTTAACCTGTATATTTAGATCTGCATCCTTGTACCGTATGTGTCAATAGCTTAAACTCCTATATGTGGAAATATTTAAAGATTTCACAATGATCTGAAAATAGGTTTGCTTTTAAAAAAGAGGAAAAATAATGACCAAAATTTACCTGAACACTCTCTCCCCCGTTATCTTGTGGTCTTCTGTAATTTTTAGAAGATGCAAGAAATAATGTTCTTAGTATAAAAAATTAACTATATACAGAAATTGGTTGCTGCCACTTTTCCATGTTATGGTTATATACTTACTTCTGGTTTGGTGTTGTCAGTAATTCTTAGAGAATTCTCATTGGAGGTTTAGTGAGGATAGGTATGCTTTCTCTCAGTAGCCTCTCAAAAAACTTGTCAACCTGCTTTGGAGGCAACTTCCAGTTTTTCTGTTTGAAAGATGAAGTGAAAAGTATCATTTCACCATAGTATGAAACTTGATTTGCTTGTAGAGAGACAGACACAGGAACAGTTGACCATTCAGACTCTTCACATAGATTATAAGGGTAGGTTTTTGTGGTGTTTTGCTCCTTCAGAAACACGAGAAAAGCAATGCAACCAGGGTCCAAGTCTAGAAAAATGCTACTTAGGATAGATACAGGTTGAGCCCAGAAGGGCTTTTTCCCCCTTTTTTCCTTTGGATATATAGAGGTTTTGAATGAAAACACTGGAAATTCCTGACATAATGGAAAAACTCCCTTTTTTATTCATTCTTTCCAAGAAGTTTCTTCCTCTCTGAAGTTCTTGATACAACTTTGTAGAATGAATGAAGTCGTATCAGTATAAAAATGGAAGAGTATACCAGTTGCTTCAGCTACACACATGTACAGTGTTAAAAATACGGCTTCGGGAGCACAACAGTTTTTGAAATGTGTTTCTAAACCAGAGTGATGCATAAAACAACTCCGGTTATGTGTGATGGGGGCATTTTATTTATTAAGAGGAGAAACTTTCCATGACCATCAGTAGAAAGGTTGATGTCTTCTGAGATACTGTTTCTTACTCTTGTCAGGCTGTCAGCAGTGCAGCACCTAAGAAGCAGCTGTTTCTGTGCACCCGGGCATGTAAGTTTACCTGCCCTCTGAACAATTGCTAGTTATTCAGAAAAGAATGCGAGTGTCACTGTTTGGCCCTCCTGCCCTAGATTTTTCTAGAGATAGGCTGAATTCCAGCAATCAAACATTCTGGCATACCTAGGTAAATTTTTGAAAAAGCCTTTTTGGCAGTTTTACAGCATCCTGTTCCTGGGCAAAGCTGGGAGCTAATTGGGTGTATAATTACCTCCTGTTAGACATTTAACCAGCTGATTTTTTTCCTTAGTAGTAGGGAACCTTCTGGATACTAATGTTCCACTTCTGTCATAATAACTAGCTAAAATAGTCCCTCCTACCTGATTTTTGCACGGGCTTAATTATGCATGTTACATAAGGGTTTTGAGAAAGTGATTATTGCAGCAAAGTCTTCCTGTTCCAGCCTCTGTTTTCCATAGGTGAGCTTTTTGTTGTTGAGAGCTTAATGTTCTGAGCAAATTATGTTGCAGGTAGCATTTTCTCTGGTTTTACCAGGACAACTTAAAGGCCAAATGAACTTAATTGAAATTGTTATTCAGTTGTCATTCCTCTGTCTTGCTTGTGTATCTTTTCTGGGCTGCCTGGTTGGGAATATCGTGTTTCAATAACCACATTTGTTCAGGTTTTATTAAGACTCTGGTATGAAACTGGGCCTGACAATCAGCTCAGTGGTCCGCGAATTATGACAGCATTTATCAAATAGGAGCTTTGCATTCCTTTAGGTGTTGCATAGGTGGTTCTAGCTTGAAAACTGTTTATTCAACTGAAGATAGCTTAAAGCTATGAGCTAAAGAACCATTATAGCATATAATCAAATTTTAGATGAGTAAATTATTGAACTGATCAAGAATTGCAGCTGTGTTTCACTTTTCTAGTTACGGATTTTTAAGAGAATTGTTAAAGGTCAGTTGTGAGGGAACTCGTGAGCTCTTGGCAGATCATGGTACTATTTGCTTTGTGGAAAAAATTCCGATTTGCTGTATTATGTCTGTTTCTCTGCAGAACTGTTCCAGACATCTAACTGCTAAAGAAGCAGAAAAAAATCTCAACTATGTCTGTTATCTTACTCATTACTTTAAAACATTCATTTGGAAAGCAAAGAAAGCAAAAGGATTTTTTGTTTGTTTTGTTTTCTCTTTTAACTGGAAACTGGTTGATTGTGAGGGAAGATTATTTGGAATAAGGTTTTCAGCCAAACCTTTGTTCTGTTTGAGTAACGTAGTTCATCTAAACAAATTGGATTGTTGTTTATGATCTTTTTTCACTTGTTAATGAAGAATCATGAAACAGAAAGACCTTCTGGTTTATGTTTTTCAGTATGATACATTAAAATTTAATGTAAAAAATTTATTAAAATTATTTTATTGAAATTATTTTAAATAATTAAAAATATTAAAATTTATTAAAATTTTGTTGTTGTTGTTCACTCATAGGTATTCTTTGTTTTTATGGCTATTTATGTATTTATTTTAATGAGAGAGGGAGAAAAACCAATTGCTCTGTTTTTTGTCAGTGGTTTGGTGAAAAAATAACAAGATTCTCAAAAATAAAAAGGTATCTTCTCAATAAATGAGCTAGAACCTGAAAAGAAAGCTAGGTGCTTGTGCTGGGAGAGTTCCACTGGACCAGGGAGTGGTGTGGGACAACCTAATAGTCTTCTCTACTAGAACTTGCATGTCATTAAATCCTAGAAATTTATCTGTAGTAACTGTTGTTATGATGACTGATTTTGCAGACAAGTAATTCAGAATGGAAATGAAGCGCAGCTTTCTGCACCTACAGCGACCGTGCTGGTTTCTTCTTAGCTACTTCTATTCTGGGCAGGTCTGAAATAAAGGGAATGAGGCGTTAGTGAAACAGACTTTATATCCTTTTCCTCTTATTGTATTTTACAAACTGAAAGTAGGGCTGTTTGTTTGGGTTTTTGTTTGTCCTCAGGATTCCAGATGAATGCATCCTCTTGGCCAATGTTTCTCTTAAGAACTCTCAATGGAGCTGAAATGGCACCTGCAGCATTCTTTAAGAAGGTAAGAAGAAAGGCATTTCTAGTAAGCAACTTCTATCAATTGGTCCACGGTTACATTTTTTAATGAGGATGCCAAGATTTTACCCTCCTGTCTGCAGCACAGACAGGGAAGGCAAGAGTATTATTTAAAATGACTTTGAACTGGATTGACAAGCTTTGGAACTGGACAGAAAGGAATCTGCTTCTAGTCTGTAGAGACGGCTGTTTCTTTTCCTGAGCTGAGACTTCAAATTATAGTGTGTTATTTAGAAAAAATTGTGTTTGCTTATTTTTTGTCTCATGGATTTTAGATAAAGTGCATATCACATTTCTTAACAGCACTGTACTCCTGTGAATGTGCACAGGAGTAAAAGAAATCGATGGGGAATGAGAGCCATTGGAATACAGTAGTGCTTGGAAGGGTTTTGTTAAACATTTTCATTGGGCACACACTCATCATTTAAAACGTAGTGAGAAAGCAGTTGAAAATAGCAGAAAAAGCCATTCCATTTTTTAACATGACTCTTGAGTAAGTTACTGTGAAATATGGAAAATTATACTAAAAAAGTGATAATATTAAAATGACTTGTTGGTTCAATTTTTTGTTGAGGTGATAAAACCCTGCTGTCATATTGAGTGTCTTCTTTTTGGTTACTTAGAGTTATTGGCAGGTATGTCAGCAAATCAAACAGTTGTGTTCAGGTCTGCAATCACGTCACTTGGTGTTAACTTCATATAATTACAATTTTTTTAAGATAAGATAATATAAATTTTCTGAGGCATGATGAGCCATGCTTATCTGTGCTAGCCTGCAGCACATCTGAGATGGGCTTGGATAATAAGGTTCTTGAGGCTGAGGTGGTAATTTGGGTTCTGTCAGATTACAGCTCCTGCTGTGGAGGTACACTTACGCCAGTCACATTCACTTGATTTTTGTTTTTCTTTGTCCACTTGGAATTGGTCTAAGGCCAACTGAGTTAACAGAGGCCTATAAATAATGTCCAATGCTAATGAATTTTTCATGGATTAATTGAGAGGTAAAGCTTTTACCAGACAGTTATCAGTCCCCAGAAACATCCATGCTCTGCAAACCTCTTCTTTATTAGCATGTAATAATTTCATTTTAGTGTCTTGGCTGTCTTGCTGCCCAGACATAATGTATTGGTAGCAACTTATTGCTTATGTAAATACTTTTATCAGGATATTTCTGCCATGGAGAATTTTGCTAATTATCCCCGCTGTGTTTGGGGGAATAGAATGAAGATTTTTGTAGTGCAGAAGAGCAAAGGCAAATTTGAAATACAAATAACTTTCCTTGAATGTGTACTATAGCTTTTTGAGAGTAGTGACTGTAAGTAGTAAGAATGTTGATGAAAAATAAAGGGCTGTTACTTCATTTTCTTTTGTTTTTTTCTTTTTTAAGAGGTCATCATAGATACACAAATATTCTACCATGCTTATTTTTGTAGGAACCACCAAAACCTGTGCCAAACTGCTTTAAAGTTGGAATGAAACTTGAAGCTATAGATAGAAAGAACCCATACCTGATTTGCCCAGCAACCATTGGGGATGTTAAAGGAGATGAAGTTTTTGTTACATTTGATGGCTGGAGCGGAGCATTTGACTATTGGTGCAGGTGTGATTCTCGAGATATTTTCCCAGTCGGATGGTGTAGCTTGACAGGAGATGCATTACAACCACCAGGGAACAATGGTAAGATGACAAATAATATTGCTTAATTATTTTTCTCCTCAATTACAGCAGAATTTTAAAAACCAGCTGGCTATATGCAGATAAGACTGAAGATTTGATTTGTGAGTCGCAGATGAGGATGAAATGTTGTTGAATTTTATTTATGTAGCTTAAAGCTAATAGAAATAGCTGGGAAACAATTATTGCCTGTTCATAGTATCTCCAGGAACGTGTTTTATTTAATACTATTAGGAGGACTTCTGATGATCTCTAATTTTTGTGTGCTTGTAAAGAATCTTGGAACTAGATTTGCTGTTTGTATTATTGATAGATACATGCTCCTGTTTAGTGATACAAGTATATTGGCTGTTGCAGCACTTTATGTTATGCTAACTGCTAAGTAAAGTAAAGTAATCTTTGCTTCTGTGATGATTGCAGTCTAAACTATATATTTAGTGTTTCTTCTGTCATACTCACAAAATTCTGTCTTGCAGCTGCCTGTTTTGAATGCTTTGCCATCCTCTTGCCTTTAGGGAAGTTTGTTGATCAGATGATAGTGTCTCTAACTAATGGCCACTGTGCTTTATAATGAACAACCATCTACCTTAGAAAGAAGGGAAATAGCGTGAAGGGGGAATATCCCTCAGTGTAATCCCTTTGCTACTCTGGGGACTGCTTGTCAAGTTTCTGTAGTGTAAGGCTTTTCTGTCAAACTGTTCGAGCTTTTTTACTCTCATCCCATAAAAATTGGTCATGGAGAGAGGTTTTGAAGGAAAGGAATCATATTTTAATTAATTTCTTTATTAACCAGAATACTTTGTTCTCTGAGAACAAAATTGTGAGTGAGAATTTTCACAGCTGGTGTTAGGTGAGTAAGGAACAAGTAGACTGGTGTCACGGAACTCTGTCACTGGAAGAATGGAAGGAATAGAAGCAAGAAGGCAAGAAATCAATAATGTTTCCTGCCCTTTCCATCCCCATTGTTTTTCTCAGTCTTTTGTCAGCAGGTCAAGAACTGTATGGAAAATCTAACTGGAATTAGTTAAGGGTGCCTCTGGATCCTTGCTCTCACCTGCCTCTCTGAAGTTACTGCTAGGGGTCGTGGTACCTGGAATTGAGTTTAGTCCATTTTGGCAGATATCAGCAAAGGAGTGACTATGTGTGTAGCTGTACTGTCCAAAGTGATCTGCTGGTACAAACCTGCAGTGAGAGGGAAGGGGAAAGTCAGGTGAGGATGATGTACTTTTGATCAGAAGTTGTCTAATAGGCAGCACACTGACCTTAGTGTTAATGTTCCTGTGCTCCCAGTCTCTAAAGTGTCTTTCTCAGCTTCTTCAGAAGGTTGACCTTGTCTTGAGAGATCATGAATGAGATGTGTTACTACAGTTAAGTTAATTATTTCTTTACTATGGGGGTGACTGTGCACTGGAACAGAGTGCCCAGAGAAGTTGTGGAGTGTCCTTTACTGGAGATATTCCAGAATCGTCCACACACAATCCTGTGCCATGTGCTCTGGGATGACCCTGCCTGAGCAGGGAGGTTGGGACCCGCTGTGGTCCCCTCCAACCTGACCCATTCTGTGATATACAAGAGGGCCTGTGTAAATAGGGGGCATAGAATTTTTAAAACAAATTTTTGTGACAGTTTAGGTTGCCGAGTCCAATTTCATCTTCTGGAAAGAATACTACTAAATTGTTTAGTCTACTCCAATTTCGCTGCTGGAAAGCCAGCGATATTTTGAGGTAATACATCCAGAATTTTTCTTGCCTGATTTGTGCTTGATAGAGCTCAAAGTTGCTTGACAGTAAGTAAAGCTGGTTATGTAATCTAGTTTTTCAGGTAATAAATCAAACAAAATTCAGACTTGAAATACTTATCCAGGTAGGATACTACTGCTTTGTAATGAGAAACAAAAACACTTTAGGCATTAATAAAACCTGAAGCAAGGTTCTTACAGACTTGTAGTCAAAACTGAGAATTTTGGACATACAATAGAATCTGAGTGCAGAGAGGTGCAGGCTGGAGTGTTTTTTATTGTTGATTCTAAAAGTGAGCCGAAAGTTAACTGCAATTTTATTGAAATTGTGTGTTCATTTTTCCCCATTCTGAGCATAAATAATTTGTTATTTCTATTTTGCTTTGTATTGTTATTTTTATGTACTGTTTTTATGTGTTATACACACTTGCTGAATTTACACAGCTGGATGAAATATTTTTTCATCTCAGGTTAGGTTTTTTACTGTTATTTGATCGCTATTGAGCCATTAAAGAGCTGCAATGACAATCCTTTATTAAGATGTAAAGAATAGCTTCAAGAAGAGTATGATCAAGTTGTTTCAATTCAGAAATATGATAATGTTGTCAGGATTCTTCATTACATCACACATCCATTGACTACTCCTGTTAAGGGAGAAAATATGACAGCTACTACATTGCAGGGATTTGCTTGGAGTATTGAAGTGTTATTCTGGTCTGGACTTTTTTCCTGCTGGTTACTTTAGTATTTCTGCCTTGAATTTCTGCAGAAATTCAGAAAGTGAAAGGAATTGACTGAGAGTGGCTTGAATTCCAGAGTGAATATGAAAAGCATTCTTGATTTTTAGGTAACTACCTTTCCTGAAATCATTTAAATGTGTTAAATCACTACTTAGAGGGCTAAAAAAAAAACAAGCCTCCGATTTTAGTGAACATGCAAAGCCAAATTCCTCCAATCTAAGTATGAAAGTGATAGAGGATGGTTTAAATTTCATTCATATCTAGGACAACAATTTCCTGCCATTAGATGTATTTTGGGGTCTAATTTAGCCTTTTTGAAAGAGAGATGATGTGCAGTAAGAGAGACAGTATGAAAATTAGGGAAGATTTTATTTCAGCTGTCTACTTCTTAGCCTTTTAGGATGCTCAGAGAGAATGTAGGACCTCTGCCATGAGAGGTGTTTAAGAACAGTTTAAATACAGGCTTCTAGGATGTGAGGAGTTTATTCTGACCAGATTACGTGTTATATTTACTCTGTATAACTGTATCGTCTGTACATCTCATTGGTATTAGCTCATAAACTGAGATAGAAGATGATACAGAGAAGTTAGGTGAAAAGTTGTTTTGGACCAACTGTTGATAGCCTTCAGGCCCTAATCTTTGTGTTTATGTTTTGTCTTTGGTTCTTAGCAGAAGATGTGACTTCAGCGGACTTGGCTGGGTGTCAGGATATGTGCACAGTGGTATGAAATGTACCATTCAGTTTTTATACTATTAGAAGCTGTGCTTAGCTAATATTGTAGTTTGTGTCATTAGAAATATCTCTGATAGTAGTAATTGGTTGTGTATGGTTTGACTTTAGTGCTTGATGTTGGCTTGGCCCTCTGCCTCAAGGCTAATATGTTAAGAATGCATAGATTGTTTTCTCTTGGTCATTTAGATGCTTTTAGAGATGGCTTGTTACCCATAAACAGTGTTCTGAAAAGTACCTAATGAAAGAGGTTGACATGGTAATGTCTATGCTGGACCAGTGTGAAGGACCATCTGCTCTTGAAGGCTTTCTCCAGCACTGGCTGAAAGCAGATGTCTGAAGAAAAGCATAAGGACATAGGAGACAGGTTTGCAGAAGCATTCCTAGTACCTGTCAATCTCCAGCCCAGCACCTCCCAAGCCCAGCACCTCCCAGCCTTCTCAGGTACTCAGCATAAAAGGGGAGGAACTTGATCTAACCTGTTCTATTATATATTGGAGCTGTCTGAACTTTTAGCACCTACAACATCCTTTTTAGCACCTACTACATAAGGGGTTCTCTACTTGAGTATTTTTTGTGGAAAAGGAGATATTCCTTTTCCTTGCTGATAGTTTCATCTGTTGTCCTTGGTTTCCTGTACTGAAACAGCTTCTTGTACTTCCAGTACTTTTACAGGGAGATTTTGGTTTTGTTCTTCAGGGGTCAGTTTTATTCCTCTGGTCACCCTTGTCCTTCTGTACTGTTTCCTTTTCACTTACGGCATTTTTGAGCCACTGGATCCAGAAGTGCAAAATAGATTGAAACTTAGTGACATAGTGGTGCTTTCTGTTGTGTTTTCTGTTCCTTCCGTGATTATTCATTAATTGGTATTTGGGATTTTTGGACTTTCACTTATCTGCTTCCTTGGAGTGAGTATGAATGCAAAAAAAATCAGTCTTGTTTCGTTAGTGTTACCTTCTGCGTTTGCTCATTCTGGAATTTGGTTGTCTCTTGGGTCCATGTAACTTCTTTTGTAGCTTTTGATAATACTTTAAGAGGGCTTTTAAAGTTTTATATCTTTTGCATGTTTTTTTATTCACTCTTTTTCTAGGCCAAATGTATTGTACTTTTCTATTTAACCACAATAGATTGAAATTTTAACTTTACTCAGTTGAGTAATAGAAAGCTGTTACTATGCCCAGGAATATTCTTGATATTCTTGTATTGCTCTATAGCTCGTTTTATCTGAGGCTTGTGATGGAAGTAAGGCAGCAGGTGACTGGAGATAGTCAGAACAATTTCTGTTTGCTGTTTCTGTATAAATTCATTTTACTGTTTAGTTATTACATGTAAATGGCAGTTACTTAGGCAACCCACCTTTTTATTTATAATAGAAGTAAAGCCTTTTCCATAAAAGAGAGAAAACAGAAGAATGACCGGGGGACAAGCCATGTGGGAAATGATAAGTAGTTTCACCTGCAAAGATTGATTTCAGTATTAAGTAGTATCTATCATTTAGATGTGAACAGCATCTGGAGAAAGAGGGGTCAGTTTATATATATCCATGATCCCCACAGCCTTATGAAGCTGGATTTTTGATGGATAAAGGTGATGCAAAGAACTCAAAAAGGCAGAACTGCTCTCCTTGCTCTAAAAATTTGGGAGGCCAAGGGAAGATGATAAAGCAATTAAAAAAAAAAAAAACAAACCCAAAAACATGGTACACTGTAGCTTTTATCCTTAGTCATATTCCTTTTCTTCCTCTCATCTGTCTCTCCCTCTTTCACACCCTGTGTCCCCTCATTGCTTTTCTCCTAATTTAGTGCATTTATTGTCAGTGAGGGCAATCTTCTTTCATTACCCTAATCAGTGTGTTGATGTTAAAGGTCTCCTTCTAAAACTGTCTGCACCAATAAGAGTAGTACAGGCTCAAGCAGAGATTTAAAAGTATCTTATTTGTCTGTTTTATGATTTCTAAGTTTTATTTAATTTTCAGTCATGTTCTCAATGTTTATTTTGTGGAGATTTTACCAAGCTAGATACTGGAGATGGTCTTCTCTGTTGCTGATGAAATTATGTGAAAATAGCTCTGTTTTCAGCTGAGTTGTACACAAATGTGCAACATCAGTACAAACCTAAGTACTGCCCTGTTTGCAGATGAAACAAAAGAAGTGTTGAAACTTTAGACAGAGCTGCAGTTAGATCTGTGAAGACTCTGTGTCATTTAGAGTAGCCAAAAAAAATCAGATAAGCATGGTAATTAAGTTTCATTAAAGAAAAAAAAGTGAAGTGGTAGAATTTCATACTCCTGGAGGTTTTATTTTTCTGTCAGTGCAGCCGGCTTCTCTTCACAAGCAGATCACAGTAGTTAAATCAGGCACATACAGTAAGCAGATTTATGCTGTCTTCAGAATTGTACATAAAAACTCCTCAGTGCTTCAGGCTAAAATCTGATTTGCCACATTCTCTCAAATGTTAAGCTTTTTTTATTTGGTATTAATGTTTCTTGACATCTTGCAGCAAGGCTTGAATAGTGCTGCTACAGGGCAGTAATCACTTAAGAAAAAATAAAGGTTTTGCCTTTCCCAAAGATGTGACCTTATTGTAAGTCTGGATTTGTCATCTTACCATGTTTATTTATAAGGTAATTGTAATTTTCTTGTGGATTGGAAGTGCTCCAACACATGTATTTTTGACTGCTACATGGAATTTTTTTAAAAAATTTGCTCTTGTTCAGGTCTTATGGACGCTGCAGTTATTTCAGTATACTCTGAACAGAAAGCTGGACTACTGTACAGACCTCCTACCTGCAGCTTGAGTAATGGAAGATCCTACTTCTGTGGGATCTAAGTAGTAAAAAGTTACTAGCTTAGTTGTGCCAAGCCACAGCAAGTGGTTGTGGTGCCCTACTAATGGATGGGATTGAGTGGGTATTTTCTAAATCTGTGTTAATAGGGATAAGCTGTGTCCAGAGTATCAGTGTTATCATTCAGATGCTGAGACAAAACAAATTGTGGCTTTGTACTGTCCATGCTGTGTATGTCTTTTTTTTCTTCCCTGGAAGCTTGTTGTATTTTGTGGTCTCATTTTGGGCCCACCTTTCATCCTGCTTATGCTGTTTGGGGAAAAATAATGGCAAAACCAGGGCAGAATCAGTAATGATGGGTGAAAAATCAGGTTGTTAAATTTGTACCCAGTGTGTAGGGTAGGGCTTTGCCAGACTTTTAGACAGATTCATCATCGGCACATCTAAGCTCACTTCAGGTAACTCAAGTTTACGTTCTTTTGATAGTTTGAGTTTACTTACTCTCTTCCTTGTCTTCCTTCCTTTGAGATTATCAGCAAAATACAGGGGGTTTTTGTTGAGGTTTGTCTGGTTTGGGTGTTTTGCTAATGTGGTTGCAATGGCAATGCTTTTGGAAGGATGAGACTAGAAGCTGGCTTTTCACAGTTCTTGGTTTCTGGGGACTAACTGAAAGATCTTCCAGGAGTTTTTCTTTTGTGTTGCTTGTACCCCCCAAGTCCCACATATCCCCTGCCCCATCTTAGTTATTACAAGTTGGATTTTTTGGAAGTGATGTGTGTTAATTTGATTAGGAGTGGGTTTTGATGGATCTTGAATGGTATTTTCAGTGGTCGGTTCTGTTGGGGCTGGCTTGCCTACCTCTTGAAAATGTGGGAGACTGGGGCTGGGAGTGAAGGACTGAGGGGCTGAAGGTGCTACAGGTGCTGCCTGGGGAAGTCACTGGTAGAGAAATGGTGTCTTACATTGCTTGGAAGCCTCCATTTCACCTTCCAGTCCTGTGGAAGGTAGGCTAAAACATCACAGAAGACAGAGACTTTTTATTTCTTTTATTATATTGGTAACAGAAACTAAAATCTAGAAAGAGGAAAACTGTAAGCTGTAGTGTCCATGTCTTGCCAAGGTGGATGTTGAAGTTTCGAAGTGTGGTGTTGCTTTTTAGATAGCAGAATAATGACTTACAACTGATTTTGTATCATAGCAACATATCAATTAGTATCTCACATCTCACAGCTACCTCATAACCAGAAGTAATACAAACACAGATAGGAAGAGGTGGAATGTATTACAGATAGTTACACTTTTGTATGGCTCTGTTGTTCAATTGAGACATAAGGACATACATTTTTATAATCCTTGGCAGTAAGCTGGTTTGAAAAATTGCTAATCTTTTCCCCTTCCTTTGCCAGTTGTCAAAACTATCATGATAATAACTTACTGTATTAAAGAAGGTTAATTTTATAGTTAAAACTCCAGGCTAGAACTCAGGAGATATGTTTCCATTACTTCTGTGGAATGCTCACATGGATTTAGGGTAAGTTGCTAGATCTCTTTTTTTTATATTCTCAGAAGAACATTGGGTTTATATATTGGGGGGGGGGGCATAGGAACAATACTACAGTACAAATAGAATAATTTCTGTCTTGGAAGAAAATCTGGTTTTACAAGTGAGATACTTTTTTTACTGGCCTGATTGGCACCTTCACCTCAGCAAGCAATGCTGTGTGCGCAGAATGTACGGCAAAGTGAGCCCCTACTTTGCTTTGTATAATTTTCCTTCAGCTGTTTTAAGTCTTGTCTCGTAAGTGTTCTGTGACACTTACTGAATGGGAGATTTATAATGTTTAAATATTACAAATCTGAACGTTCTTTTTCCCCCACTTTCCATAAAAACATGGAGTGAAACTGTCACTGCTGATTATTTGAGGGAATTTTACTAATTAGAATTGCATGAGAATTCAGGCTTTTGAGCTGTCATCTGTTCCATCCCCTTCCCAAGTACTGGAGGTTGCAGTAGCTTCAGATTTCACAGTTGTCTTAAAGATCTTAGTTATTCTGGCAAGAGATCTTTGAGATAACATTCTGGGGTCAAATTTTGCAGTTCTGCATGTGTCTGGGCAGTTTTTCTGCTTCTGCAAGCAGAATTTGGCCCTCACTTAAAGTGTAACCTTTCAGGTCCTTTTCATGCAAATGAGCTCAGTTGCCTGCGGTGGATCTGCTTGTTTCAGCGAGGGACTGAGTAGTGGCCATGCATCTCCAGGTTGTGAGTTCCAAGATACAGGATTTGGGGTTTCTCTTACATTAAATGCAAAGTTTGCAGGTGTTGGGATTCTCATAGAACCGTTTGGGGGGGAAAGAAAGAATGTTTTGAAAGAGAAGTATTTGAAAGTATGAAAGCTGTTTATGAGTTGCATGAAGGGCTATATACCTATAGCCCACACAAACGTGGCGCTATAGCTGGAGCTCTGTGAACTTCGCAGGCTCTGCTTGGTTGCTAACATTTCTGTGGTAAAGTATGTGTAGTGTGACCTCTGTTCTTCAGTTATTGAAAGTGCCTGTACAGGTTTTGGCTCTAAATAAAGTATTTGAGAAGGAAAGCCATGCAGTGCATCCCACTCCTGAAACTGGAGTGGTGGATACTTGTGTAGATGAGCAGCATGACACAAATGCTTGATTTTGTTTGTGCAAATGAGAGGGCCTTTGTGATGCAAAGCAGCATCCTGAAAAGGCAAATGTGCTTTTTTGGTTGTAAATATCCCAGCTAAATACTGCAGTAATTGCAAGCAGAGCTTGGCATTTTTCCTCTCTATTCTCTTCATCGTTATATTTTAACAAGTTCTCATGAGACTATTAAAACGTCTTAGTTTTTGGAACATGTGGCCTGGTGGGGATAACTCTGTCTACAGATGCAGTGGGTTGGCAGTTTGATTTTGCATGTCTTTTCATTTCCCCCCAGATCCTGTGACCCAGTGTAACCTTTGGTCTCCCTCTGAAGGCCGGGGTGAGGGAAGTATGAGCAGGTGACTGATTATCACTGTCAGTACAGCCTGCAGACAATATGGGAATTACTTTAGCAGTCTCCCACTCTTTTGCACTCCCCCCATCCTCTCTTAAATCAACAAATGCAAATAGCAGCTTCCTCATTTGCTGCTATCTCCGGGAGGCTGCCCAGGCAGCATCGGCTTTGTTGCAGTCCTGCCTATTGAAAAAAGCGGCTTCAGCCCTAGGCAGAAGGAAAAATACCAAGTGGGACCTGATTTCCCCCGCCCCTTTAATGGTTAATGCTGCTCGCGTTTGGTCCTCTGGCGTATACAGGTAGGAAGATGCTGAGATAAGGTAGTGCTTAATGGTGTGCTTCAAGAAGGCAGCCTGAAGTGGCTGGAGCTGTTTGCATTGTTACTCTTTGTCTGGTAAATGTCCTTCTGGAAGGGAACAGGGATTGCCCAGTGTCCAAAACTCATACCTGTGCTCCTTGAACCTGTTGATGTGGAAGTAGTATGTATTTAACAATAGCTGTGTCTTTACTGTGCGAGAATAGAAATGCATTTGCTAGATTTCAGCATAGGCAGAAGCACAAATAATTTGTTAAAAACATTTCTTTACAAGATCATGATTGTTTTGTTCAGTGCATAGTTGTGTGTCACAAATAAATAAAAATAGCTGCATTTTATATTGTTGTAAGTATAATACAGGGTACAATATCTAGTACTGTATTGTACAGCATACAGTTGATATTGTTTTGCTTTCCAGATATACAGCTTAACATGAGTTGCTGTTCAGCAATTCAGGGACATAAGAGTAATGCTGTGCCAGCATTTAGTTAAAATTCTGTTCATCTTATTTTAAGCTGTCATTGCATATGAAAATTTGTTTTGGCTTACTTAAATAAAAGGAAAGTGATCACTTTGTACCTCCAGAAGGTGGTCCTTCTCAGATACCTAGGGATATCATGTCTGCATTTGACATATTAGGATTGCAACCAGCCATAATGAAGAGATTTCTTCTGAACTGCCATTTAGGAATATTAGATTAGTAACTGAATCGGGCAAATAGCAATGTATGTAAATGCTCCTACGGCTTTAGAAATGGGTGTCAGTAGTACTTGTATTCTATAAGAAGTCTATGTGCAGTGTGTATTTCATCTTACAGTGACATTTTCTGTTGCAAATACTTAATAACAGTTAATTCCTGAATAAAGATATGGAGTTATAGGAACAGTTGTAAAGCAAGGTGCTGGACTGTCAAGTTGGATATGATTGATAGAGTTAGGCATTAAAACTGTTACTCAGTCTTTGAATATGTTATTTTCTCAGTTTCTCATTTCAAAAGTATTTTTGTGTTTTATTATACTTTACTTGCTTACCACAAAGTTTCAACATACTAATATTTTCAGGGAAGAGATGTTCCAAATTCACAAAAATCCAGAATTAAAAGCCCCCTATGCTCCATTTCCAGTATGAATTAGTGCTTTGAATCAGGCATTAGTGACCAACATCGTCAAAGCCTGATTGAATTCTAACTTGCAATACTTCTAAGTTATGTCACATTAAGTTCATGGTATTTAAGTTTGGGGTGAATCACATGAGTTTCACGATCAGCAAGATGCAAAAGGCTGTGATAGGGGTAGTGAGACACTAAAAAGCTGTCTAATTTTAGTGTAAAGGTTTCAAATTATTTCAAATACGTTGTGTTGCTTTCCCATACCTCTCAACAAAGGTGGTTTGATGTAAAAAAACTTCCCTTTTTCATCTTCTACTCACCTGTCCTGCAGCTTATGCATCTGTCTGCCTGCCAGGGGTCTGGGCCAACAGAATGGAGTATTTGCTGGCCTTCAGGACTTAATATTTGCTTTTTGTTGGCCACAGGTGCTGCTGTAGCATAGTGCAGTACATCTTGTCACTGAGGATATGTCCTTATGTTCTGTTTGGCATCCTTTTAGTGTTCTAATCTGTCCATTGGGAAGGGAATTGTTAAAACCATCATTATTTCAGAGAAGAGCAAGTTGGGTGGAAAAGACCTGTGCACTAGGAAGTTTAATTTAATGAAATCTGGTTACATCTTAGAGCCTCCCACCAGATTATAATACAGTCACATCAGATGCGTATTGGAACATATCCAAGTGGATACCTTGGGTTGGGACGGGAGATTAACCCATTTTAGGGGAGAAAATCACTTCAGTGTTAAGAATGAATAAAAATTGTGTTTGATTTTTGGAATTGCTTCTTTGAAATGGCACCAGGTAGAAAAATCTGAATATGGTTACATGAGCTTAACTTTCTAAGCAGCATCTCAGACAAATACTCATTAATGACATTTTGCCTGTCATCAGTTCCTCCTTGTCACTGGGATGATTTTCTTTTCTGCTCAAAGTTGTTTTATAGCTCCCTAGAAGTAGTTTGCATGTCTTGTAATTGTAGAAACTGCTCTTAGAGGAAAAGGGATGTATTATAGGCTGTATGATTTGTGAAGTCTTTTTGAAGGCCTTCTTGATAAATGGCACTTTATAAATATTGTAATTAAATTATAAGGTGAGTAGATTAATTCTTGTTTTTTTTTCCTCAATTTTTTATTCAAATGTTTTTCTCTTAGGAAAGTCCCTCTAAAAGAATGTGTACAAAGAGTTCTCTCTTTGGCTTCAATGAAGTTCTGTAGTTTCATGCCAACCACTTAAGTTCAAAGTAAAAAGTATATTAATTTTACAATGTAAATTGTGCAGTACACTTTTATTTTTTTAAGCCTTTGTTAGAAAAGTTGCTTTCCATTGTTCATTTTGAGGTTTTCCCCCCCTTCCCTTTTGTTTTTGTTTTTCCTCAGTTTCCATTACAAAGAGCAGTGCAAAAATCCAATCTTCCCCTTCTAAAGTGACCCGGCGTTCAATGCAGTCTCCACAGAAATCTGCTCCAGTACCAGCGCAGCGGGGCAGGAAACCAGGTCGGGGCAAACCCCCTGGACAGTCTGCAGTTCCCAAGAAGGGCAGGTCTCCTAAAAATATTCCCCTGACAAAAAGCACCTCTCATACTGAAAATCTTAAAACAAGGAAAAAAAGTTTAAAACCTGGAAAAAAGGTTAGTCCTTATCTACTACTTTACTTTATATTGCAAAATTTTGTAGTGAGATTTTTTTATTATTATTACTTAATTTTCTGTCTTCTCTTCAGCCTTCAGGGCTTTACTGTTTTCAGCAACTGATTACAAGAAAAAATTTAGAATAGCTCTTCTGGAATATTTTATTATAAAATCCCGTGGATTATTTTATTCCCAGACAAGATTACTGTTTTATTTATGGGTGTTGAAAAATGCTATTCTGAAATAGAGAGCCAGGGAAGCCTTTAAGTTTCTTAGTTTGGGCTAGTTTGTTACTGAACCATATATATAGCAGGTTTTGGCTTTTTTGGTTTTTTTTTCAGGTTTAGAAACAAAGAATTAAAACCAGTGAGGGCTTTATTGTGTAATTTAGGCTTCTTAAGCATACAGCTGGGTTTGCCAAATGAATCTCATGGATACCCCCTGATCCTGGAGGTTCTATTAGCATGAAGCAGGAAGCTTCATTTTCTCTAGGCATGGGCCTAGTGCTGCCCTGGTCTGAAAGGCATGATGCCTTTCTGTCCTTCTCCCTGCCCAGCTGAGTCAGACCTGGAGTGTTGGCAGCTGCCTCCAGCTTCAGCTCTGGTGGAGCTGTTTGGTCAGGTACGCTCTGGCACTGCTGTCTCCTCACCCCACTTCCTGCTGCCACTGACGCCAGCGCTGGTGGATGAACAATCTCAGAGTGAGCCAGTTGAGGGAGCTCAGCTAGTAGACAACTGGCACAGCAACTGTCCCTCTTACTTCCTTCTTTGTCTGCTCCATCCCAGAAAAGCACAGATGCTACAGCTGCTGCAAGGAAGAATAGGATCACAGCAGGGCAGACTTAGGGCAATTTGGATTGCCATGGAAGTAGTCTATTTTCTGAGGCTTGCTCATGCACAGTAGGCTGTCCAAGAGGAGTAGCAATCCTGCAGTGTCTTTCCTCAGGCAATTTGAGTCTGTCCTTGTGATCCTTCCTCCTTTGCATTAGCACTAGTGAGGAGGTGGGGGCCAGTGCTTTTTCCTGGTGTTCTAGGCAGGGAGGTTCGTGTTCATTCCCCTTTCCTCCCCACAAGAATAAAAAAGTAGAAGTTTTGGGGCTTTTCTCGTCCAGTCTGTGTCAGTGTGGGCTGTGGGATCTATTGCTAGTGATGCATGGGAAGAGGTCGAGTAGTGTCAAAGTGGAAATTGTCCCTTCAGTGATCGTGCTGATCAGTGTAAAGTGCTCGTGAAGTAACATTATTAGAGCATAGCTGGAAGCTCTAGTATGAAACTGGAAGCAGCGCTTCTTTGAAATTGTGATCGCACGGTAAATGATTTTGGGGACCATAAATTGAAAGCTGAGCACTCTTCTCTGCCGTCTGCCTCTTCCAGTTGGACATCCAAACTGGTAGGCCACTGATGGAATTGGTCTCCAGTTTTGTTTCTCTCTTACTCAGTGTATAAAAATGCACAGCGACACAGATTAAAGGGGAGAATGGTGCTCCTATCCAGGCTTAGCTCGTGGGTGAGGTGTTCTTCATAACTCTGGAGGGAGCTTTGAAGGACAGCATTGAACACAGGACTGTCATATCTTACGGTCTTACTCAGGTGTGGCAGGATGTGCACTTGCATGTAAGAATTTTGTCCTCTATCTCTCATTAAAAAGAAATTGAGCGGCTTTATCTATGTTTTGAAACTGGAGGTACCTTGCCATTAGAAGAGGCTTCTGGGCCCTGGGTGTCTGAAAGTGTCTGCTTGGAGCACTGCATTTGGCACTGCACCTGGGTTGTGTGAGGTGCCTGGGGGGACTGTTTGGGGAATGGGTGTTACTGCTGACATTCCCTGTCCTGAGGCAGCAAATCTGAAGTACCTCTATGCACTCCTGATTTCCTCGGTGGGACCAGGCAACAGAGAGTTAGGTTTTGCAAAATCTAGGTTTGATATATCTAATTTAGGATTTTTACTTCATCAACTTCAGCATTAAAAACTTGAAAAATTAGCTCCTTTTGAGAATTCACAGAAGGCTGTTATTGCTTTGGTAAGTGGTTAAATTGCCAAGATGTTATACATATGTGCAAACTTTTCTTTGGACTATTACACCTGTTAGCATAAGGGTAAAGAGAGGAAATGGGGCTTTGTGGGAGTTCTGCACAGACAGGGTGTGTCTGACGTGAAGTACAGCCATACAGCCTGTACACCTCACAGGATGCATGCAAATATGCAAGTGGTATGTGCCTAGAGGCTTGAAAGTGCTTTTTTTCTTCCACTCATCCCCTAAGACCGATCAAAAAAAAAAACCCTCCAGATTTTGCGCTAAATAATTGTGCTTCAGGTGTGGTGGCTATGTGGTATGTTTAGGGACATTGGTCTATGCCTGTCTCTCTGCTGAGTTATTTGAATTTCTTTGCCCCTTTAGGTTTGTTATGCTGCAATGTTTATCATTGTGCAGATACTAACTTTTGTTATACAGCTAGAAATGTTGAGCTGTTGCATCATTTTTCTCCTTTATTTAAAGTTTTTCTAAGCTCTGTAAGTATGAGATGCATGTTGGATTTTGTTTTTCATTTGTTTCTCACAGCTTGCATTGTATGTTTTTACTCTTTCATAATAAAGAAGAGACTTCTGTACATCTCTTTCATTATATTTTAAAAGTACACTTTACATAACAGTGCAGAGAATTCCTTTCAGAATTTCTTGAGGAAACTCCTTGGTGTGAGTGTGAGTACCAGCCCTAAATTCAACCCCACAAAAAGAGTTTTTAAGCGTGAGGGTGAAGCTGGTGAAGTTGCCCTGGTGGTACAAGTTGTGAGCCCTGCTGTCCGCAGGCAGGCAGAGCTGGTGTGCCCTCCCAGCTGGCAGGGGCCAGCCAGCCACAGCCAGACCAAGCCACTGTGCCCAGCCCTGCTGGGAATGTGGCCTGTCTCATGAAACAACATGGCTCTGGGCTCGCAGCTGGCTGCCCGTCACTGTGGAGTTGCAAAATGAGAACCTCAGCTGGGCAAGCATAATGTGCTGTATTCCCTTCTGAGGGAGAAGGTAGGAAACAGCTGGCTAGTCTCACCACACTTGTGCTTTGGTGTGGAGAGTGGATAGTTCCTCTTAGTTTAGTGTTTGTATTTTGTTTTCATGCCTACATTTTTCCCCCTTTCCTCATCTTTTCTCTCAACTTGACCACCCATTTTTGGCACCATGGTGAGAGAAAACTGCCCCCTCCCACAAGAATCCCTGCTACAGGGGGCCTTCAGGAGTGTTGGGCTTCAGATCAAAAGTTCAGTCTTCCCAAGTGCATTTTTGTTCTCTGTATTAAGGATGGAGACCTTTCTGTCACCCAGTGTTAAGATAAATGGGCAATTCCTGACAAGCAATACATCAGTACTTGGTTCTGTGTCTAACCTGTGCCACCTCCTGTCATTCACAATGCAATGCCAAGCCTTGGCAGTCTAGTCCTTATGTTTGTGGTGATTCCACCCGGTGCCATATTGTCAAGTACTTTCTCCAACCAAACCTATCTTTTCCAAACTGTAAGTGGCACAGAATTTTTCTTGAAAGTGCCCTGGATTTCAGAAGAAAGTTAATTTCTTCTTTGTAGGTGTTGTGAAGAAGTTAAGCACTGCTTCTTTTAGGAAGGTATATATTCTGATTGCTTTCTACATGGTTTTCAATACATTGCTTGGAAAAGAGGCTGCTTCTAGAAGTGTAAAGGATAAATACTGCTAAATATAAGAGGGCTTAACCTTCCTTAGCAAGTTGGCTGAATATTTACTTCACTGTATGTCAGTTTTAACAGTAAATCCTTACCACATGGCCACAAGTCTCTGCTGCATTCAGCAGTGTCAAGACCTTGGGTAATCTCTTATATTCCTAATTTTTGCTAGGTAAGAGACTCAGAATGTAATCTGTTCTCATGCAAAAATAAGCAGTGAAGGGAAAAGTTATGAACTCCAATTTATTATTTCTTTTATTTCAATGTGTTTTCATAGTATGTCAGAACACATCACTGATCTCTTCTCTGGTGACCAGTGACAGGACTCAAGGGAATGGCCTGAAGTTGTATCAGAGAAGGTTTAGGTTGGATATCAGGAAAAGGTTCTTCACCCAGAGGGTGGTTGGGCACTGGAACAGACTCTCCAGGGAAGTGGTCACAGCACCAAGCCTGACAGAGCTTGAGAAGTGTTTGGACAATGCTGTCAGGTACATGGTGTGACTCTTAGGGATGTCCTGTGCAGGGCCAGGAGTTGGACTCAGTGATCCTTGTGGGTCCCTTCCAACTCAGCATATTCTGTGATTCTGTAAAATGTCTTCCATGTGCACATCTCTTTTCTAAACCCCAGTCCAAACCATATTACTACGAAATTCTCTTTTCCTCAGGTGGCAAAGGTAATGCACACAGACCAATTTCTACATCGCTGTGCTCTGAACTCTGGTTTTCTGTCATATGATAAGCTGCAAATAAGTTTGCTTTGGGAAAGGAAAATGTTTTGGAAGCCAGCACGACTGGATTGTAACTACAGGCTTGTTTGATACCTTGCATGAAGCACCTGAAAATTCCTGAAAGTGGTTACTTGAGAATTTCAACCCCTTTGAAACAAGCTGAGGGAAAATACAGGTGCTCTGTGATGTTGACACCTAGATGTGACTTAGGTTTTTTATGGCTATACACACACAGCCCAACTAACTTATTTGAGTTATGATAAACCCAGATGGAAGGGCATGGACAGGAAAATAATCCAAAACACCTCTTCATTAGATTTTTAGAAGAGTCATGAATTAGTATATAAAGCTCTTTCTTTTCCCACTTTTTAGCTAAAGATGGGTTCCTTTATAAGTCATTTGTGTTCTGCTGCATTACCAAAGTAGCTGTAACTGCAGACTGACAGTTTCTAGTCTTCCTTTCCTGAACTTTCCCTTTTCTGCTGTATGTGGTACTTTTCTAGTAAGGAACCACACGCATTCATTAAGATGGTAACTGATAGCAGAAAGGTTGTGCAGACTCCTTAAAAAATATTAAACATTTTGACTCTGATTTTATTTTTTCTTAACAGAAAAAAATCTTGCCAGAACAACTGACTCCTACATCTCCTTCTCCTCAGTCGTCTCCCGAGGGGGACAGTGGCACTACGCAGATACTTAAAGATGGAACCAGTTTGTCTGGTGCAACTGCAGCAGTTATATCCACAGGTAAAAGACAAAGGAAAAAAAGTGCGTGAAATGGCTTCCATGTCAAGCAGTTTCATTTTATGGAGAATGTGCTGCAAACGTATTACTGTAAATCATTATCCAGCTGCCTTCCTTTTTAAAGATACATGTAGGATCCAGAATTACTTTTCAGAACTGGTATTTTGATGCCCACATTACAGCAATAAGTGCTGGGGCACAGGGACTTTTGATAGCCCTCCTAGACCTAGCAGTTTGTTCCTGTGTGAAGAAGGAAACTGTACAGTTCTTTTATGTCTGTCCCACTCCTTAATGTATGAAATGGGAATAGATGTAGCTAAAAGCCCATGTGATATTCTGATACCATGCAAGCTGTACTGTAATATAACAAAATGGAGATTTTATCTCTATATAGCCTTACGTGAAAAGAAACAACTCTGTTAAAACCCAGTAAAGGCAGTCAGAGGGAATACATTCCTCTTTCCTCACGTTTGCTTTTTTTTTTTTTTCCCCTGAATATAATGAAATGTGTCTTGAAAAGGATTGGCAGAAAAGAAATAAGCTAGTAAATGAACTAACCCATTGAGGAACTGGTGATCCTATACTGAAATAATTTGTATATTGTCAGCTGAAATCTCAGAACTTTCTAAAATTCCATAAATTATGGTAATTTTGCTTGGGGTGCTTTTTTACATTTGAAACCTGTTTTTACAATAGAAGTTGTCAGGCTCTTCTCATGCCCAATTTCAGTTATGGATGAGGGAAAAACGTGTACCCTTTTCCTAGGAAAATAAACCTTTTGCAAGGCAGTTGTTGTTGAGCCCAGATGGAAAATGCCATACTATTACTGTTGGTTTGTAGCTTTGATTATTTGTACAAATAGGTTTCCTTCAATTTGCAGACATCAGAGAGTAAACAGATAAGCACGAAGACATTACATCATTAAAACTCTTGTAGAAATACTTTATTTTTAAAAGTTCAGGGTTTTTATCTAAACCCAAATCAAACTATAGGTCAGAAAATATGTCATTAGTTTGTGTAACAGAATGTTTAGATTGCTTAATCACCACAGAGGCACATTTTTTCATTAAGCTGTAATAATGCGTTGAGTGCATTCTTGGTCATGTGGCAGCCAGGATGAACAAGGAAAAAAAAATCATCAGTTACATGTTTCCCATGTTTTTCTGCCTTTGCACTTGTTTTGGAAGACAGTTTCACATTGTGTCTTTAAAAAGTAGTTACAAAAGTCCTATAGGATTGGTTAGTGCTGAACTTTAAACCACCTTACAGTGTTTGTAAAGAGGTGTTTATTTAATAAACAGACAAGGCCACATTGCAGTGTGGAAATCCTATGTGAGGGGTTCAGGTCTTCTGAAGCTACAGGCCTTTGGTAGCCGCTCTGTGTATCATGATCTGTGTGATGTATGTGTTAGTGCCATATGGATGCTTCAGAATGAGCACCAGTGGCAGGTATATAACATAGGGTCTCTTTGGTGCAGCTTCTCAAATAGGAAAAAATTTAGGCAGTAACTTGGTCAGGCCAGCTTTGTAGAATTGTGACTTGGTAGTTTAGAGTACCTGCCAGTGATTTGTGCTTTATTGGAACTAGTGTATGAGCAGAGATGAGTCAAAACACAAGCACAGATCCTATGTTAGCTTTGTTACATTAGTGAGGTAGAAGAGGGCTTCAGAAAGCAGGAAAAAAAAGTGAGTTTAGGATTCAGGCAGGAGAACCTTGGCAGAAGAACACTTTCTGCATGCTCTGAAAGTATGTGTGCATGCTCAGCTTCTTGAGTTGACCAGTATATCTTTTCTGCAGGATTAAAACTAAAATGACAATGTGTAGTTCTAACTTGGAAACATGTCTTGGTTCCTTGGCAATAAATATGGCTTGTACCTTTTCAGTGTGTGTTTATGTGAACAAACATGGGAATTCTGGGCCTCACCTGGATAAGAAGAAGGTTCAGCAGCTTCCAGACCATTTTGGACCAGGTCCTGTCAATGTGGTACTTCAGCAGGCTGTACAGGCTTGTGTGGATTGTGCCTATCAAGCCAAAACAGTCTTCGGATTTCTGAAATCTGGCCATCATGGAGGGGAAATGATAACTGGTATGTGAAGATGCTCTGTTTCTTTTCTTTCTTTACTTGGTGAACTTGAGGTAGAACAGAAGAACCGAAGTAGCTGCAATGAATTTATATTACTTTTGTAGCTGTGTAAACGCAGGTGTGAACATTGATGATGTATGATTTATCTTACTCTGAGTCCAGAGTGATTTGAACAATTCTTTAAATTTAAATTATAATTCAGGAATAGCTGTGTTTAAATTACAAATGCACAATACAGTTAGTTTTTTACACTGAGTAGAGCTTGTGCACCTCATTTAGCAGCTGTAGCCAAACATTTGTCAAGTAAACTCACTGCAAGTGAAATAATCAGCTTTATTAGTTCAAGTCATTCGCATAATCTTATCCATGCATGGTGTTTGTGTTCTTAAAGCATTAACCAAGTGGGTGACAAGTCTCAAACTAATCTGTTTAGCTTCCAGGCAAGTGATTCCACATGTTGAAGTTGCTGCTGCTTCCCTTATCCCATTCCCCAGAACAGCAGCAGTATCTTAGGTCACTCTTCATCCACCTATGTCACCTATTATGGAATAGGTTTATTTCTATTATATATTGATGGCAGGTCTGTAGATAAATTATGTCTCAATCTGAATAGCTGCTGCTTGACATTTTTTTCCTTCTAGGCTAGGAAATATTCTATATATAACAGCACATCAATTCATAATTGTATCAGTGGCGGTAAAAGACTTGGCATTACTTTAATCTCTTTACATTAACACCAGATGTGAAAGATGAATAGTGGAATAGAGGTTCAATTAAGTACTCCTAAAGATGTTGCTGTCTAACTGCATTTAAAAAGCAGCACCCCAGCCTGTGTATGGCAGAACTACAGTAAGCTTTGCTTAGGCATCCCCCTGAGTTTGTGCATAAAATGGATGCTGCTTCTCTGCTGTGTAGTGGAGGTTTAATGGCATCGTGTATATGTGGTTTTGAAACTGGTACTGCTTTATTTTTTCAATATATGTTCAATATATGAACATTTGTTATATTATTAATGCCTTGCTTGTATTTCAGACAAGTCAGTTTTCTAGAGCAAAATGCCCTGAGATGTTCATTGCCAGTGTTCTCTTTGTGACTGTTTATCATGAAGGGCTAAAATCATAGGCCAGTGGCATCTCTGGGCCATGACTAATTGAAAATAATAACTTCAAACAGGAGAGAGAAATTTCAGATTCTTTATGTAGCTGTGGCTTGTTTGCATTCAAAAACTGTACAAAAAGGAATTACTGTTCTGCACCTGGCTTCACCCCAAGGCCTGTATTCTGGATTTGAGGAACGTGGCGATGTGGGCTGCTCCAGAAACGGAGTCCTGGTCTGATAGTGAGCTGTGAGGCCCCAGTGGGTTTCTAGTGTTCTTGAGCTCTTGCTTCTCCTTGGCTTGTCAAACAGGTAGCTGAGAAGTGGCTGAGCAAACACTCCCTGTCATTTTATCAAAAATTTGTGTGTGATAAATTTTGTGAAGCATAAAATATGACTTAGATTAATGTAGCACATTACATCTAGCGGTGCACGTGAATAGTAAGGAAGAAGAGGGAAGCAACAGCAGAATAAAATAAGGAATTACAGAATTACATTTTCTTGTAGCCTTTCTGTTTTAAAGTGGGTTTGGAGGGTGGCTTGTTCAGGTTTTGTTTGGACTTTTATTTAGACTGTCAAGAAAAAAAATGTTGTGGCAGAGAATAAGCAAAGAAATCTAAGTCTTTTGTGAACTTATGCTTTTATAGAAAATATTATACCTGCCATAGGAGGAAACTGTGTGCTGATGAGGACGTGGATAAAATAATCGTGCTAGAATACATGGAATAATTAGTGGGTTCTTTTGGTTCAGCTGCCAAAGAAAAGAATTGTTTTGAACAAAATTTAATTTAGGATTTTTCCATCTTTTCTTTCTCAAACAAAGGCACAAACCATCTTATTTTTGCTTAATGCATAAGATTTCAATTCAGGCAAATATAACTGAAAGGAGATTAAAGGCTTGATTAGCAAGCTCACTAATGGTGGTGGTGCCAGCCCGTTTTTTTCTCCTTGTAGCACAGTGACTGTGGTGTTTGGTGGGTTGAAATAGATTGAGGTTCAGATAAATTTTCTCAAGCAGAGAATTAAAATCAGGCTCTTGGGTGAGTTTTGTCACTATCAGAAAAACACACTTCTCTGGTAGTTTAGTTCTCAGTCTTTCTCCTGGTTTGAACCTGGTATGTAAAGCATACTTAAAGAATGGAATGTAAAGAAATGAGTATGACTCTTCGTTCTGAGGGCTGGGGTTGCACATGCAAGCTCCAGTCCCTGTTTATATGTCTTTAAAGGTTGAGGTTATTGCACCTCGGAGGTACTCCTTTTTATTTTTTTCCCTTAGCATTTATCTTGGAAGTAAGATGCTTATGCTGTTCCCAAGCAGAGTAGACAGTTGAGCCTGTGGATCTGGATCCCGCACCCTTGGCTGGAGTTTGTATGGTTGCCCTCAGGTGTTAAGAGTCCAGGGGAGCTGTGTTTGTACTGAATCTTTATTTGTGGCTTTTTCTCTTGGAACGTTTTGCTGGGGCAGTCACAACACCTCAGCTGTTTCTTGCTTCATCCTCCTGACAACTCTTAAATAACATTGTTCTTTTCAGTTTTTTTTTTTCAAAATGAGAAATTAAGGGGTATAGGATAAGTCATATCCTCAAAGGCCATATAGGAAGATCCATAATGCTATTATAAAGCATTTTAAATTTCTGCTGTAGCTGACTACTACCTTGCAGTAAATTTGTCAGTAGGTCAGGCTATGCTAGGTCTCACAGCCCATTTGCTCTCCAGAACTGGTTGAGTTCCAAGCAAAAATTTGCCTTTGGAGACCCCTTCCCCAAACAGGATGTAGAGGACCTTGTGTCTGAGCCACATGTGGGACTGTTAATCATTAGCATTTCATTTGGACATTGGAGCCTGGAAAAAACCTAATAGGCCATGGAAGCACTTTGGTCTCGTAGGTACTGACTGTTAAACTTCAAGCACTTGCACTGGTCAGTCTGTCATGAAAGCAGATGGGAGAGGCAGCACTTTGTTGGTGGTGCTGGCTGGTTAACTCACATTAACTCTAATCAGAAACTTCCTTACATCAACAGTGTAAGTAATTGACACTTCAGATTTCCCAAGGAAGCCTAAAATATGCTAGACTTAGGCATTTTTTCTTTTGGTTTTGTGTATATTATCTATCTCTTTTGTAACACAATATGGAAATATTCCTTAATTCAGATCTGTGAATAACGGCTTTCTTGTCATTTCTGGCTTTTTTCTTTTTCTTTTTTGTTTTTTTTTAGCATCTGCTACCAACAAAATGTGATCCTTTAAAGCACTGCTTATCATTTGGAAACTTATGTTAACAACAGAAAGCTGCATGACAGGCTAAAAACCAAAAAGACAAATTGATGCATAAACCTGGTGTTCATGCCACTTCTTTTCAGCCCTAAGCTTAAGTTACAAGTTTGTTCCTGCTTTGTTCTAAAGTCTTTCTAATCACAAGTAACTAAAAGTTTCAGCTGATGTAATGGTAATTATTTATCCATGTATTTGTAGTAGTGAGTGTTTTCCAAACCTTACTGATTTTCACAAAAAAGAAAAATATCCTCAGTTACCACACTGTTTGAGGGGCAAGGAAAGAGGTCAACGAGGAAAAGACATAGGCACATGTCCAGGCTCTTTGTAATCACTCAGTTTAAAAGACAACAGATCCATTTGTGGCTGTTGTGGTATCTCTGCCACCTAACTCCTGTTGAAATAAATGGGAGCTTGACCACTGTAGTGTTGACAGCAGGATAGATTTCTCTAGTGATAAAATAGCAAATGGCAAAACAGTTTCTGAGTCAGAATTTCAATGGTAATGAATACCAGCACCTTACCACAAGTATTCTCCATTCAGTTCGAAACTGAGGAAAAAAAAAAAAAACCAAACCAAAAAATGTTTGTTTCATTTCTTTAGGGGTTTTTTTTGGCATTTTTCTTTTTAACAACTGTTTGGGCTTTTTTTTTTTTTTTTGGGGGGGGGGGTTTTTTTTTTTTTTTTTTTTTTTAGCAAGTATTGTAAAGGGTCTTTTTTGTGCTATCTCCTGCAGATAGATGGTGGAGAGCTTGCTGCTTTATAAGCGATGGAAATTCCACATAAAGTTTTGGTGGTGAGGGAGTAGTTGTAAGTTTTGTTATACTGGTGTGAATCCAAAATTATTTTATTAAAATAAGTTCTCATAGAGCAAATTTAAACTGACATGGATCCAATGGAAGGTAAAATCAGTCTTTTCGATATAAAGTTTTTAAACTATCAGAATGATTGTTTACTCCTCTCATGTCTTGGATGGTTTAAATCAAGTCTGGATGTGTTCTACTTTAAGTTAATGATGGTATTTTACTATACTTCATGATGCTTGGGGGGTGTTTGACATAATCTTCTTATTCACAGCTTCCTTTGATGGGGAAAAGCATGCCATCAATCTTCCTTCGGTAAACAGTGCATCGTTTGTCCTACGCTTCTTGGAGAAACTCTGCCACAGTCTGCAGTGTGATAATCTCTTCAGTAGCCAGCCTTTCAGCCCTTACATGGGATGTGCACATAGTCCTATGGAGTATGATAGGAATAAGCCAGGTACTGTTAATCACTTGTTGTTTTCAAGTGCTGATATTTTTGAGAAATGTGTCAACTTTATAAAATGCAGCTTTTTAGTCTTTCTGTGACATGAATTGCTTGAAATTAATACACTTCAGTTCTTAGTGAATTGGTTCCAGTGTGGAAGTATTTTGACAGTAATGGATAGGTTATACCACATGTGCAGAAATAATTTTGTTCAGCAAACTTCTCCTTGTAGGCAAACAAGGAAACATATGCACTTTACCACTACGATACCACCAAAAAGACAAGCTCAAAACTTCACATTTCATTTGTTAAATTTATGCTCGGCTCATAAAATAAATTTACCAAAAGATGCTTGCTGTCTGTGAAAAGGGACTTGCCCTGAAAGAGAATTCAGTCTAACCCTTCCAACACAAGTAAAAGGTCTTTTCTTTCTCTTTTTACCTTACTTAAGCGTGGCTTGAAAAATTTTACATTCTACTATGTACAGTTCAGTTATCTAGTGGAAAAACTTGGGAAATTGGTTGCTTGTGAAATTTTGTATGAGCCCAATACTTTTGGTGCACCAGGAACATAGAGTGAAGGGGAGATGAAATTACTTGCCCAAGATCTCCCGACAGGTTGTTTGTAGCATCTGGTATTACAAGTCCCAGGTCAAGAGTCACCAGGAGTCACAGCTGAGACAGCCTTGTGCTCAAGACAGTTTCAGAAGGTTTATACTGTGAATGAAGCTTCCTCACAGCCTTTTGATAGCTGAGTCTGTGTTTCGGGTGCTGCTGTAGAAAATTATTTTTTCCTCTTTCCAATGGAGAAATCATGTTTATAATTCTATCATATGAAAGTTCTTAGTTTTAACTATTCAGGAAAGTAGACAGGGTCAAGGTAATTCAACTTTGAAATTTTGTATTGAAGTGACTGAGTCTGTGTGACACAAGAAATGAAACTCTAACCTGGTGAATGGCTGATCTCTGTCTTTGCTTCTGTCTCTGGACTTTGCCCATGAGCAGCTTTATGCTAGAATAATAGGTAGTGACTTTTCCTCTTCACAGCCAAAGAAGAAATACCTGAAAACAGGAGTGCTAAACGATACTCTCAGGACTCTCCACCATACACTGCTCCTCTTTCCCCTAAGCTTCCCAGAAATGATGCTCATCCATCTGAAGGTAATTACATTATGTCAGAATTATATATGATTATTTATGGTTTCAGTATTTCCAGTCAAAAAGGACTGAGTACAACATATATGTCTGGTTTGTCTCTAGCCTTTGACAGGTCAGGATGGAAGTCTGTTAATTATTGATCACTGGCACAGATTTTGCACTTAAGGAAGATCTACTGCAAGTTCCAGCAGTGCTTCTCCTAAACCTGCAGCCTTTTCTGTGAAGGGGCTCAGGCACACAGGTAGCAGATGAAGCCTCCTGCTTCATGTAGGGCTACTGAGCAGAAAACCAATTGCCTTGAAAAGGGTTAGGAGATAAATTGGAAGCAACTCTTAACTCTAGGCTGGGTTCATTAAGTGAGTATGGGTGCAGCTTGATGATACAATTCAGCTGAGTGTATGGCTAGCTGCCAGTGGAAGTTGTGCTTTCCTTGCCTCCTTCTCCCTCTAGTGAGTCCTGGCCCACACCCTGCTCCCTTTCCACGGCTGGTTAGTGAGCTGAAGCAGTGAGCAAAAGCACAGAAAACATTTTGGTGAAGAGTCTTGGTTTACTTCTCTGGAGTGACTCTCTGTGGACTCAGATGAGCACAGGGCAGGGTTGATTGGAAGGTGGCCATGGCCAGGGGAGCGGTGTGGCCTCGCTGGGGCAGCTCGCTCTTAGGTTGGTGTAGTTCACAGATAAATAACAGTTTTTCCTGTGCTGCAGCTCCGCTGCAGTAACTGAGCATGTCTAGTCTTTGTCTGTCTCAGATGTGAACTAAGGCATTCTAGGTTTAAATGTCAGTGAGAGAGGCACAGCAAAATGGTTGAGTATTTGCTGCTTGACTGGTTAAGACAGGGTAAGTTGATGATACTGACTTATCCCATCTGATACATACTTCCTCTTGCAGCAAGATACTTGTACATCATTTCCAAAGGTTTTTTTGAAGTATGATGGAGATTAGGTTTTTTTTGCTTCTTTTTTTCTTTTTTTTTTTTTTTGTGATCTTGAAATTATTTTGTATCTATTACCATGAGTGGGGGCAGGATATCTCTTCTGTGCATATTAAAAAGCCATAAGAGTACCGTTAAAGCAGAAAAGGATGCAAAATTAAAATGTTCCAAATGATAGCTTATTTAAAATTAAGCATCTTATTATTTTGTGTATATATAACATATTCACATCTTTATATTTCCTGTGGCTGTTATTATACACAGTTCTTCATTGACTTATCGACTTCTGTGTCTTCACAAAAGCAGCACTGGCTTAATTCCAGAGATATATTGTACACCTAAGTCAGATTTCTGGTACTAACTTGGTAAGCGTGGAGCACTTAATAACACTTAGATGAAGTTGTTTCATTTGGAGCAAAACAAATATTTAAGTAGATCTGCATTATCTTGCAAGAAATCTTATTCAAGTAAACATGAGTGCACATGCTGTTTTTTATTCCTTGTTTGCTAGGGGTTCTTTTACAGATGGAGTCTGTGTACCCTTCAAAATACACTTGAAGATGAGTAGTTCCTTGTAAAATGCAGTTACTTGAATAAAAAATAATTAAAATAAGTGTTTTTCCATGCTTTTAGAGCTTTGAATTTGTACTCTGTGCATTTTAAGAGGCAAAGTGTTCTCTAGTGTTGTGTGTTTCCCATTAGGGCAATGTCCTCTGCTGAAAATCTGGAGGCAATTTTGTAGCGGTCAGTTTTGGGTTGGTTAACAAGAAAGATCTGCCCCCAAAAAGTTCTGGTTCCATTGAGACATAGTTGTCTTAAAATAGTTGTTTTGAAATATCATTTGAAGGCAAAATGGAGTAATTGTGGGAAATGGTCTTTCAAACAGCTCGTTTTCCTTCTAATCTGCTCAGGGATATGCTTTGCAGATTTTGCTGCCTTTTTTGCTCACTTACACTTTCTTCTTAAAGTTATGAAAGATAAAGGAGGAGGGAGTGGGAAATAACTCGGACTCCCTTCCCCTGAAAACAGAGTGTTCCTACTACTGTGTCCAATTACATCATTTTGTTATGTATGAGACAGAACAACTGGCTTTTAATTCCCAGAAGAGCGCCAAGAAAACAAAACATCCAGTTCCTGCAAAGGCCTTCAGAGCCTAAACAGTCTGCTGTCATCCCTACATTTGAAACTTAAGGCCTCTTACTGGCCTTTCATTAATATACCCAGAGGTCAGGCATTCTGCAGTGGAACCTCCCATCTCTTTCCATACCTCTGTTATTCACAACTGCTCAAAATGCCGAGATAGGCGAACTGTGGCACTCCATGGATTGCAATGCCCCATTTGCTAGGTGCCAATTTTGCTTAATTTTGTTTGTAGAGAAGCTGGATGGATGGAACGGAAGGTAGATTGGATACTATAGCTGCTGAACAGAAAGCCTTCCCTGAAAAATGATGGGAAATATGCCAGCTTTTTCACCTTGTGTATATGAGTTTGGAATTTACAGTAAGATAAAGTCAAATGCTGATATCTTGGGGGAAGAAAGCAGAGTTGATCTTTCTCAAACCTAGTATTTACTTTAGGGTATATAACATCAGAGAGAAATCTGGGATATAATTGGAATAAATACAATTAAGTTCTTTTGTAATGCCATCAATTTTTGACATCTTTTTTCTTCAGATAATCTTGACAAAGATAATGTAAACCAATTATTTAAAAAAAACCCAAACATAAAACAACCTATGTTTGGATTCCTGCTAGTTTACTATAAAAACTTAAAAAATGGGTTTTTTTAATACGTTACATGGAGTTAGCTGATACATGCTTGAATACTCCAGTTGAAACTCTCTGCTGGTGAGTGTTGTCTCCATTGTTTCATCTTACCTTTCAGGACTTCTGAAATCTGAATCTACAGGTTCAGTCAGTTAAACCTTAGGCTCGTTCATACAGCTTTGCTGTAACAATTTCACCTCTGCCTTTTGGCCTTGGACTGAGATTTGGTTTCATTCTCTACAGCTCTAATTTTCCCTTGGCTGGCTACTTTTTAATTTTATAGCGTGCATCATTGGCTTCATCTCTTTAAAGTCTCTCTGAAATTCTATGGAATGATGCCTTTTGTTTTTAATTTTGATAAGTTGCTGTAAGTACTTCTGAGAAGTATAAAGGCTTTTATTTTCTTGTTTGTTTTCTTCGAAAACCTCAGTAGCTTCTTTGCTTTTGTGATTCAGGTCTGACAAACTAGGAAGTTCTGCAGTGGTTATTTTGAAAGGTATTTATATGAAAGAGAAGGACTTGTATCCATAAAAGCTTCTTTATTCCATGATAATCACATTTAGTAAAAGATGTTACATCACCTTGCAGATAAGGAGTCCAGGAAGGCTGGACATTCCTCAAGAAGGAAATCTTAAAGGAGCAGGCTGTCCTCACATGCTGAAAGACAAGCTTGCAGGGGAGAAGACTGTCCTGGCTGAACGCAGAGGTTTGGCTGGAACTCAGGAAAAAAAAAGGACCTTTGGAAGAAGGGGCAGGAAAATCAGAAGGACTGCAAGGATGCCATTAGGTTATTCAAGGTGAAAATTAGAAGGGTTCAAGCCCAAATAGACCTTAATCTGGCTACTGCCATAAAAGACAAGAAAATGTTTGTTTCATTTTTCTCAGTTGTGAGGGAAGGGCTAAGGAGAATCTCAAGCCTTTATTGGATGTGGGGAGAAACAAAATGACAAAGTTTGAGGAAGGCTCTTTGAAGAGCTTCATGTACTTCATGCCTCCTTTTCCTCCATCTTTAGTCCTGAGATCAGCTGTTCTCCGTGTACCCAGCCTCCTGAACTGGAAGGTAGGGAGGGGAAGCGGATTGCAGCCCCCACAATCCAAGGGAAAATGGCCAGCACTTAAGACGTGCACAAGTCTCTGGAACCATATAGGATCTTCCCAGGAGTACTGAGGGAGCTGGTGGGAGTGCTCACCTCCTTTCACCTTGCTCTCTACAGTTACGTGAAAGGAGGTTACTGGGAGGTGGGGATTCATATCTTCTCCAGAGTAACACTTATCNAGCCCCCACAATCCAAGGGAAAATGGCCAGCACTTAAGACGTGCACAAGTCTCTGGAACCATGTAGGATCTTCCCGGGAGTACTGAGGGAGCTGGTGGGAGTGCTCACCTCCTTTCACCTTGCTCTCTACAGTTACGTGAAAGGAGGTTACTGGGAGGGGGGGATTCATATCTTCTCCAGAGTAACACTTATCACAAGCGATAGGACAAGAGGACATGTCCTCAAGTTGCACATGGAGAAGTTTAAATTGGGTGTTAGGAAAGATTTCTTCACTGAAAGGCTTGTCAAACATTGAAACAGGCTGCCCAGGGTTGAGTCACTATCCCTGGGGGTATTTAAAAGACATGTAGATGTGGCTTAGTGGTGAACACAGTGGTACTGTGTTAACAATGTTCATCGTGGTCTTTTCCAGCCATAAGGATTCTGTGGTTCCATTCTGTGATTCTATGGTCTTGCCTTACTGAATTCACTAAGTAGAGAGCTGGCTGGCTGAGTGCCTTTAATTCCCTTTCAGGATTATGCTGTTTGAAGGTCAAAATACACGTAACAGTTCTTCACTGTACTACACTTTAAACAGGATTCAGAAAGAGAACCTGAGACATCATGAAGCAAGTTGAAAGCATGCTTGAGAAGCTCATTGGGTTTTTTAGGAAAATACTCTTCCTTTGGTTTTAATTAGGCATTTGCCCAAGAAATTCTTGAAAGTTTCCTTGTAAGAGGGGTAGTAAAAAGCTTATTACAGGAACTTGTTTTGCAGAACGTACTAGTTCTTATTCCAAAGAATATGCTGCCTCACTAGCATATGTTTTATAACTTCACTAGAGTAATTTTCAGGATGGTAGTGTGGGGCTTACACTTCTGTGAACCTGTTAGCTATATTTTTCCAGCTCTTAACTCTCCTGCCAAAGCAGCATTTGTTTCATACAGATTTGTACATCATGCTTCCAACTTCTTTCTCATGCTAGATATTGGCCTCATGCAAATGAAGGGGAGTATCTGTGATTGCTAGAGAATGGAGTGGTGTTCCTGTTGATTTGGGGCTTTCTTTTCTCACATAGCATGCTTCTCCCAAACAGACCTGAATTGGGTTGAATGGGAGTGGAATTTTCAGTAATGGAGCAAACCTGGCTCCTGTCTCATGGCACAGGGAAAGGGGACATGCTGAACGCCACTGATGTGGCTTAGAATCAGTATTGACAGACTTCAAAAGTACTCAAGTCTTCTGAGTGGATGTTGTTTGTCTTCCGTAGAGTATAAATTAGCTGAAAAGGCATAATAACTAGAATATTGTTATACTCCCTTCCTGAGACTTCATGTATTTATTTTATTTACTTGCTCCATAGGTTCAGCAATTTACATGGATCTTTAGCTTTCCAGAGTCTGCACTTAGAGACCCTGAAACCCTGCCCTGTGCAAAGAACCGTGTGTAGATACAGCAGGGTGGTCAAAATGTGTTACGTTAGTGTGCCATGCCAGGCACTCACAGCCTTCTGTGGCTTTGCCTGTAACCTCTTCCCTTTCTAATAATGGCACCTCTGTCTGAACCTATGATCCATAGATCATGATTGTCCACTTGTTTTGTTTATGAAGTTAGTGACTCCTTCTGGTGTTTAGAACATATTAAACAATTGTTAGTAAACATGAGTTTTTTATTTGTAGTAAAAATTGCAAAATAAATGTTACATAATATTAATGGTTTGCTTTTTAATGATATGTTTAAAAAACAATGAAAATCTTGACTAAAATTATTTGATGTATCAATATTTACAGCAGACAGTTTTATAAAAAAACACTTCATCTGTAATTTCCCTGCTCATAGCATTCAGTAAGTACAACTGAAATGGTTTATGGAGGAATGTCTCAAACTTGACATATTAAATCTTTTGCTACAAAAGTAATATTTTAAAATAGAATAAGAGCCCAATGATTAGTTGAGGAAAAGGGACAAACATTCAGACTCAGTGATTGCCTCATAGGAGATTTGTTAACAGGATTACAGTCTCAGTACCTTCAAGAGAACATAGCAAGGTCTTAAATAACAAAGGTATAATGTCCATTGCTTTGAACATACTGATGCTTGCTTTTTGTGTAGCAGAAACATTGCCTATAGAGAAAAACAGCACTTCCAAAGAACACCGATTTTCTGAGGACTCTATGGATTCTGCACTTAATTCTGTAAATCCGTCAAACCCAACCTGTCGAAATTCCACGGAGTACCGTACTTCAGGAAACGCTGCATATTACAAAAATTCCCATCAGCCAGCAACTGCTACCTCAAATTCAGCCCCAGTCCTGCGCAGGCTGTCGCTGAGCTCTGCTGGGAGCAGTGGTTACTATGAAGTCAGTAGGAATCGAATACAGAGGCGGATTGAAGGTATGCTGTTACACAGAACCTCCCAGAATGTGTGACTGCTTCTATTAACACACAAAGTTATGAATAAAGAAGTTCCTTGCCATTGGAAAGCTTGCATATGGAGTGAAATGTGCTGTTGCCAAGCGTGTCAGGCTTGCTAATGTAACTGCAAATACAGAACTTAAGCCTGTTAGTACTAAGAGTGTAGTGCAAGCCAGGGTCTTTCCTGCTGCAGCTTCCTCTTGCTGCTGTGATGGACCCTCCAGCAAGCCAGACCAGACAGGGATAGCTATATGCAGCTCACTTCCTGAGCCTCTTATCAAATATTGCCATGTTGCTGAAATACAGGGATAGGGTTTCCTACTGTCTCTCCCTCTGTCTGCACGGCTTCACTTGCCTTTCCCTCATTCCCAGTTAATAGCATCTTGGGACCCAGGAGCCAAGTACAAATCAAACCAATCCTTCTAGGTATGTCACAGTGCTAATGTTTATGCTGCTGTAAGTATTTGCAGTTAAAGAAGGCATTTAAAGACAAAAGTAACAGTTCAGTATTAGTAGAAGGAAAACAAAGCATCTTTTCATTTTAATATATTGCAAACAATGCATAATAAATGCCATAAGTTAATATTAAAGTGTCATATGTGAAATGAAATGTGTTATCCCTGTACAAACTAGTGATACTTCTTCCTTTCACAATATTTTTATATTAAAAGCTGCGAGTTCCACAACTGGACCGGATTTGAATTCACTAAAAAGGGAACCTTCGAGAATATTGAATAAGGATCCTTCCACTTGGTCAATAGAGGAAGTAGTGCGTTTTGTGAAAGAAGCTGATCCACAGGCACTGGCTCCACATGCAGAACTCTTTAGGAGACATGTATGATGCATATCCTTTCTCTTCTAGTAGATTGTGTAATGTTAATCTCTTAAAAGACAACTGTCATGTCTGTCAGTCTATTTGCAACTGGAGGTAGACTCTCCTCATATATTAGGGAGGGGCTAAAAATTACTTTTCCACCTGAAAGCCCTCTTGCAGTATATTTTTTCTGTCTTTCAGTCTTGCTAGACTAAAGTAAATAGCCACCTCTTTCCGGGGTATATGGAATATTGCCGGCCTGGAAGTGCCCAAATTCTAATGGCCAACATCCCTGGTACCCCTATCATCCCTGGTGCATCTAGAGAAGATGGCATTCTCGTGTACAATGCAGGGCATTCAGTCCCTCTGTTATGGACACTTAATGTCCTTAAGTACAGATGATGTTATCCATCGTTAGTTAGACACTTGGTCATTGATACTAAAATTCAGAGAATCAACTGAAATATTTAATTAATCTGTTTGGGAAAGCAGTGTATAGGGTTTCATAGGTCTGACTAGATGTTATCTTTAGAGACAGAAACTGTATCAGTTTGTGCTAGGTTTGATCTCCACTACTCCTTGCTGTGCTTTTCTGTGGTAGGTTGCTCAGTAAAGAAATGCTTTCTTATTTTATTGTATATATGGCCCTCCAAAAAGAGGTTGGCTTTCTCTTTAGTAGTATTTCTCCCATGCTCTGCACCAGCTCCTCCTAACAGTTTAATCTCTGAGTAAGCTGAACTGGAAGGAAAGATCAAAATAACTTTCAGTGGAGATTCCTGTCTTTTATTTTATTCTTAGTTATATAACAACAGTAAATGTCACTTGTTTTGTCAGGTTTATGTTTAAAAAAATAAGACCGAATGTTTTTCTTTATGGTGCTTTATGGAACTAATTGCCTGTCTATGGTATGTAATGATACTAAGATCTTAGGACTGTCATATTTCAGCAGCTTCTCAGTCAGACAGTTGAAATCTGACTAAGTTGTCCTTGGTCTTGACCCTGACAATCTCTCTGGTTCAGCATGGAAATAGATCTAATTTCCCATATTTAGATGGTCTCTAGCCCCTTCCTCCGTGTGACCGTTTGCACACGCATGCCAAAATCCTCCCACGGCTGTTTTCAAGGTTCAGTGCAAGGCCTCAGTGCTTGGATCATTTAATCTCTAACTGCACAGACCTTCCTTTGCAGCTTCTTTTACTTTTTTTCCCTTGACCCATTCACTCCTTTTCCTGGTTGGTATCTTAATTTTGAGGGCTGTTTGGTCAGTTTCCTTTATTTACTATCATTTTCTTTCTTTAACATCTCAAATACCTAATCAACCATTAAAAAATACTAAAACAAATTCAATTTCCATGGTCATCCATAAATACAAAATTACAGTTACTGTTTTATATATAGTAGATTTATTTTTACTACAGTATAAACAATTACAACATACTTTCCAGTTTTACCATGCAGCCTGTTAAAGTATTTGTCTGTTGTGTTTATTCTCTTCCTTCTGCAGGAAATTGATGGGAAGGCACTACTCTTACTGAGGAGTGATATGATAATGAAATATATGGGACTGAAGCTCGGGCCTGCCCTAAAGTTGTGCTACCACATTGAACGACTTAAACAAGGAAAGTTCTAGCCAGTGGGGATACCACAAACACGTGTGTTCGAATCACACCAAGCTCTCAGGTTCACAGCCATTGCCTTGATTTGAAACCGTTTTGCTGATATAAACCTTTATTTTTTGAAAGTGCTCTCGAAGTGTAAAAGAGACATTCAGGATAAATGGGGGGAGGGATGTGTATTACATTCTAGTATTTTTGCAAACTGTTTTACAGAAAGTTGGCAGGGAAGGACAATGGATCATACTGGGTGTGGGCAAGTCTGGTAACAACACTCTCTGAATCCTGAAAAGTGTGTTCTTTGCTACAGGCTTCAGCCAGCATGTTCATACCCAGAACCAAAACAGCTGAATCCCAAAGGGAAATAATAAATTAAAACAGCATCAGGTGTTAATAATTTCTACAGGGGTGGCTGTAAACTTTTATATTGCAAGAAAATCTTAAAATAAAAGATCTCATCTCTGTAGTGAATACTCTGGTCTTTCAGAAGAGAGGTAGGGTTATGGAAGAGAGGGCTTAATACAAATATAAGCTTTTATAAAGTGTGATTATCAGTCCTTTGGGAAGTTATGAGGACAAATGTACCGTATATTGTCAATTTAGGCAGGCAGTAAATATTTCTGTTTCATAGAAGGTCATATTGGCTGTATAAACAGCCATTTCTGAGATGGACTGATTTCACTGGAACAATGCATCCACATATTAAGCATTCCATCTTTTTGCTAAGTTTCTCATGGATGTATGTGTTCATGCTTTTTATATGTACACATGTATGTGTCAGGGAAATACATACTATATAAATATAAAAATATACATACACACTGTGCATATATATTCCGTTTTTTAGTGTGTACTTTGCACTGTGCCAGAGAGAACTGTACAATTTCTTGTTGTTTTTTCTACCAGTAAATTTAGTTGTGTATTATTTTCATTAGCACCTGTTTAATTTGTTCGTGGAGTCAGAAGGTGACAAACAATCAAAAGGTGTCTTTATTCATACAGGCGACATCCCTGTACTATGCAATACTCCTGGTTATTCATCCCTTAACTCTGAGCCATATATTCTGATACATTTTTGGAAAGACACATTTGGTTCCGATGTTTTGGGTTTATATTTCCTGTGAGGAAGTGCTACTATGTAACTGATAAACCTTTTTTTGGGTAAAATTGGTGCTGTTTGTATAAGCTGCAAGAATGAGTGGTGATAATAAAAGCAGTTTGTTGTCACTGCCAGTTGTAAAATACATCAGGGACAAGAAAATACACTTTCTGTTTAGGAAACTGAATGTACTGTATGTAATAGTCAAGTGATAAAAACTGTTTGTTAGGGAAGGTGTAGTCCTAAAATGGTAGGATTTATTATATTTCTTAATGCCTTTTTATATGAAAGCATATAGTATAAAAGTATTTTTTACTAATTCCTTTTTTGAAAATGCCTTTCTTTACCCACAGACTGATACTCATCAGATTTCAGCAGAGATACTGCTGGAAAACAGTGAATTTTGTGACTCACAAGTCCAAGTATTTTGTTATTTTAAGTGACTGCAATGCAATTTCAATTCAGAAAGTCATTTGGGCCCTGAGAATTGTTTTTGTTATTACATCATTAGACATTTGACACTAAAGTTTATCTGTATCGATTTGTTTTGCATATCTTTTGTGGTGCATGTATGCTTAGATGAATAATACAGGCATGCTCTTTATAGTAAGAAAAGGTCGGAGCATTGATTGAAGAAACAGAATATTTTCTCTTTGTGTTAGAAAAATACTGTCTTTCATATGGTTACACCAAAAATTACATATTAAGGAAAACATCATGCCCCACATGTTCAGTATATTGTTTATACATATATATAATTGTATACTACTTCTTCTGTGCTTTATTATGCTGAATTTGGGTTCTTCAGCATAAAAAGATCTCATACAATTTAAGTGGAAGTAATTGACTGAAAACAGTTTTCATTTTTACATTGCCCTTGGCATAAGAAAAACAAAGATGTTTAAATTTTCTCTTTGGCCTTTATGGAATGACATTTTTGTACATGGCACTATTATGGGTATAAATATTTGTTCAAGGCTTTCTGTGCACCCATGTGCACAAAGATAACTGTGATGTTGCTGTACCAGAATTTCTCCGTGTGCTGTAGTGTGAGATGCAAGCACTCAGAGTGTTACAGCAGAATATATTTTTTATTCTTTATTTTCAGTGGGATGTTCTTATCTAGCAAGAAAAATAAAATAGTTTGTTCATTGTTGTAACTGTCCGTTCTGTTTGATGCCGTGTGGATGTGTGAGCGCTCTCTGCATAGGCAAGGGTGGCTGTCTTGTCTGGCATTTGGCAGCTCTTGACAGTCCATGGAAACATCTGATGTAAGGAGGTTTTAATGAAAAGGGTAAGATCATTCCAACATTGTTCATCTGAAGCAATTAATGTTTGAACTTGGGTTGTTCCGTGCTTTCAAAATAAGAACTTACCTAGTTATTCAACTATTTAGTTTTGTATAGCTCATTCTGCAGCTTGCAGCTTACAGAATTCTCATATAACCACTGAGGGGAAGAGACTGATAAAAACTGTTTGTGCTGTGTTCAGATAAAGACACAAAGTAATTTAAATCAAAGCCGTTAATGGCAGTAAGTCTGAACTTTGTACACTTCAAGCTTTCATATTTCTGTGATACAAAAGTCTCTTGTTCCAGTGGCTGTTTGCAGCAATCAGCCTGTGCCTGGGAAGGAACTTGGATTGGGTTAATGGTACCCTCATAACTGTCACAGGCAGATGATGTAAATTGGAAGTTGGCAGTGACAGTAGTCCAGAGGCATTTTGCAACTGATTTCTCTCAGAACATACTTAGTATCTTTTTGGTGTTTATTTGATATAGAAGACAATATGATTTAGTCTCTTTGTTTCTCCAAGTTGCTTTTCTGTCAACATGGATTCATCTGTTTTTCTGGTTCTGTAACTTCTGTTCATCTTGGAAGACAGTGCTATAACTCCTCAGTGCATCACAGGACTATTGGAAATTAAAATACTGCTGCCTGGGAGGACTAGCAGCTCTAACAATTATTTTTGCAGAACACCTATGCAATAGTGGAATTCAAGAAGGCTGGAGGGTAGACTGTGGCAGTATACATATTGTAGGACTTTTTCACACATATGTAGGAATGACAGTGAAAGACAGCAATATCATGTTGTAAATGTTGGCTGGAAGGATGGAGCATCTTCCCCTTTTTTGTTGCTTTGGGTAAAGACACACCATTTTTTATTTCAGGTGGTAGACACAGGTGCAAAGATGTTGATGTGATTACTCATTGTATTTGTAGAAACTCTTCTTCCTCTGCAGTCAGGGATATAATTTGCAAAAAGCAATGTTAACCTTCTCTATAGCTCTGACAGTTTTGTGTGAGTCTGTGGATGTGATTATGTAAGCCGTGAACATGATACAAAAATTCTAAATTTGAGTATCTCAAGTATTTCTGTAGGGGAAAAATGAAGCCCTGGGTGGGGATGACTAAAATCTTGAACTTTTACCCGTATCAGATAAAAGTTTCCTAAGTGTTTCTTTGTGATTCTCTTTCCTTTAATTGAAGTTGAAATTCAGAGAATTGAAATATGGGTACACTGAGGCAAAGCTTGTATTCAGTACTTCAGCCTTTTCCATGCTTTATGTAATGAGGTCCCCTGTCTCATTCAGCAGTGGGCCCAAGTTTTCCCCAGTCTTCTTTTTGTCACCTATAGAGTGTTGTCTATTTTAATGCAGGATCATGGAGAGAAACACATTTTAAAAGGGGATGATAGCAGTATTTTTTTTCTTTGATTGGCTAGCTAGTTACATAATAGAGTGAAATGAATGAAGAGGTGTGAACCTCTTCTAAGTAATGAGCGTCTTCATCTTTCTGTCGCTCTTTCTGCCAAGTCGAAGCTGTGTAGAGTTACAATGGCTTGGCTTGAGGAGGAAAAAGGAAAAAAGAGAGACCTCCTTGAGATCAATTTCAAAGTTCATATATTCCTCCTCTCTATTTTTATTACATGTAAAACTGTGGGAGTGAGTAAAAAGTGCTGATCTGGAACTGCCTAAGAGTGATGCAGGGAGACAGAAGCTGATTTCATGTCCATTTTAGTGGTGAAATGATCGCTGCTTTTTTTTCAAGCCTTGATTATAATCTTTCACTCTGTAAAGCTTCCTAACTAGCCTACAATCCTGGGATTGTGTTCCCCAACTGTCAGTGTTCCTGTTGTTTCAAAGGTCATGCAGAGTGATTTTGAGACTTGTTAAAATCTGAACAGTCTGTTGTAAACTCACTGCGTTGTGAGTCTGCAACTATATCTATCTATAACATTTTATATACATTTAAAATTTCTTTAGTGTGAAAACTGCAGAGATAGGGTTGGGTGATTATTTAATAGTGAAGTATTTTGCTACTTTGTTCTCTGATGATTTGTTCTAAATAAATCCTCATTATTGTAGCTGTGGTACATGACTGGAATCCTATGTGTACTTAAAATATGCCATTACAGTGATCCAGTGGGCTTTTAAATTCCTCGCTTACATAATCATCCATCCCTGTCCTAGTAGATAATTTTGATTAGCTGTAATTTGTCCCATTTGAATCAGAAGTAGCTTCCATCAGCTCCAGAATCTCCCAGTCCTGCTGTACATGCTGAGTCGTCCTGCACAAGCTGCTTCTCCTCATAGCTTTATGGACCACTGCTAGTTTTATTTCAGCTTTTGTTATCTGAAGGGGCACTGTTTAGTGCTGATAGCAAAGGCTGCTCACCTCTACTTCTTTTCTTTTTAAAACACACAAAGCCATTTTCATCCACAGAGATTCACTTTTTAGCATCCGAAATCAAAGCTCTTTCGGGACAAAGAGCCCTAGCAAACAGATGCCAGCACAAGGGGAAGGGGAGATTGCATCCCATGTTGTCTGAACAGACAAGCGGGAACAGATGTACAGCTTGAAGCTGGCAGAAACCCTCTCTGCCAGTGGTTCCTTTCTAGTTGTGACAGCTGGAAGAAAACGAATATGCCACAAAACCACCATGACAATTGCCATTAGAGCGTTGGCTGTCTCAGCTCTGAGGTCCAGAACTGGAAAGACAAAGACTCATCTGCCGTTCCAGGTGGATGCTGAGGCAGTGGGGAAAAACATAATGAATGGTGGTGCACCTTAGAAAGTCTGGTGTTCAAATGGAAGAGGTCATGACTTTTCTAAATTTTTCCCTTTCTCATATTTAGTTTTTTTCAGTAGTTACGGAGGCACTCTCTTTCCCCAAGCAATTGGGCTAATGCTGTCTACATTTCCAAGAGTGAGGTTTTCAAACAGGTCTGAACTCTTCCTCAACTTCCATCCCTCCAAACTAGTGCTGCAGAACAGGTCTTCCACTTACTGAAGACCCTTTTGAAGGGAGGATCTTCCCAAGTGCTTCTTACTCCTGCATGTTATGAAAAGTAAGGGAAGGACTCTGCAGCTTGCTTGCTTTATCTCTGATGTATGTACCAGCTATTGCTACTGATTTCAGCCCTTGCCTGGGCATGTACGTGGTGCTCTGTTATGAACAGATGCCTCTCACCTGTGCAGTGTTACTCAAGGTGTGGCTACAAAGATTTTTTTTTTCTTGTCTCTCTGCTTACATGAGCAAAATAGTGAGGAGGGAGAAATTAATAAATAAATGCTCAGTTTTCGTCTACCCTTGGTTTGTGCTTGCGCTTTAGGGGTGAGGTAGTAGATAGGTAATTTTGTTAAATTGGAACATAATTGCTGATTAGGTTGAATGGGTAATAGGAGGGGAGGAGGAGTTGGTTGGTTGGTTGGTTGGTTTTAGTTTGGTGGTTTTTTCTTGGTTTGTGGTGGGTTTTTTTTGTTCGTCTTGGGTTTTTTTTAACTGACTGCTATCAGCTGTTCGTTTATTTTCCAGGGGCCAGCTCAGTAAAAGGGAGCATATTACTTTCATACCTCTTTGCATTCACCATAATATAGTAATTGTAATTGCCTGGGTGGTGTTTGGCTACAGGAAATGAACAGGTTGGGGAAAGTTGAAATGTTTTGAAAGAAAACAGAAATGCAAGGCTGGGATGAGTGATAGGGTTTGCATGCCATAAACATGGGAAGGAAAATACATGAAGAATGAAGTAATGGAAAATTAGGAAGGAGAAAACCAGGTGGATATATCAAGATAAACTGTTTCAGATTCACAGATTACTTGTCTCTTTGACTGTTCGTGTTGAGCTGGGTTTTTTAAGGGGAAGGTTAGAAACAGACATTTTGAACCATGTCAGGGATGGTAAGTCTTTTATCTTGACATGATTTTATCTGAAAACAAGGGCTGAATCCTTGTAATTCCCAACCCAGTTTTTGGGACATGCACTCTCTGTCCTAAAATTGTTTCTTAGCTGCTGCTAACAACTCACTCTTGGTATGATTTCTTTTGAAGCCAAAGCATCTGAGGAGCCAAAACCTGGGAATACAGGCTTGGGTTTGACTTCATGTAACTTCATTTCTTGATATCAAAGTTGTCTAGACTCTATCTCATTTTAGTCCATAGGAGTTGAGGATATGAGTGGTCTGACCAGATACCAATGTCTGCTTTACAGAGACTTCTTGACTCTACTGATTTTATTAGCCAGTTTCCATCATGGGAGTCTCAATGCCCATTTCAACTTTAGCACATGAGCTAATTCCCCACCTAAAGTGCTCTTTGTTGCAAGTAAGCTGGAACAACCCTCTTACTCGAGTCCTTCATTGGATGACCTAATTGGCATTGAGAAGCAAATGTTCAGGTGCACATTATAGTAACCAAGCAATGTTGGCCAGGTCCCGTGTTCTACCACACAAGGGTCTGGCTTTAAAGTCCAGTTGTTCAGAATATCTAGCCAAAAGTCTATCCATAAAGTTTTCTTGAAGAGTATTTTTAAGAGTATTTTTAAGCTTGCTTAGAGCTTTGTTGCACAGGATACTGTGGCAAAAAGCAGACAACAAGCACTTAAATATTCTGTTGGTGTTTTTTAACTCCACTCTGACCCCCGTGTACACAAATATGGGTGTTTCTAGGTGAGTGTGGCATATGCATCATCAGGCTTTGAGTGTGGTGGCTTTGTGCCATCATGGCTGAGCTGTGGAGGGTCTCTGAAGGGCAGGTACCTGCTCTCTTATGCTGGATTGTGCTCTGTGGACCAAGCTTTCAAAGTACTTATTTTGAAACATTTGTTTAAATAAAATCCACTTGTTACCTTTATAACTTTGAATGCAGGTAGGTTGGGTTTGTTTTTCTTTTTTCCTCAATGAGCAAGAAACTACTTGTCTATCAGAAACCTCAAAAATTTATAGCTTCCCCATGCTTATTGATGGTACTTCTAGGGGCTTTCTTTGGGTACCTAAGCTCCACAAAGAAGGACCTCCTTGTTTTGTGCCCAGTGGCTTGCCCTTGATCTGTGAGATGCCAGTCTAGGACAAAACATTGCCTTTGTTCCTAAGCAAAGAAAGATGGGAACTCTGTTGATGAGGATGTGGTGGGAAGGATGATATTGAAACAATGCAAAAAATGTGACCATTTTGAAACAGCTGTGGGCTAAGGAACACTACTAATCCCAGGAGCAAGGGGGGGGGTGCACAGGCTGATGCAGGGACGCAATGTGTCTGTTACCAGCGTTTCACTGGAAACACACTTCCAAACAGTGAAAAATCTATGTTCTACTTGAAAAAAAGTAGAAATAGTCCTTCCGCCCAGATATTTGATTAGACTGTACCCTGCTGTTTGCTCTTTTAATTTTCATGTCTTAGTTTGAAGGAATCCTAATAATTTCAGTACTGGGATATTACGGTATTATTCTAAGAGAGCTTGGGGTATATGGGCACAAAGCAGTGCTAAATATTTTAGCGATTAGTAATATTTCTACTCAAACATGAAGAAATGTTTCAGATGGTTCAACAACAGAACAGATTTTCCTAACAGGATTGCAATACCGTGATTTTAACAACTGTGGAAAATATGTTTTCCGCACTAAAATGACGAGATTTGCTTGTGTGTGTAGGACTGCCCCAGAGTAGTCTGAATTGAAAACTTCAGCATTAAGGGTATGTAGTATAGTCTCAGAGAAACACAACTTTAAATAAGAGGAGGAGGAAGCACTGGGAAAAAATTGAAGGTGAGTGAAAAAAGCAAATTGCACAAATTAACAACATTAATGTCACTGTGTCAGGCTGTCTGCCTTTGGGAAGGCAGGAGCAGACCCCAGAGGAAAACAAGGTCCTTGACTGAGCCCTTCAACATGTTTTTATAAACTTGAGCACAAAAAGAAACTAAAACATCTGGCACCAGGATATTATGCAATGTTGTTTTATGCTGTTTTCATTGTCTAATGTTCTTCATGAGAACTGTTAACAAGTTACTTACTGTTGTCAGATCACGGTCCCAAGTTGCCTGTGTGCAAGTGAAGGGGCACAGACTTCTCTGATTCACTCCCTTCCATGCTCAGGGGCCACTTCTGTGCCAAACGGTTTCCCCTGAAACCTTTCATGTGCAAGTGTGTGAAGCTGATCCTTGAGCCCCTATGGGTCAAACCTCTGCAGGGATGTGCAAGGTGGTGTAATCATCCCAGTGCTCTGGGAGGCCTGAGCAGAAAATGGGTAGAAGTAGTTAAAAAAGTGAGCACTGATCGTGAGATACCGTGGCATAACAATTTTATAGCAGATAGGAGCGTGGGTGGTAGGAGAGCGTAGGTCACACACATTACCTCAGGCCTGGGAAAGGCAAAACCGGCTACCTTTGCTCTTCGCCTCGCCTTTCTGCTGGGTTGGTTTTGCTGCCCCTTTTCCCTGTCCTCTGCTGTCAGGGCAGGAGCAGGAGCAGGAAGGCTGCACTGCCTTGCGTGCTCTGCACATGTGGTTTGATGTATGGTCTCCCCCAGCCCTCACTTCTCGGCTGCCTTCAGCCCAAAACAGCTTCACGCTCCCTGGGCTCAGTGCTTGCCTTCCTCCTCGCTCTCACCGCGTGGCCCGAGCTTTGTCTTTGAGCTGACACCTTTCTTTTCTCTGTCTGTCATCGGCTCACAGCCAAGGGCTGTCGCTTTGCTTTTCCCTTTCATTCTCTGTCTGGCTGCTTGCTAACTTCAATGGAGGTGCAATGCTAACAGGCCTGGATCTTGTCTCAGCTTCCATTGCCTGCTTTCCCCTCCCTATGTTCTACCTTTTCCATGCATTTATAGTTGTCTGTGCCTTACCTGACTGCTTGGTGTTCTCCCAACCTAGAAACTGCCCAATTCAGGTAAGTTCCCCATCTTTGAAGCTGCTCATTCTTCTTTTGGATTAATTAATTATGCTGACAGCTAATTCCACATGCAGAAGCCTTAGCTGTGCACCCCTGGTGCCTTGGGCAGCATAGGGGAAGGGCTGTCCTGTGTAGGAAAGCTGGTGCATCCAAGCACTCCTGCCCCCAAGGCTGCCCTGTCCCATGGCCTTCCATCTGAGATGTGAAGCCCTTCTGCCTGCCTTGGATTCAGTTTCTGGATTCCTGTAAAGCCCCTGCCTGCCAGGGGGAAGAGAGCAGAGGGAAAGGTAACACACCCCCACAACCCTCTACCCTCTCACTCACCCCCTAATAACAGCCCCTGCCCAAAGTCCAAGTCACACAAAGCCTGGAGCCAACAAGAGGTGCCCTTGAGGGCACGGCTCCTCTCTCCCTCTCCTCTCTCTCTCCCCCTTGTCTATACCCATCATTGTAAAATGTCTTCCTCCTACCATTACAGCTTAATGACTTTCCCTTCAACTTCACTAGAGGTATTAATGTCTCCATTAACAGCCACCAGAAATGGAAGCTCCATATATCATGAGTGCAGCTCCGCGTCCTTCTCCTCATACAGAAGTTTCAGAAGCAGTTAAAATGTAGCCCTGTAGAAAATTAATGGCCCAATATACAAAATCTGTAATTGCTGCTAGAGGCGAGGAGGAGGAGGAGGTGAAAGTGCTCAATCTTGGTGTAATTAAGTACTTTGTTCTATGGCTGCTTCTCCCCCGTGCTGATGGGATGTAGGACTTGTGCTTCACACACAAGAGATGGTGGGAGGCAAATGGTCCCTACTTGGCATAATTTGCTCAACAGAGATCAGCAGCAGGAGAGCTGCTGGTGTGTGGCTCCTCTTCCCAAGGCACAGCCTTGACGGCGGGGATGGCATGGAATGGCAGCAGGGTAAGGGAGTGGGAGCTGCCCTAAGCCTTCCTGGGAGAGAGCTGTTAAGAGTATTCCCCCTGCCCCTGCAGTTTAAGCAATGGAAAGCCAGGCAGTGGCATGAGTGAGCCCAGTCTGCTCTGCTTATCCATTTCTATGGGAGTGGGTCCAGCCTGTGTCACAGGCTCTGGGGATGTTGGTGGCAACCAGCAGTGCCAGGGAGCTTGCCCATTCTGGCCCTGCAAAGCTGGGGAGGCTGTCCTGGAGTGGCAGAGAGGGATGCTAGGATAATTGCAGCCTGCTCTGGTTTTTCTCAGCCCTGCTTCAGAGGGAAGGGGTTGCAGTTACTCCTCCAAGGGACTGGGGCAAGATGCAGCCTCATGTCTGCCGGTCTGGTCTACTGTTACAACCAGTACCAGTTGGCTTTAAACTCAATTTATTGTCCCCAGGCACTGGGTGTTTTGACAGTGCTTGTATGGGTTTATAATGTCATAAAGCTGATTTAGCCTAATTTGTTGTCAGGGTTTCTGGAGCCTGTGGTCTAAATTCAGTTAAACCAGACCGCTGTGTGCGGAGTGGGCTGGGAGGTACCCTCAGCATTGATGCTCCCAGTAAAGGCCTGTGAAGGAGAGGAGGGAAAAGCTGAGCACCTGCAGCCAGTGCCAGCAACAGGCGCTGCTCTGTCTGTCCCAGGTATCCTGTGGTCAGCAGGAGGGCAGCAGGGGATGGATGTCCTCTCTGCCTGCTGAGGATGCTGTGGGGAATGGCTCACGCAAGGATGGCAATGACTGGGGCAGTTGGTGCAGCAGATGCAACCACCAGTGTGAAACACTTTTTAAAAAAATAAAAATTACACTTCTTTTGAACTTGCTTCTGTGAACTGCAAAATAAAAATGACAGCAGCCAATGCTGTGATTGCCTTATTTCACTCTGGTATAGCCCCGGGGAAAATTCACATTTTCAGAAGGTTTTTTGACACTCTAGAATGGGCAGGCTGAAATAGATGGGGACAGTGGCAACTGGGGTGGCCATCCCAAGGGATGTTGAAATCCTTAGCCTCTGCACTGCAATAACCACATGACATATTTCATTAGCAGTTTCTTGGAAAGAGAAAAATAAAGTAGCTGTGTACTTTCAAATAAGAAAAAAGATATTTAAAAAAAAATAGATGACTAAACATTAATGAATCCATCAACACTTTATGCTTTTCGGAATGCTGTCAGTTCTGCCACCTCAGGGAAAAATAAAAGGCTTTTAAAAATCTTTAAAAGCAAGAATTTGACAGAACTGATGCTATGCCTACATGGTAGTCTTCCATTTTTGTCTTAAGTGAGAAGTCAGTGATCTTTCAGCCAAGGAAAAGAGAAACAATATGCCCTTCCTAGCCTCCTAGTGCAAATTCATTTTCCAAATAGTTAATTGGTGTCTGCTGCTATCAAAACTTGCAAAAGATTTTGGCATGACACTGGTGACAACGGGTGTGAGTAGACTTGAGACACTGAAGTTGCTCCTCTGAGCAACTTCTCATTGTATGGACAACTGCAAAAACCTTCCCAAAGCTGTTCAAGAGGAGTCTTGGAAGTAGGTTGGCTGCAGCTAGGCAAAGGCAGGCAGTTAGTGGGTGATAGCATCCAGCTAATGGCTTTTTTTTTACTGGCACGGCCAGGAACATGTAATTTGTAATTTTAACAAAAGTTTTCTACAGGTATAGCCACAAAAACGGCAGTGGCCACCAAAAATTGTCCTCCTGCTCTCACATTTGTCCTTTCATCAGGATCTGTTTTTACCAGTGAGCTGTGTGAACTCTGAAGCTGACAGACAATAATGCACCTGCAGCTCATTTCCACAGACAAATGCAGAGCTGTAACCTAGCAGAACTTTTAATTGTACATTCACATTCCTCCATTGATGTGGGAGGCTTTGTACACTGCTGAGTGATAAAGTTTCACAGCTCTGCTCTTTTATGTGCATTGATTTCAGCCATCAAAGAAACTTAGAAAACTAACAATAAGCAACTTTTCCATATAGCTGTAGTCAGGCTGGGAAAAATTATGTGATTCTTCCTTCCCCTCCTGCCCCCTGGCAACCGAATTGCCCTGACTTTTAGGCTTTTCTCTTTTAAATGACTGATAACATTACTTAAGATGGTTTCCTATGGGTCTCTCTCAGTGAACCTGTCCTAGGTGTGCTCAGGCTGTACCGCTTGCTCTCCCCCAGCAGCTCGTTTGGGTGCATCGTTAGCAGCTGCTGTGATGTGCTCTTGGCACTGCTGCGGGACAAGATAATTTTTCTTAGCCTGCTATGTTGTTTTTCAAGATTTTAGGTTCATTCTAAGTCGGTTCCGGCACTTTACAGCTTACAGATTTTTTTGCACAACCTTCTCTGTAGACTGAAAGCGATTAGGAAATGAGAAAAGAATGCTGCAACCAATTAGCACGTACAAACATTTATTTTGAAATTTCCATTCCGACTGTTATGAAGAGTTACATCATCAAAGCACTTTATGGCAGTGAAAATAGCTCTTACCCCTCTGACTCATCCATTACTCCATTAAAGCTGCAAAATGTGCAATCTGCTTGAAAAATAGGTTGCTTTTTATTCAGTTTCCCATGAAAAGTCAAAATTTGATAACAAAATAAAAAACCAAAAACAAAAGAAAAAAAACAAACCAACCCAGCTTATAGGGACTCTACATCCGATCCTCTCCCTCTTCCCCCAAAAATAACTTACAAAGATAGTTTAAAGTTTTAAATGAGTTTAAAACCAAGTGCATCTTTTTTATTATTTTTTCTTCTTCTTCTCATAATAATCTTAAAATTCTAAAAACCCATAATTTACTTTCTTGGAAAAAAGGCAGCCAGCCGTTGCTTCTTGATTGGAAGAATATGTATCTCCGGCGAGTTCATTTTCTTTAGCTTTACGCTCCTGTTTTTGACGGGTTTCCTGAGGGCCTCGGCGCTGTCCCGGGGCTCGGGCGGGCTCTTCACATCGTAGCACTGCAGCACCGAGTCCTGGGGCAGGTCCCTTTTGAAGGAAAAGTTTTTGGTGGAGACCCCCGACAGGCCCTTGATCTTGCCGCAGAAGATGGTGGGCACGGCATCCTTGACGGAGACGATGACTTTGGCTGTCTGGGA